>VWZO01011417.1:97465-171400 GCA_013396975.1 Bucco capensis | reverse complement strand
TCCCCTGCCCGGGGGGCGCGGGGGGCGGCCAAGGGGCGACCGGGGGGGTCGGGGGGAGGCAGGCGGGAGCCCAGTGTCGCCCGAGCAGGCAGGCGTGAAAGCAGACTGACTGCAGGCAGAGACCCCCTCCCTCGCCGAGCCAAGCCTGGAGAAGGAAGGAAGGAAGGAAGAAGGGAGGGAGGGAGGGTGGAGGGAGGGAAGGGAAGGAGGGGGAGAGATCGAAGGGTTTCGCTCCCCGCAAGCGGGACCCCGGCGATGGAGAGGCGCAGCGGGGTCCTGCCGGCCCCCCGCTCCCCTCTGCACCCCCGGGCTGGCTGGGGGCTGGGGAGCTCGGGGGCGCCGGCCCCAGCCCTGGGGAAGAAGAGGGTCCCGGGCGGCTTTTCCACCGCTCCCCTCCCTCCCCTCTCTCCTTCTCCTTCTTTCTTCTCTTCCCTCTCTTCCCAGCTGCACGGCGCGCTCCAAGTCCAGCCCCGCTCCGCTCCCCTCGCCCCCCCCAAAAACGTCCTTAAAGGCGACTGTGAGCCCGTCTTGGGCAGCTAGCCCTGGGTGAGAGGGGTGCTGGCAAGTGGGCAGGAACCCCCTCCCAAAAAAATATACACACACACCTCCACCACCTCCCCCTGCAAAGTGCCTCTCACTCTGTGCCGAGGGGCCGTGGCAGGCAACAGGGCACAGTGGGGTCGGGGCCTTATTGCCCCATATGACACCACCGGCATCCCTATGCCCTTGGCAGGGGGTTGGCAGGGACAGGAGTGTGGGGCCCTTCTTGGGGCCTTTATCTGCCTGGCAGTCCTTGGCACAACTTGGTCCCCCACTGCCCACGTGTGAGATGAGATGCCCAATTAATGGTCCTTAGGCACCACACACCCCATGTCAGGAGATATGAAGACTCACCAGCCCACTCCCTCCTATTAAAAAGCAAAGCCACAATGCTGGAAAAGCCCCAGCTGTCCCTTCACACATGGCAGTCTTTGCTTACTTGCCCCAAACTTGGGGTGCACTCAACATTCCCCTTGCCTTCCTCCTCAGGGGCTATGTGTGGCAAAGGATGGAGCCCTGCTCCTTCTGGCCACCCCTGGAGCAGCCCAGCCTTGGCCCCACTGTGCAAGCAAGTGCTCAGTGCTGGCAGACCCAGGAGTGAAGTGGGGCAGACCCAAGTGTCGCAGGGCAGAGAAGAGCTTGCCTGGCAGTGGCCCACAGAGCAGCAAGCCAGCTGGGAAGGCAGTGAGCCAGGCACTAGGCCCAGTGCTGTTGACATTTTCTCACCCAACACCTCCCCATTCCTGTTTGCATTTCCGTCCTCACACTATGGGCTCAGCCAAAAGGCCTAGACTGGCTCTGCCAGCACAGGACAAGACCCCTGCCTCACCACTCCCCTAGAAGTCACCAGGACAGAGTTGGTGACCCTTTGCCATCCTACACAACTCCTGTAAGATGCACCACCCCTGTGAGTGCAATCTCAGTCCACACAATCCTGCCCAGCCCCTCTGTGCCTCTGTTTCCCCAGCAGCTGGACAGTGCCATAGGACAGGAGCACCAATAGGCACAGGCAGACCATTCCCACTGCCAGGGATGAAGCGCCGGAGCCCTGACATCCTGGGGGGCACCACCTCACCCTTCTCCCAAGCAAGTGCCAGCCCTGCTGCCTCTCCCAGCACACAAGGGCAGGGTGCTGGACCCTAACAGCCACCACTGGGGACAACCCCCTCTACTAAAGATCCATTGGCACTCCCAAACAAGCTGGCTCAGCACCAGAGCCCACAAAAGGCAGGCATCTCAAAAAGAGGGGAGCAATGCAACCAGGATGGAGGTACAATGAATGTCCTACAGAAGGGGAGCTGGGCACAGACACTACTCAACTCCAGCACAGACCCCCACACAGACACCCCCAGTGCTGGCTCCTTCCAGAGGTGGATGCAGGACAGTTCCCAGACCCTGGGAAACACCAGCACTGGAAGACCCGGGGCCAGATGGGAAAGTATCAGTGACTGAATGAGATAGAAATGTGTGCGTGAGCAAAGGGCACTGACAACGCGTTCCTGTCCCCGGGGAGGTGATGGGAGCTGTCCCCTGGTGAGATGACGTGTCCCCTTCACAGGACTCAGCCAGAGAAGTCCTGACAGCACCCCTGAACTTCAGCCACCAAAGTATCTCTTGGAGCCATCAGGTCAATGTGCTGGTGGGAGTGGGTCCAGCAGTCAGCCAAGCAGCTCCAGCATCCTCTGTGCCCCGCAGAGTCCTCCCAGACCTTTCAGCTAATTTGGGGTCACTGCCACCCCTTGGAGGGTGCTGAGGGTCCCCGTGAACCCAGCAGCCTTGCTGGGGTATATCCCAGGAGGAATGACCATGGGGGATATGGTCTGGGAAAGGAGAAAATTGGTGGGAAATGATCGGCAGAGACTCTCTATGGGAGCCCCCATCCAGCCCAGATCCTGCCTCCCACCACCACAGAACCCTGGGAGGGGCTGGATTTAGCCCTGGGAATCCCTGAGCAGGGTGGCTACCAGTCCCTGCTGACTCAGCTGACACCTCCCAGGCCAGCTCCAGCCAGCAATCACCAGTGCAACCAGTGTGGGCAGTCTCAGCATCCCCTCTTCTCTGCCTGCCCTCCCTGCATGCAGCAGCACCCAGAGGGTGCAGAGAAGGGCCCCAGCTCCTCTGAGCAGCCGATCTGACACCCCCCCCTCAGATCTGAAAGAGGCCAAATATTTGGGCAATGACGTAAAGAAGGGGAAAAAGGAAAGACAAAGGGAAAAAAACCCAGAACTCCCTCCAGGACCCACTGCACAAACATGACCTGGCATGGCACTGGTGCAGGGCTGAACCCTGTAGCCCCCCATCCTGCACATGCCAGGGTCAAGGACACATTCCTGCAGCATTCCTCCCCCTGCCCCCCACCTCACTCCCAGCTCTGTGGTGGAGACCAGGGGTGTTACTAATTAGCTGTCCCAAAGCACTGGAGGGGGTTGGTTTTTAAGGGGATCTGGGGACAAGGAGAGGATGGGCAGCTCCCAGTAAGACTGGCACACCATTCCCACCACTACACGAGGAGAAGGGAGCGGAACAGAGTGACTGAGATGGGACTGCCATATGAATCCTAGCAAGAGCCTGCCACAGCTGGGACATGGATGTCCCCTCCCTGCAGCCCCTGTTCCTGACATAGACATGAGGAGCCCACGCATTGCCTGGCTGCACTCCTCAGCACTGGCCAGGCCCCTGGCCATGGTGCAGCTGCAGAATGCCTATCACCACAAATCAACCCTACCCAGAAGGGTCCAACTGCTTCCTGCCTCAGTTTCCCCTCCTGCCTCTGACTTGCTTTACAAGCACAGGAGTCCCCAGAACCAGCTGAGGGGAGGAGACATACATCCCCTTCACCACCACTGTGCACTGGTCACTCTGTGTCCCTCCATGACCAAGGGCCTATCAGAGCCATGGGCACTGGGAGCGATTGCTCTGGCCAGGACATGCCTCACTGCCTAGCCCTGGCCCTGCTCCAGCCCTTGGTTTAATGATGGACAAATCCCACCCCCTGGAGTCCCATCGCAGGGGGGCACTTGAAAAACAAGGCAGGCCTGGCATGAGGCCAGTGGGGATGGATGGCACTGAGCTGGGAGCACATACTTGTGACCACCCATCCATGTGAGAGCACACTTGTGCACATGGATGGATGTTCCTGCACACACACACGCATCTGCAAGCACACGATTGTGCACAAGTATGCACCCACGTGGTCATGCAAACATGCTCGTGTTTGGGCACACGCATGCACACACACGTGTTCACACAGACACACACAGCCCAGCAGCCCAGCCCAGCTCCAGTGCCCATTGTCACACACCAGGGGACAAGGCAGACTCCAGATACATTGGCTCCACATTATGTGCAATGGCTGTTTTGCCTCTTGGCACAGCCCGACACTCACACTCCCTCAGGACCTGTGGGCCCCAGAGTGGCACAGGGCGAGTGGGGCAGGCTGGAGTCCTGCCAGGCTCAAGGACTGGCACAGTTACCACTTCCCAGAACCACTCACTGGCAATTGCCAGACAATTCGGCAGCCAAATGCCGCAGCTTTCCATGTCCCCCAGCCAAACCAGCCACCACAGGGCCAGCTCTGACAATGGGGAGAAGCATTGTCCTCTGTCTTTTCTCAGCCTATGCAAGCAGCATCAGGGAAAAATCCAGCTCCAGCAGAAGTGAGCACATCTCAGCCGACAGAGATGCCCCCAGCACCTCCCTTGCTCCATGATATGGCACATGCCTGCATTGCCCTGCTGCCCAGAGCATCCTCAGGTCCATTCCTCCAGCCACGAGGGCAGTGTCATCGCCAGATCCTGGCTGTGCCATGACTGGTATGTGCCAACATACAGGCTCACTTGCACCTGACCACTGCCATGGAAAGCACTGCACCCCACACCATGTCCCCCACTTCTGGGGGGGGCTCTGTGGCTCAGTTTCCTCACTTCTCAAAGGAAGCTATACTTGCCCCTGCTTTGGCTAAGCAGTTTCAGTGCAAAGGAGGGGAAGAGCAGGCTGCAGTGTCAGATACATGTCTGTGTCCATCCACCCATCAGCATCCCTCAACTATCTGTCCCCCTTGGAGGGAGCAAGAGAGGTTTGTTTCCTAAGTGAGGAAAAATCCCTAAGCTGAGGGGCTGGGTGTGAGAAGGACCTTACATGGGCATGGGAACCGCGTTGTGCTTCCAAGCTGATTTGTGTGCGGCTACCCCAGCCCCTCCAGAGCCGTCCATGGGTGCCAGGCACCCTGTCAGTATTGCTGCAAGCACAGACAGGGGTCCCACTGTTGTCCCCATCACTGTCCCTTCAGCAGAGCAGGACGTCTAGGGGTACAGATCACTTTCACAGGTCTGGCACAGCAATGCCCCCTCACTGCCTCCCTGGGGATGTGGTACTCACCTTCGCACCAAACCTCACTGGCATCCCCACATACACCCCAGTGCCCCCTCCCTGTGTCCCCATCACAGTCATGATAACCCTCTGATATGCCACACCCATCACCCCCAGTACAACCCTTTACACTCTGCCAGCTCCCCTACTCACACCCCTGTCTATCACCTTTCTGCCCCTGCCACTTTATACAGTTTATTTGGGGTTTTTAACTGTGGGCAGACCAAGAGCTGGCCATACCAGGGGGCTGTCACAGAGCAGAACAAGGCATCAAGGGAGATCCCAAGGAGGTCAATATGGGTACCACAGGGAAGATGCTGCCAACAGCAGGGCCACAAGCCATCAGAGAAGGGGATGCTGGGACCTTGGCAGCATCTCCAGGGCAGAAGGAGGAAGCATTGTGGGGTGCAGCTGCCAGCACACTGGGCACCATCTTCCACCTCTAAAGTATCCTCAAGGTGCAGGAGTTAAACGTGAGGGGCTTCAGGTAGACAAGAGGCCGGTTTTGCTCTGTGTAAAGCCCCCTCCCCACTACATGCACCTTCCCTGGAAACCCTACAACAACAAGCTGGTGTGTGAGTCAGCTGGCTGCTTGCCTGGCCAGAGGAGCCCCTCCCTGGGCGCTGGCCCAAAGGAGCTCTGCAGAAGGCCCCTGGCCCTGGCCCCATGCATATTCCCCCCCCCAAGCAGCACACCCTCACTCAGCTAGCTGGCCCCACCAAGGGGGCTCCAGCTCCCAGTGAGCGTGGGAAGGGTGACAGAGGCTAATGAAATGCAGCCTGCCACAGGAGCAAGCCACGGGCTGCCCCTGTGCTCTGACTACCCTGATGCTGGGGCCCTGGTGTGACCCCCACAAACTCTTGGTGCATAATCCCGTGGCAGGCATCAGAGAACCTTCACTGAGCGCACACCCAGATGCACACAGTTCCCGACACTCCCTCCTGCCTGGAAACCACTGGAAGATGCTCCCCACCACCATCTGCCATACTGCAGTCATCTTCTCACCCTACACCCCCCTCACCTCTCCTCGCAGTACCCTGGCATCAAGACAAAGTGATCTCCTCTGGCCTCAGACCTGGATAGTCTTTGGCACAGGGTCCCCAGGGTGACACAGGGTTCTGAGGATGGCACAGCATCCCCAGGGTGACACAGCCCTGTTGAGACTCCTGGCCACATCTGCCCCGCTCATTCAATATCCAGGGTGCTGGGCATGTCCCCAGGGTACGATGCTAGGGTTGCTTCCAGCGCGTGCCCCATGCCGCCACCCACACCACAGCACCCTGTGAAGCCTGACGCGTGCCCAGCCCCAGGCACAGCCCTCATCCGGGGCCTTTCCTCTCCCCTGCTGTGCAGCCGGGCACAGGCATGGGCATGGGCATGTCCCAGCCTATGCTGCCCGCCTGGGGTGTGCCAGACTCTTCCCACTTGAGATGCTAGCGCCAGAGCTGACTGGCACACATGCCTCCCTAGGGATTCAGGAGTGCACAGTCTCCCATGCCCCAGCAGTGCAGCAGCAGGCACCGTGCCCACCTCCAGCTCCCTGGAGTACCTGGATTGCTGTAAGGTCTCCCTGCACTGGCATGGCAACCAGACAGACAAACTTCACCACTGAGCATCCTTGGCTCTGCTCGCTTCTGCCAGTGAGATCTGCCCCCAGAAGCACTGGGTATTGTCAGAGGTGCTCAGCCTGCCTGAGTGCCACTGACAGCACTCAGCCATGGTGTGTAGCACCCATGTGCAGCAGTACCCACTCTGGCAAAGGGCACTGCCAGCCTCATCAACTGGTAATATCAGTGCCACCACAACCAGCCCACAGGCACCAGCCCATCTGGGTCAGCTGACAGACTGTGGCATCCCCCCTCTGAGCCCTTGGTGCCCCTTCCAGGCATGAAAGGGCACGCCTCAGGTTGCTGGCCTTACCTTGGCTTGGCACTTGGTGTGGCAGGAGAGCTTGCAGCCTGCAGGAGTGAGAGGGAGACAGGGTTAGTGTGGGCATGAGAGAGGACATTAGTGGGGGGAAGCCCATGAGCACACCACATGCAGAGCAGGATAGGGGGTGGCATCCCACACTGTGGGGCATGGAGCACCTTTGCACAGAGCACAGGCTGCCAGGACATGCACATAAGGATGCCCACACGTCACACATGTGCGTGCACACACTGGGTTACGCCAGCATGGCACAGCAGCATGTGCACATGCACATGGCAACTTGGGCACACACCCACACGCATAAGCCATCCACCGTCCCACGTGCCAGGGAGCATATGTGTGTGTAATCTCCATGCCCCAGAAGTGAGGCCATGCACGGACACATCTCACGAGATGTCACATGTGCACTGGCATGTACAAGGGCACCACGAGGGTGTCACCAGTGCCCATGCCTCCACCTGCCCATGCACTGCTGTTGCACATTTGTGCCCATGGCCCTGCAGAGCAGCACATGTGAAACCAGTGTTTGCTGCTGCTCAGGACATGCACTGATGCAGGGTACTGCCATGCTGCCCAGACAGCACTGCTAAGCCACATGTCTCATCTGCAGGGGACACGAGGGTCCCCCCTCAAGCCCTGTCCCCTCTTGGGGCCATTTCCTGCAGCACAGGAAGCTGTATTGTTCTCTCAGGCAGCAGTGTTTCCGCCCAACATCCCTCACATGGGCCTTGGCAGCACAGTCCACGTGCGAGGCACCGTGGCACCACCTACATCCCACTGGGTGCAATGGCTAGCAGGCATGACGGAGGGTGTGAACTCCCATGTGCACACTTGTGCAATGACAGTTGCACACTTACTGCTTGCACGCACAACTGATGTGCATGCATGCAAGTGCCTCCACAGGCCACTCTCCCTTCCCGCCACAAAACTCACCACACACACCCTTGCTCACCCACAGGCTCCTCTCTAACACACACACATCTACATGCATGAGCAGGATGGCACAGCCACGTGTTCCCACCTCACACCCTCGAGCACACAGCTGTACCTGGAGGTGCACACATGCATCCCCTGTGTCCTGACACCCCCTTGCCCATGTGTGTGCCCACAGGCCTGGCTCACCTCGGCAGGTGCTGCCTTGGCGCGTGATAGCCTGTCGGCAGATCCCACATGCCTTCACCTTCTTGAAGCTTGTCATCTTGAAGGTGTGCGCCAGGGGGGCCTCCAGGTCCTGGGGCTGGGGGCAACACGAGGCTTCATCAGTGAGAACGAGGTGGCACCGATAGCCAGGCACTTGGCCCAGGTCGGCCTGGCCTGGCCTAGCGCGGCCCAGCCCGGCTCGGCTCGGCTCGGGCCTGGCCGGGACAGGGCCGGCCCAGCCTCAGTTTCCTTCTGGGCAGTGGGTCTTCCTCCACCCACTCTCTCCACCCCCAAAACCCAGCACCCAGGGCCGTGCCCTTTATGGCATGACCGGGGCCGTGGAGTGGTGGACACAGGGTGGGCGGGACCCAGCTCATGCCCAGGTGAGCAGGGGGCACTGCCCCTTCCTCCGACCGTGGCAGCTTTAAGAGGCTCTGCCGCCCCCTCGCGGGGGCGTGCCGGGAAGTCCAGCACGCGCGTGTGTGCCCGCTCTGCATGCACGGACCTGAGCACATCCCCACCCACATAACGTGTGTTAGAGCACGTGTGGATGTGTGCACAGGTGTGTGTGCACGCTCAGGGGTGTGTGTTTGTGTGCACGTACATAAGTGTGTGTGCATGCACCTAAGTGTGCGTGTGTGCATGTACATAAGTGTGCGTGCATGTACCTCTGAGTGTGTGCACAGGTGTGTGTATGAGTGTGTGCACACATACATCTGTGTGTACATGTGCAGATGCGTGTGTGCATAGATGTGTGTGTGTGCACATACCTATGTGGCTAAGCGCACGAAAATTAATGTGTGTGCATGTACACACAGCTGTGCATTTGTGTCTTCCTGCATGTTGGTGCATTCCCTGTGAATATATACCTGTGCAAAAGTGTTTCTGTGAGCACAAGTGCATACGCTTGCACACATGAAGGGTGAACATGCATGTACGTGTGCATGCATGTGAGCACACATGAATGCACATACATAAATATGTGTGTGCGTAGATGTCTTTGCACATACGTGTGTGAATACACAGATACGTGTGCAAGCGCACATGTACACACCCCAGTGCTGCCAGAAGGGGGCCCATGTAGGGCACACTGGGTTTTGGGGTGCATGCCAGGCAGTGTGTGTTTGGGGTGTCTCACACATGTGTGTAGGGGGTGTGATGACCCCACAGTGAGCAGTTATGTCCACCCTGCAGACTCACACACACTGCCACGTGTGAGAGTGCAGGATGGATTCCAACATGCGCAAGCACTGGGGTGTGAGCATGCAAGTGTGTGCATGTGTTCATGGGGGGGGTGTTTCTAGCACAGCTGCAGGCAATCAGGGCCCCTCATGCCCCCCACAATGGCTGGTTTTGGGGGGAACACCCACTGGCAGCACACCAGCCCTACCCACCCACCATCTCCACTGCCAGATGAAGACACGAGCCCCTGTAAACCTACCTTTTCATGCTAAGACTAATGAGATTAAGCAGAGGCCCAGCAGCCCCCCTTCTCTCAGGCACCCTGCTCTCCTCTAACGCCAGCACTGCAGCAGAGCTGGGGGGAGAGTGCCAAAGGGTCAGGGTGGCCAGTACACCCCCAAAACCTCCCTGCCTCATTTTCTCCAGTGCACGCATGGCCAGAAGAGAAGGGCCATGCATGCATGTGAGCTAACACCCCTGAGGCTGTGAGGGTGCTGCATGTGCCACACACAGTGCAACAGCTGCAAACACGTCAGCAAATTTCCATATTCCCATGTGCAGGTTCATCTGCAAGCATGTGCACACTCATGTGGATTTGAATACTTGTGTGCAAGCCCCTCTTGGGGTTCCAGAGGGGCCACCTGACAGTCCCTCACCAGCCCCTGGGCACTTGTGCCACCCTGTGAGGGTCTGGGACACATATGGCTGGGTACACAAACACACGTGTGTGTCGTCACCCAACCAGCAGCAGGCGTGGGAAAAGCTCCCCAGGCCCAGGGGCTCCCACGCCACAGTTGCTGGGTGACAGCGAAGCCTAACGATGTCATGAGCTTATTTGCATATGCAAAGCAGCATCTTTGCTGCATGGGACCCCGGGAAGAGGCCTTGCCCCCTGCTCCCAAGGACCCAGCCGGAATGCCATGCACGTACCCCCCCCTCCCCGTCCTGGCTCCCCACGTCTGCATGGGCCTGCTTCATTAAGGGTGATTATCCTCGCTAGGGAAAAAGCTTTCCCCCCACCCCTTCCCACCCCCCAGAGTCCCCTCTCCTTGTACTGCTGTCAACACCATCCCCACAGCACCAGGAGCTGCTAACCCAGCACCCACTTGCCAGCTGCTGAGGGGGCACCATACCCATTCAATGCCACCCCACTGTCCAGGGAACCAGCCTATCCCACAAAACAACTCTGTTCCAGCTCCATACTGGCAGGACCTCAGTTAACCTCCCTGCCCCCAGGGTTGGGAACTGCTGGGGGGAAGCATGAACAGACTGGGGACCTTTTGGGGATGCCACCTGGGTACCCACCTATGGGTAACCACCACCAGGGGCCAGATCCCACATGGTGCAGGAGGATGGGGAGCATGGGCATCCCTGGCTGTGGGCTCCCAACAAGCAGACCCAATAAGGCTGGAAGAGGCATTGGCAAGAGACGCCAAATTAATCCGGAGCTAGGAGGCCTAGGTTCATTGCCCAGCACTGCAGAGAGGTGAAGCACCAGCAGATAACTGGTACACCCAGTTTCCCTGAGGCTGCAAAGCCGAGGTGGGTGGGGGGCACTGGGACACCTGGGTCCAGCCCCGTGGGCTCGGTCTCACCAAGAGCCTTGAACTCCGCTGTTCCCCGGGGCCCAGCACGCAAGGAGACTGCGGGGGAAGAACTCCAAACCCCCAGCACTAACTGGATCCCTCCAGTTTGCCCAGATACCTCCCCTCCATTGAGGCAGCACAGCCTCAGCTCCGGGGAACGGCGCTGCAAGCTGGGCGTAGTTGGAGACCACCCTCTCCATTCCCAACCTCACCCTCTGTCCATAGACACCCCACTCAATCCAGTGTCCCTGTCACGCATCCCATCGTGGACCTCGCTTCGTGCACTCCCAGCCCGGTGCCCACCGTTGCTTCTCTCCCGGGATGGGTCCCACTTCGGTTCCCGCGGTCCCCGGGGCTCCTCCAGGTCCTGTTCCCGGTACAGTCCCCCCAGCCCCGCCCCGGAGTCCGGCCATCCCTGCCGCTCTCCACTCGGTCTCAGTTCCCCCCAGAACCGGCCCCAGTCCCGATCCCGGTCCAGCACCGCCGGTTCCCCCCTGCTCCCAGTCCGCCCGTGCCGATACAAACGCCCCTCACCTCACCCCAAACCAGCCCCATCCACAGCCCGCTCCCGGGATCAGCCCCGCTCTGAGCCCCCGCTGCCGGGCCTCACTGCGCTGCTGTTCTGCTCGCCCCTCCCGGTGCTCCCCGCTGTCCCCCGGTGCGGGCACGGGGAGCCGTACCCAGAGCAGACAGGAGAGGCAGAGCACGAGACCCCCCACCCCGTCGCTTCGCCTGTATGCCCCGCCCCGGTCGTACGCTATTCCTCCCGCCGTGGAAGGGTGGTGGCAAAGCCCCTTCCAGGACCCCCGACTCCCGCAGCGCCCACCGGCACCCAGCCGAGATGGCTCGAGGGGCGGCCAGGACCCCCTCCACACTTCCAGCAGTGGGGCTGGGGGGCCGGAGTGGGGCTGTGCCTTGTCCCGGTGTCATTCTCCCCTCACACCCACACATTTGGGATCCATTTCCTCTGCTGACCCGGGTGGGGGGAAGCCGCCACCCACCTCCCCCCATCACTCCTCCGGCGGGTCCTGCGCCGCTGCGGCCCCCCCAACCCCATCCGTGTCCCCTGGGTGGTCCGGGGATGGGACACGGGGAGGGAGGAGCGGACATCCGTGCGCTGAGCTGGGGGCCTCAGAGAGGGGAGACAAGCTCCAGGAGGGATGGAGAGAGGCCTGGCAGCCCATGGCCCTGACGGAGATGGATTTGGCAGGGAGATGTCGCAGCTCCTCATGGAGGGACACACGGTGTCTGTGTTTTCCAACCCCCACCTCCCCCCAGCAATGACTCCAGCTCCAGCCTGGAAACTCGTGCTCAGCTGGCCGTGTGAGTCAGGGGAAGGGACGTGTCACAGGGGAAGGACGCTCTGGCAGGAACAGCCACGGCTGGCATGGAGACATGGACATGGCGTGGGCATGGAGACATGGACATGGCGTGGGCATGAAGACATGGACATGGCGTGGACATGGTCACTGTAATGTCCCCCACCAATGCCTCAGTTTCCTATCTGTATGGTGTATACAACCAACAACTCAGAGAGGAAGGGCAGGGTGGGATTGGCAGGGCTGTCCTTCCCAGAGACTGGGATGGCATCAGAGCCCTGGCAAAGTGCAACTCTCCCATCTCAAATATCCCTGTCCTATCACCCTCCACTCCATTGCTCTTTTGTGCCCACCCAACCCAATTTGGGTACCTGGTGGAGTAGAGATAGAGGTACCCCTGTGGGGATGTGCCAGCTGGGACAGGAGACAGATGGAGACAGCACTCCCTGTCCCCCCATGCCCACCAGACCCAGAGAGGCTGGGGGTCCTGATCCTGCTCAAAGCACCAAACAGGCAGGGAGCACCTGTCCTTGCACACCCCATTATCACAGCCTTCATTACTCAACCTTGTTGCTGCCCACAAATGAAAGCCACAGTGAAGAGGGGTGTCCCCATCCTCCCTTAAATCATCCCCTCCTATTCACTGCTGTGACAAGCCCAGGCCTCTCAGAAGTGCAAGGACAAGGGTCATAAAACAGGGACAGAGTGGCTGCAGGGCTACTGCATATGGGCATCATTTAGGGCTCATATTCTCAGGGGGAGAGAGGGCACAGATAGGGGCACTTAGCCCAGGGACACCACTCCCATGGGTGCAGAACTAGCCTTGGTAAAGTCCTCTGTGTCCCCCTTGCTAGGGTCACTGCGTCTCCAAGGTCCCACCATTCACTTCCAGCAGAGCTGTTCCCATACTGCCCTTGTGTTCACAGGGCACACATGTATGTCGCAGGGCACACTCATGTGCACCACATGGCACATGTCACGTGGCAGGTGGGCACCTGCATGTGTGGATGCCCTTTCTGGGTACGAAAAGGGTGGTGGGACCCACCCTCTAACAGCTCATGCCAGCATAAAGCCCCTCTGGTACTGCACCCAGCACATATGCATGTCCTAGAGGGCATGCACACACACCCATGCAGGGACACACACCCCATGGCAGCTCCCCAGAGACCCGCTGTGCACCTAGACTCCTGTGAGCTGCAGTTTACTCTCATCCCAGTCCCATCTCCATGCTTGTGAACACGCACATGCATACGTACCCATGTGTGTTACATGCATCCCTGTTCTCACACCCACATCAGGGACACAGGTAGGGACATGGGACTGCACAACCACCACCCCACATCTTATCAGTGCCACCCACCCACCCACAGCCTTGAGCACCTGCTCATGCCCTCAGCAGCTCACGGTCCTGCGGCCCTGACGTACTCTGGGGTCCCCATGCAGCCAGGGGCCTCTCTCTCCTCCAGGCTTGGTTCCTCTCCTGGCAGACACTGGCCTGTCACCACCCTGCAGTGACACTCCCCCAGGCACTGCCCAGCAATGGTTTTGGCACCTGCTTTGCTGGCACAGTGCAGCTAGACTAGCCCATGCCACCCCCTGGGCATGGGGCATCTTCTCACAGATTAAGGAACCAAAGTGAGGGTGGCACAGTGGGAACCCCCTGCCCTCCACCAGCCGCTCCCATTCCTGCCTCAGTTTCCCTGGCATGAGTGGCAGAGCAGGATGGATCTCCTCACTGGGCACTGCATGGGCACAGGGATCCCCCATGCAGGGCAGTCCTTTGGCATAGGGATCCCACACACACCAGGTGCTGATGGGCACAGAGATGCCCAACACTGGGTGATTTCAGGCACAGAGGTCCCAGGCACCTTTTTGGGCACAGGGATCCCGCACAGACTGGGCACTTTATGAGCACAGAGCTCTCCAGTGCCAGGTGCTTATGGGCACAGGGATCCCTCACTCTGGGCATTTTATAGGCACAGGGATCTCTCATGCTGGATGTTTTATGGGCACAGAGGTCCCCTCCCGATGGGCACAGGGAAGTCCACATTGTGGGTGCTGTAAGGACATAGGGACACACCCAGCCTCCACACTCTGTAAGGACACAAGGATCCCAGGAGATCCTTCTGCATGAACTGCTGTACAGCAGATCCCCTTCAGCCAGGCACTGCAGGGGCTCGAGGGTGGTGGTTATTGGATAGGGGGGTCACAGTGCCAAGCTGGAGGGACACAAGGAGGGACAAAGGACATGCCCGGCACCCTGGCATGTATATGCACGGTTTAACCCCTCGCTGTCCGGAGCAGGTAGAGCCAGCGCCAGCCTTTACCCCCATCCCCCTGCTCCCCACGGGAGCTCACCCCAGTTCCGTGTCCCCCGTGCAAACCCTGACCCTAACGCCGTGCCCGGCGGTGCCTGCTTACCTCCTGGCGGCGGCAAGCACGGAGCGGCAGGAGGCAGAACACCAAGGACTTTCCCCAGCGAACCAAAGTGGCAAAGCACCAGCTCAGCCGGGTCATGATGTCCCTGCTCGGGGGTTACCCGGCCGGGGAGGGGGATGCAGGGCCCGACCCCTGCCGTGCCCAGGGCACGCTCGGCGCGGGGCAGGGAGACTGGCCAAACCCAGCCGTGCTGCCCCCGGCTGCAACAAGCTGCGGTGCCCGGGCAGTGTTCGGGAGGTACCCGGCGGTGGGCACAGGGTCGTGCGGCGATGGGCGGGGGGGGCTGCGGTCCCACCGGGCCGTGTTCCCCCCGCCGGTCCCCCAGCGTCGCCTGCGCGCTGGCAGCCAGGCAGGGAGCACCGTGCCCGCCCATGTCCTGCAGTGCTTGGGTAGGAGCCAGCTCCGCCACGCTCCCCCTCCTCCCCCTCCTCCTTTTCCCCCTCTTTCCTCCTCCTCTCCACGCACAAGGCTCGGGGCTCGGCAACCTCAGTGCTCACCCGCCTACCCCCGTGGGGTTTATGCAGGGCACTAACAATGCCCCTTGCCTCCAGCCCCCTCTGCTTTTAGGGTGGAGGAGCCCGAATGCCTGGGTTCAATCGCAGCTCAACGCGCTACCCACACCCAACCCGCTCGACCCTGCCTCAGGTTTCCCTCCAGCATCTCCTGCCCACCCCAAGCCTTAAATGACAGTGCCTGCACATGGAACAGCTTACCTGTCCCTCTGCTAGACCCCTGGCACCTCACCTAGCCTCTCCCCTTCCTGGAGTGTGAGGACCCATTCAGAGATGCCCCTACCAAGCTCCCCCCCAGCAGGATCCCTCTCCAAAGGGTGCCTGGCTGATGCACCGTGCTATGGGCGCAGTGTTATGCAAGGGAACTCCTTGTTACAGGACATCCCATCACAGCCCTGGGCATATCCACCCCACCACTGGGCTTGTGCAGGGCAGAACGACAAGGTGCACCTCACCCTGCAGATGCAGTGATGACCCCATATCCCTCCTGCACCTATTGGGGTGATGCCAAGAGGGGCTGGCAGCAGCACCCCTGCCTGTTGCCACAATGCCATGGTGATGCTGGGCAAGTACCTGCTCCTGCAGGGCAGCTGCTGGTGCCAAGTGTGGGCAGCAGCTGTGCCAGGCCTGGACACTAATTGCATTTGCCTTGGGAAGGCTCCTAACAAGTGGCAGCGCCAGAGAGGGGGCAGGGAGTTTAGGGGGTTCCCCTCACTTCACGGCTTTCCCTCCAAGCCCTGCCTGGTACCCTGGCACTGAAGGGCAGGGGGTGCCAGGTTATGGCCCACACACGAGAAGCTGGAGGGAGGTGACATCACTGCTGACTCCATCGTCCCCCCACTCCCATTTAATTAGCAGATGGCCCCCAGACTCCCCCGCCAGGCAGCGCCAGGCCTGTGCGGGGCCATTAGCTTTATTGGCTGTGCTGAACCAGAGCCAGGCCTCGTTAATTGAATTGCACCGCACCAAGGACAGGCGGGCATCTTCTGCACCCCTTAGCCCCTGGCATCCCCTCCCTGGCCCTTGCCTGGGGCAGGGACAGAGGACCCATCTCTCAAGGCATTGCAGTGGCACCTATACCTACATGGTTTGCACCTATAGCCATGCATATGCAGCCTGCTCACATGTGCAATCATACATGTGCACACGCACACATATGCATCCCACTCTGGCACAGTGGGCTGAAGTTCTACTGCCCCCCAACACCCTATGCAACCTCCCATCAGTTGTGGGGTGTTGTGATCCATGCCTACAGCACCACCCACTGCAAGATGGTACAGGGCAAGGAGGTCCTGGGGAGTCTGGGGGTCACCCTGGCTGCTGCCACCAGCTATTCCACATCCCCCCCCAGCTCTTCAGGGGCACCTCACAGCTCAACACCCACCACAGGGAGTTGGGAGGGTGTGGGGAGGCCTATGTTCTCACTCAGTATCACTTCCTGCTTTCGCTTTGGTGCAGAGCTGAGACCTGGCCGAGGGGAAGCAGGTACCCCCTAGGCCCCCCAGGCAGCACTGGTAGGGGCAGTGGGTGCTGCGAGGTGAGACACCATGGGGGCAGGCCACCAGCTATTCCACATCTTGCTGGGGGCAGCTGGACATTGCTGGGGGCATCCACCAAGCTGGATGGTGCTGGGGAGCGGGATGGCAGTCAGTCTCCATGCCTGACACTGAGGGGATATGCTGACAACAATCCTGGCCCCGCTCCAGAAGGAACCCACAGTGCAGGGCAGGCACAGAAAAGGGGTTCAGTCATGGTGGCTGAGGGGCACTGCCAGGGAGGGTGCCCCCCAGGCACAGATAGCAAAGGCAGGGCCTTGCCAAGGGCACCCAGGAAAAGTTTGCACACTGGCTCTGAGCATAGCCCCCATGTGTGGGGCAGATGCCTGGGGTGGGGCTGTGGGCCTTGCTGGTGTGGGCTGCAGCTCCTAGAAGGGCTTTCTGTGCCCAGGGCTGTTGCCCCTGAGGGCTGCTGTGCATTGGAGGGAGGCTCTGTGCCTGGGACTACTGCTCCCCTACGGGTGCTGTTGGCTGCAGTTAGGTGGCTATGGGTCCCAGATCCCCTCCCCAAAAACTTCCCAAGCCCCATTCCAATGGGAGGGCACCAGCGTCCTCCCCAGGCCTGACACTCCTGGCTGCACAGGGGGATCAGCCTCACTGACCTGCTCCCCAAAACTGGCACCCCCCAAACTGGGAACTGTGTGCCAAGCTGCAATGACTGATGTGAGGCAAGGTAGGCCAGTGGTGGCTTTTGCCCTCCCCCCTGTCCCCTCCCTTGATCTCCCATACTTCCTCCTGCCAAGGTACAAAAGGAGAAGCAGGCGGGTGCAGTGTGGGTGAGGAGACACACCAGCATTCCCCCAGCACCCAGAGAGCACCTCAGGGCATCCCACAACTCCTGGCTACAGGTAAGGCACTCCACTTCCTGGCGGAAACTGAGGCATGGGCAGGGTGGGCAGGTGGGAAGATGGCTTGCCCAAGGTCGTCCAAGGTCACCAGGACAGGAACCCAGGCATATAGAGTGCCGTGTCCTGATCTGCCTGCCAAGCCACTCTGCTGTGGTGGAGGGCACAGAGCTCTCACACACACTTAGGCACGCTTGAGTACACTTGGGCATACTTGGGCACACATGCTCCTGTGAGGACACAGGCACCCTGCTGTCCACACCCCCATACACACACATATTGTGCTTCCCTAGCCCTGTGCCCAACCACCACCCTCAGTGACAAGCCCTGGACCTGCTACCTACACAGGCACTGTTCTTTGCCCTGTCCCCAGGGTGCCACACGCTGCCCCCCAAAACCACCTTGCTGCACTCTGCCCCCTGGCCCCCCACTCCATGCTCACACATCCCCAAACCCCGTGCCCCTCCCACAGGCATCATGCTGTGCCAGGGGGCTCTACCCAGGGAGGAGTGGAGGCTGTATGCCACCCTTCCATGCCCCACCAGGAGCCCCTCAAATGCTTCATGGTGTGAGCGAGGGAAGCGAGAGCAGAAGCAAAGGCAGTGCCTCCTCCCCACCAAACCCACATCCTGAATCCTGGGGTATAGGGACATGGGCAACAACAGGGACACAGCAGAATGGGAGGGCTCATCCGCAGGAGCCCCCCAAAAGGAAAGGGGGCAGAGGCTAGGCACAGCACGGGGGCATAGCCTGGGAACATTTTGGGACAGGGCACACGGACAGCTAAGGTGGTATAGGATAGTACCTTTGCTAGCCCCATAATTCCTACCCCAGGTGGTGGGGGCACAAGGGCAGGGAAAGGGGTTGCCTAAGCCCACACCTTCTTACCATAGTAGCAGGCAGCTCTGATGGGGGCAAACCTTCTTCTTGGGGCAAAGAGTTTAGGGTTGCCAGGTGAGTTCCAGTCTGGCACCTCTCATCACTGCCCTTGCCTTTGCAGAACCCTGGGGACAGCCATGGCTGGAGACAGGGAGCTCAACCGCATCATCAAGGACCTTCAGAGTAAGTGTCCCAGCCTGTCCCCTGCCAGGGTGTCCTCTGCGTGGCACATCTCACCCTGGACATACCAGCTCCCTCCTCACACCCACCCAGTCACTGCCAGGGGTGCTCCAGAGAATCTCAATGCCAACCCTGCCACTGCTGTCTGCTCCCATCCTTGTTGGCAGCCCAATGTGACCAGCAGAGCCTGGTGGGCACCCATGTTCCTTGTTCTCCCTGCTCCCCTGTTTCCTCCCAGGAGGAGTTCCTCTTTCACCCTCTGGCAGAAATCCCCAGGAGGCTGTGGGGAGTGGGGGTGGGATGGAGCAGGGTGCCCACTGTGTGGGCAGGGCCATGCCAGCTCAGCCCTTCCATCCTGCAGAGACCGTAGCCAAGCTGAACTGCAGCTACCAGGAGCAGAACCTGCCTGTGACAGATGGGAGCCAGGAGCTACACAGCATCTGTTCCCAGATGGAGTTCCTGCTCCAGGTACTGCTGCTCTTCTGTCCCCACAGTCCCTGACTCAGTTTCCCCTAGGGTGCAGCTGAGAGCAGAGGGGACCCTGTGCCACTTTTTCAGGGGGTGGGATGACCCCGGCTGGCACTGTTTAGCCCTAGGCATCTACAGCCATGAAAGCACCCAGACCAGGCTCACTCATGTCTGCATGCATAATTGCATATGCTGTGAAAGAGAAAGTGTGGGACAGAGCCAGTGAAGAGGGAACAGCAAGGGGACACCAGACCCATCCTGCTAGGGGAGCTGGCTGGATTCCAGCTCCACAGGAGACAGTCTGGGGGGTCAGGGGACACCCCCAAACAAGCAAGCCCAAGCTTGTGTCTCTGCCAGTTTGACCTCAAGGAGAAGAGGAGCTTCTTTGGGCAACGCAAGAACTATTGGGACTTCTTGTACCAGGGCCTGGCACGGTGCCGGCAGGAGCATGAGGGCATTCGCTTTGTCACCTCCCTGGACAAGGTGGGCACAGGCTAACAGAGCACCTGGGGGCTCATGCACACACAGGGCATGTGCTTCTGCTTGTTTGTGAGTGCATACTCATTTTTCTGCTTGTTTGTGGGTGCATACTCATTTAGGCACTGAGGATTGGCCCACCAGGGCTATGAAAGGTTTTCTCCCATTTGGGGTCCTCACTGCTCCCCAGCCCTGGTGACTCCCTTCCCCCTCCATGGGCTTTGGAGAGGCATATGGAGGGCAGACTGGTGTGGCAGGACTGGAAAATTCCCTCTCCCTCCAGCTGAAGACCCCTCTGGGCAGGGGCCGAGCCTTCCTGCGGTACTGCCTGGTGCACCGGCAGCTGGCAGAGTCCCTGCAGTTCTGCCTCCTCAACCTCGAGAGCCTCTGGTGAGAGTAGGGGCATGGGCAGAGGATGCTCTTGGTGGCAAGGAGCACAGCTAGGGTGGGCAGTGGTGCTGCAGGCACATGTGCCCACCCAGGACTATGTGAGCCCATTTTGTGGTTGCAGTGAGTGGTACTACGCCCGCAGCCCCTTCCTGAGCCCCCAGCCCCGGGCAGAGATCCTGGGCAGCCTCTACGAGCTGGATGGCATCACCTTTCATCTGGACCTGTACAGGGCTGACCTGGACACTGCCTGGCCCATGTTCTCTGAGTGAGCCTGGGGACAAGGGGGACACCAGGGCCACAAGGGATGCATCAGGGACATCTGGAGCTCAGCATCACAGAGCAACTCACAGGCATTGTCCTCCCACCCCAGACCCCATAAGGCACCCTGGCTGTGCCAGCCTTCCATAAGAGGCCCCAGGCGAGTAGACACCTGTGCCAGCATGTATGCCCTGCCCATGGCTGCAAACATGCCACACGTGTGCACACACACCCGTGGCTATCTTCTGCCAACTACATGCCCAGGCACAGGTCTACTGCAACACTGTGACACTGTGACAACTGAGACATGTGGGCATACATGTACACGCGCATCCTTGCCCCCAGGCACATTTGCAGGGGAGCACTAGTGGATACAGCTGCTCCACACACTCAGGCTTGTTCTGCTGCTCACACATGCATGTGGACATACTGCCACAAGTGCACATGCAGCTCCTAGTTCCCCTCTGCAAGCATCACAGAGTGGTAGCACAAGCATCCCTGGTCACCTGTCACCAGGTGCCAACTGGTGTCACCAGCTCTGCTGCTCTCTCTGTCTTTGTGCCCAGGGAGCCCTGAGGGAGGGTGACTGTGCCCTGCTCACCCTAAGGGTTACCTCGTGTCCCTGAGTCCCATATCCCCTCTAGGACACTGATACGGCCCAGCCTGGTGGCTGGCAGCAGACCGGCAAACACTGCCCCACGGAGAGACGATACTGGTGCCAGGGCACATGGATGGCCCAGTGGCATTGCCCATCCTACCACAGCACCCTGTGGAGTGGCAGCTCACCCATGCTCACCCACCTTGGCTGCCCTGCAGGTGAGGGGTGTAGATTTGGAGGATGTGGAGATAAAGAAAGGTGTTGAGCTGAATAATAAAGAGGAAGATGAGAATGAGGAGGAGGTGGAGGACACGGAAGAAAAAGATGAAGAGGAGTTGGAGGAGGATGAGGAGGAGCTGAAGGATGTGGATGTAAAGGACCTGGAGGACTCACAAGGTGTTGGCAAAGCACCCCAGCCTGATGGTGACGCAGAGCCTGGCATGTCCCCACCATCTGGCACAGGGTACATGTCAGGCTCACCACCACCAGTCTGCACACAGCTGGATGGGACAGAGGCATCCCTGAGGGCGCTGGTGTCCCAGCTGAAGACCAAGCTGGGGCAGCAGGAAGCAGCACTACGGGCACTGGCAGCCCAGCTGGTGCGGGAGAAGAAGCGACATCGACGTCAGGAAGAGCGCAGTGCCTGGCAGGCCCAGCTGCAGGCACGGGAGGTTGAGGCACTGCGGGAGATCAACACCTTCCTGGGGCAGGCACTGGCAGCAGCGGTGGCAGCGGGGGAGCTAGGGGCATTGGCACGGGTGCAGGAGGAGGCACAGAGCTGGCAGAAGGCGGCAGAGGAGCAAGGTGCCCAGCTGGCCTGGGCCCTTGCCGAGGTGGCTGCACTGGCCTCACGTCTGCAGGACTGCCAGGCAGCGCTGGCAACGGAGGGACAGACAGATGTGCTGCAGGATGCCAGTGCTCCAGATGAGGTGGCTGCCGTACAGAAGGTGCTGTGGCAGGCACTGGAGCTTGCCTGCAGCCCCCAGGAGCTGCCACCAGAACCCCAGGCAGATGGGGAGAGCAACACAGTCACTGGCATGGCCATGGTATGGGCAAGCCCAAGGGATCCTATGGTGGGGCAAGGGACCAGGGGCCAGGAACTAAGTCCCTGTTCTCCCACAGCGCTTGGCCACCCTGGCTGCCACGGCACGGGAGGAGGCACAGCAGAGCTGGCAGCAGCTCCAGGACCAGCGGCAGGAGATCACAAGGCTGCAGGAGCAGCTCAGCAGGTCAGGCAGGGACCCCCTGCTCCCACCACCCACCACCCCACAGAGGGTTCTCTACATCTCCACCCACCCTTGGACCCCCCCATTATGCCCCACTTGGACCCAAGGGAGCAGCACCTGGTGATGGGCAGGCAGAGGGAGGGCAGGATTTGGGGAAGAAGGGCTGGAGGGATGTATCAGTTTGAGAACTGGCAGGTAGGTGGAGGCATGGGTGGGCAGATGGCTGAAAGAATGAATTTGGGGCAAGTAGATGTATGGAGGGGTTGGTGAAGAGATAAATTTGGGGTGATTAAGTTGATGTGTAGGCACACAGAGGGCTGGATGAATTTGGGACAAGTGGATGGAAGAACAGAGGGATGAACTTGGGGTGAGTAGATGGATGGATGGGTGGGCAGAAGGCCAGAGGGATGAGTGTGGGAAAGGATGGATGAGGAGCTGGGAAACGGATGGGTAGCTCGCCCAGCAGATGGCAACATGGCTGTGTGCATGGGAAGCCAGCTTGGGGATGGATGGGCAGTGGACAGAGGGAGGGAAAGAGAGAATCAGCTGAGGGGCAGGGGGACCATCTTGCTACTGGCCTACACCAGGGCCCGGCAGGATGGGGAGCGCTGGGCACTAGCACTGCAGCGGGCGCAGCGGGAGGCCCTGGAGCGGGAGGCCATGCGTGGTGCCGAGCAAGCACGGCAGCAGGAGCTCATCCATGACATGAAGGGTCGGCTGCTGGAGCTGCTGCGGTGAGAGCCCGGGGGACCCCATGGGTGTGGGGACAGGCGCAGGCAGTGTGCCCCAAACCCCTTTGCCCAGAGGAGGGCATCAGAGCGCAGGCAAATGCCACTCACCACCCTAGGATTAGGTGCCTATGTTAGGTCTGGGGTGCCAAGACGTGCTCCTGGACCTCCAGCAAAGGGCACGCTCCTGCCAGGGCTGACCTGTCCCCTGTCACAGGGAGAAGGATGCCCTGTGGCAGAAGACAGAAGGTATTGACACACCGATGCCCAGCCCAGTGCCCCGTGATGCAGGACTGTGCTCCCGCTGCCGCAAAGATTTCCGCCTCCTTTCCCGACGCTATAACTGCAGGTGGGCTACAAGGGGCACTGCATGGAACACCGGCATGGTGTTGGGATGGCATGGCTCTCACAGACCATTCTCTTGGCAGGCTGTGCCAGGGCAAGGTGTGCCACACGTGCTCCGTGGACATGGGCAAGCAAGGGCGCTGCTGCCTGCTTTGCTATCAGCAAGGACACCTGCAAGCTACATGAGCTGGGAACTTACACCATGCCTGGGACACCCCTGTCCTCACTGCCTCCTCTCAAACTTACCAGTGACCCAGGGGTTTGGGGCCTGCAGGCAGGTCCTGCTGCCCAACATTTCAGGTTTGAGATGCATCTTTCTTGTGGCTGGTCCAGAGAGAGGAAAATAACCTACTCCTGCTACCTCTGTGCCTCCTGTGTTGTCTGTCTGTTGTCGCTGGATCGGCCCCCAGGCTGGTGGGGGAATGTTGGAATGGGGGTGTCTGAGCCCTCCTAGAGTGCAACCATCCTTCTAAGGGATGTCCCAGCTGCAGCCAGGCTGAGCTGCTGTCTGCCTCATCCCACAGAGGGGAGGCAGCAGCAGACAGGGGAGACAGCTGTTGGCCAACAGTCTCAGCATCCTGCCAGGCTGTGAGGAACAACTTTCATCAAGAGGTTTCCCAGACATGATGTTCCCCATGGTTAAGGACCTCTGGGAGCCTGGAGCAGGGAGGATGGAGGAGCAGTACAGGACCCACCTAGAGAGATGTTTGGGCATGTTGGGGCAGACACCCTGAGGTCTGACAACACAGGGTAGGAGGAGGGACCCCGGGAGGGTCACAGCCCCCTCTTCAGCCCCTTTGCCCCACTCTGGTGCCAGCCCCAGTTGCCTAATCCAGGGAAGAAATGTCCTGGTTCTGTAAGGGCCAGGTTCCCAGCCCATTGCACAATGATGTCCTGGCACTGCAGCAGTGGGGGAGCAGGGAGTGCCCCAGGTGCTAGTACCCTTTTGGCAGGGATCATAGGGCTGGCTCAGTGTCAGTAAGGGACCACCCAAGGATCTTATAGTGATTTGCTCCACAGGGGCTCAGGAAGGGGGTGGCTTTGTCTGCAGGTAGGACAGATATCACATGGCCAAGTGCTGGCTGGGTGGCTGTGGGCACCAAGATCTGGGTTTGGGTTCCTTCTGGGGATGCACAGGATACCAAACTCTGCAACAGCCTCTTGGGCCACAGCCTCTCCCTTGTCTGGAAGCAAGGTTACTCACACTCCACTGGGCTCAGCTAGCACCAATGTTTGGTACTGAGGTGGGAAGACAAGGACCCACCCCACCCAGAGATGTGCCCTAGCCCTGTTCCACTGTCCCCTTCCCTGTGGCAAAGAGGACCCAGACCTGTGTGGCCAACCCACTAACTCCTTTATTGCTGAATGGCAGTTGGCCACAAACACCGTCCCCACAGTGTGGCAGCGTTGTCCCTGAAGTCACAGACTCTACCCCAAAGAGCAGGGAGGGTGGATGGCACTTGCATCACTCCCCTGGCAATGGGGTCCTGTCCCCATGCCACCCAAGCCCCTTTCCAGTTGGGTCCAACATCCAGGGGTGGCTCTCCCAATCCCCTGTCATCACTACCCACATCCCAAGGAGCTGGGCAAAGATGCTGGGGTGTGTAGGGTGCCAGGACCTGCTGGAAGCCACAAAGGTAGGGTCCTAGCAGGATTCAGAGGGTGGTAGAGGTGTTTCCAGAAGTAGAGGCATACGAGGTGCGGCCGTAGCGGACCGCAGCGTCCTTGCTGATGAGCCCACGCTGCACCAGGATCTTGAGGAAGCTGTTGCGAAACTTCTGCCCGATGAAAGCGTAGATGATGGGATTGATGCAGCTGTGGGCAAAGCCCAGGACCTGTGTGACCGAGAGGGCTGTGTCAATGCGGTTCCTCCTCTCGCAGGTCTCAGCGATGGCCCGTGTCCTCATGAGGGTGTCACTCACCAGCGTGATGTTGTAGGGCAGCCAGCAGATTAGGAAGACCAGCACCACGGCAAAGATAACCTTCATGGCCCGCTGCTTCTGGGCATTCTTGGTCTGCAGGAGGGTATGGATGGTGACACCATAGCAGAAGAGCATCACTAGAAGGGGTAGGGCAAAGCCAAAGGTCTGCGGCAGGACCCGCAGCACCACCCTCCACTTGGTCGTGTCCTCATTGCCGATGCGCTCATAGCACACGGTGCCATTGTTGGGTGAGGTGAAAGCCTCACGAAAGAGCAGCACAGGCAGGGAGAGCAGCACGGAGAAGACCCAGATACCCAAGCAAACAAACTTCACCCAGTGCCTCTTCTCAGTGGCAGCCCGGGTGGCATAGACGATGGCCAAGTAGCGGTCCACACTGATGCAGGCCAGCAGCAGGATGCCACTGTAGAAATTGGCCTCCTGCAGCACAGAGATAGCTTTGCACATCACGGTGCCAAAGACCCACTCATGGGCTCGGTAGGTGGCCCACAGTGGCAGGCTAAGGGCAAAGAGAAGGTCAGCCACGGCCAAGTTGAGCAGGTAGACGTCGGTGACAGAGCGGTTGGTGTGACTGGAAGTCACGACCAGCACCACCAGCCCATTCCCCACCACACTGAGGATGAAGACAAGGCAGTAGATCAGGACCACCAGGTATTTGTTAAGGACTGAGCCATCAGGCCTGCATGGAGCAGAGGAGGTGGCGATGTCAGGCGTGGCTGTACTGTAGTCATAGGTGTAGTTGTAGAGGGCAAAGATGTTGGATAAATCCCCATTGAAGGAGAAAGACTCCATATTGCCTGTGGAGCACAAAGCAGCATAAGTGTGAGAAGTGGAAGGGCGATGGTGTCCGCCCGAGGTGACAGCATCTCTAGTTCCCCTGGCATCTCTATTGCCCCCTCAAGTCTCTGCCAAGCCAGCAGGCAGACCCCCTCCATTGCTCTACTGGCCAGGTAATGGACGGTGCTGCAGGTGGATGCTGTCCCACATACATCCCCTTGCACAGCATACTCAGCATGCCTTGGTCTGCTCCACTTCACCCCAACCCTGCCCCTTCCCTGTCTGCCATGGAGGAAGGGGTTTCCCCAGAAACGAGCCACCTGCTCTCGGGTTGAGGGGCTCCCCAGCAATACAACATCCATGTCCCTCCAGAAGACATATGGCCCCTTCAGCATTCCTGCATCCACCTGGTTTGTGTGGGTCCTTCAAAAGCCTCTGAGCTATTTGAGCATCTCAGGGCCTCTTGGACATTTCCAAAGACCCTTGAACATCTCTGGATCCCTCCATCCTCTCCAACTCCTCAAAAATCATTGCTGGAACTGCCCCTTTTGCCACCCCAGCCAGTGGCAAGACTGTGGTAACAGTGCCTGGGGCAGGTGGCACTCAAGAAGCTTTGAAAGTAGTTTCATGCCCTTCTTCCTCCCTCCCAAGTTCTGTCCCTGTGTGAGTGGTTTCACACCCCGGACGGAAAGATGTGTCATCTTTAGCAGGTGGCTGTGGAAATATTTCACATCTCTGGTTTTCCTGTTGCTCAGTTAGGCACTGCCAGGCATCCTTGTGTCCCCTATGCTTGGGCACGATGGGGAAATCATAGCTGACAGTCACTCTTCTTGTCTCCTCACACATAGGACACCCTTCTCTGTCCCTGCCTCCCTGAAGTCCCTTGGGTTTCAGCCTTCTCCTAGTATGGATCTGAACTCTCATTTCACTCTTTTCACCCCTATGCCCCCTTTTCAAGCCCCTCCAGGGCTTGGTTATATACCAGGGCTGCTTGGAGGTACTGAGTCGCCACAGTGTGGGGGATCCCTAGCCCCAAGATGGCCCTGTTTGAATCCAAATTCTCCCCGGAACCAGCTTCCCTTTCCTGCTTGGTTGGACTTCCCTACTGCAGCTGGGCCAGTGCCTCTGCCCAGAAAAGTCCCTCCCTGGCTCTGCCAGACCCACTCCTTCAGTGATCCCAGGATGGTGATGCTGGGGTGGTGAACTTAGGATGGTGATGCTAGGATGGTTATCCCAGGGATAGTGATGCTGGGATGGTGATGCTCCAGCATCTCAGAGGACTGTGGCTGGGGATGCTGCTGGTGATGCTGGGGAAGTTCCCCCCAAGCAGGGCTGCTCTGGGCATGGGGCAGAGCTGGACACCAGCACTTCTCCTCAGTCTATTTTCGGCTGCTTCTTTCTTCCTCCCTGTTCCAAAATCCTAGTAGTTCCTCTGAGACTGGGTATCCCCTATTCTTGGGTACCCCACAGCCATCCTGGTTGTGGAAACAAGAAGCATCCCATTTTCCCTCCTGACCCCGCAAAAGCTGGGGGACACTGATGTGGCCCTGGGGGTTCCTGGGGGAGGAAGGAGGGACATGCCTTGTGGAAGTGCCCTCCTGACTCATTAATGTGCAAGGAAATGGGAGTGGGTGCTTCCTCCCTGGGGACTGCAGGGGCAGTTTGCACCCAGATGAGCCCTGTGTGCCCCCATCTGCTCCCTCTCACTTCCTTCACACCAGGCAGCCCCTCGGGCAGCCACAGCAGCCCAGCCCACTCCACATGTGAGGATGCTCAGTTGGGTGCTGGGGGGCCAGCAAAGCCCCCAAAAAGTCCCAGTCTCCAGTGAAGTACCCCCAAGGACTCACCACTCGCTCTCTTTGACGCGTGCCCCAAATCTGGGCTCTTCTCCCCGTCCCAAGCCGGTTCTCACCAGGAGGCACAAGGCACAGGGACAAAGACAGGTGTCACTCCGAAAGGGCTCTGACACAGAGCGTGGCAGGACCAGGACCAGGGGTCCTGCCAGAGGGTCCCTCACCTGCAGCCACCACCGTGCTGCCTCCCCTTCCCTCTGTCCACCCGCTTTATGCTGCCCGGGGAGGAAGCGAGGTTGCATAACCTTCTCTCAGTGTGAAGGGGAAGTGGCAGCCCACAGCCCCCTGTCACCCTCCTGCTTCAGGGTGTCCCAGGCCACCTGGCAGTGGGTGGTACCAGGATGCTCCACGGGTGCATCACCCACCCCTGCAGCGATGGACCCCGGGAGTAGTCGCTTTGTCCCCTGGCCCTCAGTGGATGTGAGGCTCCCCTTCGAGGCCTCCCCAGGTGCTGCAGAATCCCACAGGAGAGCAGAGGCCATGGAGGGGAGGGGACTGGGAGGTAGACCAGTGGTCCAAGGGAGGGCAGGACTTCATGCCTCAGTTTACCCATTGATAGAGCAGAGGGTGGCACTGGAGTTTTGGGAGGCACAGTGGCACTTGCAGGGCTGGTCTGCCCTCTGGAAGAGAGCCCCATGTCCTCCCACCCTGGCTAAGCCGTGCCAAGCTAAGCCGAGCCAGGCAGGGTTATGCCCCATGCCAGCCCTGCAGACTTGGGGGGAGCCTCTGGCCCGCCTGAGGCACCCTCACTCCTCTGAGCACCCCTATTGTCTTTAGGGGAAATCTGCACCCAAAGGCACCCTGCAGGCATCCCTGTTCCTCTGGGGCACCTCCAAAGCCTTGGGGCACCCCATCCTCACAGCTTTGGAGTGCTTATCAGTTTCAGGAGTACCTCACACTTTTGGGGCATCTCTTTCTGCTGGGGGTACCCATAAAGTTGTAGGGAGCCATCACAGCCCTGGGGTGTCACCACAGACTCGAGGACACTCGTGTTCTCTAGGGACACCTCCAAAGTTTTGGCCAAGTCCCAGCTTCAGGGCACCCTCACAGCCACCCTAGAGTGGCTTCCCACTCCCTGGGGACACCCCACACTTTTGGGGCCCTGTAACCCTGCAATCATCCAATTCGCAGGATCCCCCTTACCCTCTAACCATCCCCACATCCCTGGAGCACCCAATTCTTGTGCGGATCCTCATATCCTGGGGGATACCCACTACTTCCTGGGGTACCCCTATATCCCTTTTGGAGACTTCTCATCCCTCACGTGCATCCTATACCGTGTCACACCCCATTTGGGGAGGACTGCCGATGTACCCCACACCTCCCACCCACCCCTTCCCGCGCGCCTGTGGGCGGGGCATCCCGTGACGTCAGTGGGCAGGGCAGAGCTGGCGCGCTTGCGCCACCGCCTGCCGGCTCCGCCGCGGCCGGAAGTGACGCGCGGCGCGAGAGCGGAAGCGGCGGCGCAGGCTCGGGCGGGTCCCCGGTGCGCGCAGCGGGCTCGGCTCCCTCCGGCCTCGGCCCCATTAGAGCCCCTCCCCTCCTCGGCACCGACATGATCCTGCTCGAGGTNGACGGGGCCGCGGACTGATAGAGGTGTAGGGGTCGCAGGCTGGTGGGAGCAGGGCAATACCCGATGCCCGGGTTTGGCGGGTGACGAGTTGTATAGTGCCGGTGTAGGATGGGGGCCGGGGAGAGGATGAGGCTGAGCGATGCGAGAGGGACCAGTGAGATAGGATGGGGGACCAGGGGATGGAGGGGCTGGGCTGAGGGAGTTGGTACGGGGAGGCAGGATGTGGGCCAGGGGGTGGACGTGATGGGCTGGGAGGTGATGGGGCTGGGCTTGAAGGGGCGGTGACAAGGCAGGATGGGGGCCTGGAGAATGGCGGGGAGGTGTCATTGAGGTGGAATAGGAAGGACGGCAGAGGTGGGACAATATGGAGGTCTGCGAGGCGAGAAGGCTGGGAAGGAGGGTCAGTATGGAGGAGGGTGATCTGGGGAGGGGTAACTGAGCTAGGACGCAGTGATCAAGGTCTGGGGGACGAGGAGGCAAAGCTAGGCAGGCAGAATTGGAGGGGAGAATAAGGCTTGATTTGGTGGTTAGTGCTAGGGCAGTGTTGAGATCTGGGGGAGGAGGAGGGAAGGTACTAGAGCTCACAGTGAATAAGCAAGCTGTGAGTGGAGATGGGATTAGGGGAGCAGAGCTGGAGGAGAGTAGCTGAGCAAAGAGGGAGTTAAAAGGGAGAAAGGTGGATTTGTAGACATGTTTGCTTTGGGTAAAGCAGCGTTAATCAGAAGGGACACAGTGTGGTGCCAGTGCTAGTACAGAATGTGTGTGGGTAGCCAAGGAACAGGAAGCCTGTATGTGGAGCTGTGGCCTTAAGTCTTTTGCTTTGGGGTTGGAGAGTGTATTCCAGCCTTCCCCCTTTTTGCTTTCCTTAGCAGGGAGGATGCAGGGAGCAGGAGAGTTGTAGGCCTACAGCCCTGCCACAGCCCCTGGTGCTGGCCTGATGGGTGTCCTGGCCTCAGGGCTGGGTTGGGAGGGGAGCTGGTTTGCACCTGCATCTCTGGCTAGGATTATTCAGTACCTTGGGAGCCAGTGGTTTATTTTGCTGTGAGTGCTGCATCAGGGCCTTAAGGGTGCTTCTCTGAACACAGCTTAGGTTGGAAGAGAAGCCCTTCATATAAATGTCCTTATCTGCAGCCAACCTACCCACGGGCTCACTGCATGACCTGCTGGCATGAGTAATGCCAGGCACCTTTGTACAGAGACAAAGCCTTGAGAAGCAAAGCGAGGTGGTGTTATCTCTGGGGTGGAGCCTCAAAGAGCATGGCCCAGGCTGCTCCGGGAAGGGACTCCCCAGGCAGGTGCCTTTTTCTGTGTTACCTTTTCCTCCAGTGGCTTCTGAAGGTGTCAGCCTTTTGTGTGCAGAACTTTGACAGAGGCCATTTCCTCTTCTTTGCACTCTCAGATGACTTATTGCTTGGCTTGTGGTCAGGTTGGTTTTTGGGTTTTGTTTTTAATAAAATAACCTCACAGGTTGCACTACCTTGCAGAATAGCTGAACTGCTCACAGATTTTTTTATTCTTGAGCCTGATGGTTTAACACAACAAGTCTCCCCTGAGCATAGGCACTGCACTGGGAAGAGAGCTCTCTATGGTATTGCAGCTGAAACAATTAGAAAATATTATGTGTACTGAGTTTAACAGTGTGCGTCGGAAATGCTTGTTCATCACAAGTCCATACCAAGGCACTCTTCCTGCTGGAGAGAGAAGAATGTGCATGTGTCCCTATGGTGGTATAAATGTGGAGGTGGCAGTCTATGGGTTTAAACACACCTTGAAGCCCTGACACTGTGTAACTAGAGCTGGAGCTGCTTGCTCTGCACCAGCCTGCAGGCCCTTGAAGTTTCCATTTTGCTGTTTGGCAAAGCCTCCTGGCTTCTGCCTCAGCACACTTGACTGGCGTAGCGCTTGTTCCCGGATTGATTCGTAGTGTGGCTGATGGTGCTCTGCTTCTGCCTCTTACTTATCTTATCTATGTTCTCTTATTTAGATGTCGTTTCTAGATAAATTTTGTGCATTGCGTGTTTCTGGAGGAGAGGAAGTTAAGTTACTTCTGCATTTTCTTCTGTTCATGCTGTGGCTCTCCTGTCCAGGCAAGTTCAGGGTGGAAGCAAAGGTCTAAGACAGGAAGTGTATGTTTTTTGGTTTGTTGTTGGTTTTTTCCTCTTGGTTTCAGGTCTTTTAGGGAATGGATGTTGTGCAGTGCTTATTCACATGAAATTTCTTTTCCCCTCAGCCACAATTCTGGGGTCATTCCTATGGCACTGAGCCTAGAGGCAGGAGAGGATTTTATGTATTTCACTGTTGTGGTGTTGGTTTTCCCAAGGCATGTCTTGGGGACAGTTACAGGACAGTCAGGGTAAGGCCAAGCCTTGAGGGATTCAGTGACTTGGAGGAGTAAGACTGGACACTGGGGCAGAGTTGGTTTCACATTATTTGCTCTAAACCAGGAACAGGGTCGATGTTGGGCATGGATTTGTCTATAGCAGTTGTTTTAGAGCCAGGTGTGCCTAATGGCTTCAGTGCCAGCCTGGATGTTGGACAGGGTGGAGTTCGTTTTCAGATCCTTTACTGGAGATGTGTTCTGTGGCATGGGTGGCCATGATTCAGCAGGCTCCCTGCCAAGCTTTCCTGGACCATCAGGTGAGAGATGGTTCGTATTTCACTGTATCCTATAGAATAAGGTCATGTTTAGACACTGGAGCTAATAACTGCTCATAACACTATAGTCATATATCATATGTCAAAATCTGCTCTGTGTAGAGGTCCATCACCAGTGTCTGGAGTTCCCAGTGTGGAAATTGCCTTGGGGGGGGCTACGGACAGAGATTAGTGCTTGAGGCAGCACCAACTCATGTCTAAGAGTCCTTCCTTGACAAGGTCCTTGGGGCTTGGCAGCATCCACCTGCAGCATCTCACTTCCTTGGAGAGCCAAGGTTGAGTGGTGGTATTTGTATTTACATCAAGGTAGTAACAGGTAATGGACTTCAATGCATCTTTTTTTCATTTATTTAATGCTACAACTTCTTGTTTTAAATCCATTTCCTGAAACCAACCACATTTTTAAATAAAGGTCTAAAGCTACCAGAATCTGTTGAAATAATTTGAGTTAGGAATTTACTGCTGAAACTTTCAAATATCAACTGCTGCAGTGGGGGAATAACTGGTCAGTACAGGGAAACAAGTGTGTTGAAATGAGGCAGCTTGGGAGCTTTTGTAGGTGTCAAGAGGATAACTGTTCCATAAGCTTTTGACTAGTTCATTTGGATGTAGAAGTTGCCTAGAAGCTGGAGTCATGCTCAGTTTTTCCCGTTTCTGAGAAATGTGATGTGAGGGGGAGGAGCTCTACCAGTTGGAAGATTTTGTTTCTCCTCATTACTTCCTTTTGCTAACCTCAATGACAGAAAAAAAAAGACAAACCAGCAAACAATTTAAGTTGAAAACAATTTGATGATTTTCTTCTGTGTCTGATGAATACCTGTTCTGTTTAACACGTGGAGAGAAACTGCCTCCCAAAACAGATTTGCTGGCCAGTTTTGCCCTGTTTTAATTTAACTGATCCCAATGAAAGTGGCACAGGGCTTCGTTTATGGGATTTGGTTTCCAGCCATACACAGCTTGCCCTGAGTTGCTGATAAATTAATCTTCTAGCTCAAATTGTTACTTAGTGTTTACCCACTTTGCAAAAGAAAACAAATTTGCATAGCTGGGGAACAGCGTGCCTTTTCCTTTGGTTGGAAGCAGAGGGAAGAGAATCTCACATTAAATCTTTGGTTTCTTTACAGTCCTTAGTAGGTGGAAAATCTGCAGCACTTCATGACTGTGTTGTTAAGGACAGTGGCTGTTAGCTGCATAGGAAAAGATCTGAAGCTTGAACTTCCCTGATGTACACCAATTCCTGTGAGCTGATTGGAGAGTGGAGTTGAAGCTGAGCTCATGTGCTTCATTGTGGGGAGACCAAGGAGCATCTGGAGGCTGTTGGGCACACTAGGAGGATCAAGGAGCCTAGGGTCCTGCCTGGCACCATGGAGAGACTCCCTCCAGGAGTGACTGTGGCGATCTGTGGCTCCAGCACTTCCACAGGAGCTCAGCAGCTCCACTGGAAAGAGAGGTTGCTCCTCTGCCACCCCATCCTTCTTGCTGACACAGGCATTTTTGTGGCTTCAGAGGAAAAAGGATTGGGGAAGTGACCTAGGTTAAAATTAAACAGGCAAAATTGGGTATTTTTAGTGGTTTCCTCATCCCATTCATTGTGCAAAGGCTGCTCACTATGGTGCAGCTTGTGGAGGAGCAGGACTCGGATCTCCCTCCTTTAGCAGCAGTGGCAGCTCAGTGTCCTCCCAGGCACAGCCTGGAGTCACCCATCTCCCCTCATATAACCTCACTTGCTGAAACTCAATCTACCTGACTCTAAGGAGTTCTCTGCTGGCAGAAAGTGGTACCCTTGGGTTCAGTGTGACATAGGTGGCAGTAGTAGTAAACCATGGCTGTCTGCAGTGACTAAGTGTGCTGTAAGTGTTTGAGTGTTGCTCCTAGGCTGCCACAGCATACCTGGCTTCAGCCACCAGGGAACGTGACCTCGCATTAATGATGAATTGTGAACCACCTCTGTATGGAGTTAGGCAGTGCTCTGCTTTTGAGAGTAGTGCAGAGAACAGGAAGGAAGAGCAGCTTGGATCTGCAAAGTGTTGGGCTGTCACAGGCTTTTCTGTCATCGTTCCAGCTTTTGTGTTCATCTCAGGTTCCCGGGAAAAGCCTGCTCTGTATTGTCCTCTGAGAATGGTTCTCACTGCAGTCACCAATGCTTGACACCAGAGAAAAGTGTGTATCAGTCACTGTGCTAAAGAAACACACTGAATGGTGTATACAGAATGAGGCTCTTCCTTAGAGACCTGCTGCAGAGCTGGACCACTTCAGTGGGGAGCTGTGGGCTACCTGCCTGCAGCTGGAACGGAGACACGTGGAGCAAAGACCTGGCTGGACCTGCCCCTACCTGCATGCTGCGGGATTGGCCCATGCTTTGTCTGCTGGGAATTGCAATGCCTTCCTACCAACCGGCTTCCTCCAGGGAGAAGCTCGGGCTCAGAGGGGTCACCTAACTGGGAGGGGAGAGAAAGCACTCATGAGGGCTGCCATATGCTGCTCATCGTGGCCCGCTTGACAGAGCACTCCTGCTCGAGTTCATGGTGGGTGTGCTGCCAGAGCTACAGGAGCTCTTTTCATTTCATACACTCCCACAGCTTACACAGAGTAGCTTTTGTTAGGTGAACGGTGCCCAGGAGTGGAGGAATTGTTCAGATAATTTTAGACATTGCTCATAATCTTTTTATTGGGGTGACCTTTCTGAAGCGAGAGTCTGCAGTCTGTCACTGAATCTGGCTCTCTCTCTCTCCAAACTGTGTGTCAGCTCTAGTGATCTGGAAGCTCTGCTCAGACCTTTAAGCTTTGAAATACCCCCTTTCAGGTTTTTTCTCTTTCCTCTGGGGCAAGAGATTAGAAAGAATAGCTGTATGCCTGCAGCTTTTAAAATAATTGCTCTCCGCCTTGATTGGGTACAGGCCTTAATTGTGCTGTGGGAGATGCTTCAGAACAGTTGTCAGTCAAGTTTGCATTTAGGTCTGTTTAGTACAGAAGATGAGGGCTTTGTATAATTACAGTCTTCATCTTCTGTTCCTAAATTTTTTTGGAAGGTATGGCTAAGAGCTTTTGTGGCCTGAGAATGAAGTGGGGAAGTTTAGAAGTTGTCTGAGTCAAAATTGAGGAAGTGCTGTCAGAAAAAAAAAAAATTGCTGTTGCCCTTAAGTGCTCACTGATGTCTCTTCGTGGATATTCTGCTGGGGTGAAAAATTGATTTGAAGCTGGTTCTGTGTTAGCTAGAAGGAGTGTAGGAGCCATTTGGAGATGCATAGGAGGAATGCAAGCAAGCAGATGTAAAACCTATGAGGGCCTTTAGTTGTTACAAACAAGGTAGATGAGATTTGATGTGGATGTGACTTCAGACTTGGTGTTTTCAGAAAATGCACTGTTGCTGCTTGGAACAGCTGCCATTTTAGCATTCAGACAGTTTTGCAAAAAGGTCTGGTCTGGATTTTGTGTTTAGTGCAGAGAGGAGTCATTTCCGTTATTCCTGGTATGAGCTGGATTTATTGGCCATTCAGGGCAGAGGGTAGCAAAGAGAAAAGGTTGCTGGAGAAGGCTGTGGTTCAGATAGTGTTGGTGGTGAGGAGCTTGCAGATGTCCCAGCAGCATTCTGCCTCAGGAGCAGATGGGATGTACCATCTGAAATCATCCAAGCATAGCCAGGTTTAGTCTGCTTCTCAGAGATTTGAATTAGGGTGGAAGTGAACCCAAATGAGCTCCTAGCTGCCCAGAGCTTTGCTTTAAAGTAAAACATTAAAAGAATGTCTGGGATTTATGGTCACTCTGTTCCGATCTGCTCAACTGCAGATTCCCACCATAGTGTGGAGGTAGGGGACACTGGAGCATGCTGAAGCCAGCAGACTTCTTCAGGATCACACCAGTAACCTAAAGGTAACCGGTACCCACCCTGCAGTGGCATAGCCCTGGTCTCAGGCCTGCTGTGCATCTCCTGTGCAGAGCCTTCACCCACACAAAGACAGAGCAGGCTGAGGGGGCTAAACACGGAGAGGACGCACTGTACCTCCACAGGGTGTTCGACACATCCCCACTGCTATTTCTGTTGGCAGGAGATGGGGTTGGTGGGAGGTCGAGGGGAAGTAATTGCATTCATGAAACCCATAGTGCTGTTGCACTTCTGGAAGCCACAGGAAGCTGGAGGTGAGAGCTACTCTCCTTTCTGCCTGGGGACTTCTTGATGGGGGAACAACAATTCAGATAGCAAAATGGGTGATTTTTCTGTTGTAGAAATGTTTTAAGTGGCCAGGGTAGTTTGGGTGAGGTGAGCCAGAGAAATAAATAGAAACGCTTTAAACTTTGGGGTTGTGTGGCTGCTGAACTGTGAAGGGCTGAGAGAGCTCACTTCACTTCCAGCCTCACTTCTCATCCCCTTCCCAGTCCTCCTCTGGGCTGGGCCAGGCCTGAGTTACTTAGGTGTGTACCAGGTGAGGCAGAAGAACCACCCTGCAGTGGATGAAAGTGCTGGCATAGCTGTGAGGAGCTCTGTATGCGGCTCACGTGAGCGCTCACTTCACTGAGGCTATACTGGGAAACAGTTGAATATTCAGCACCCAAATTTCTGCCCAGTTACCTACTTTTCCCTTAAATATCTCCCATCCTTACCATCTCCAGCTACAAGAACCAAGCCACTTGGGAAATCAGTGTTAAAATAACTACTCTAAGAAATCACACTTGCGCAGTAAAAGGTTCAAAAATGAGACTGTGTCAGCCATAAGCTTTTGTGTGCAGAACAAAGGCTGTCGTGCAGAGCCATTAATTGGCTTTGGGTACGTGGTCTCACACAGCTTCTTAAATAATGTGACAAGTGATCTTCCTGCAGTCACCTAGGGTACTGGGTGAGCAAGCAGAGAATCACTGTCCTTCCTTAGCAAAACAATTCCGGTGCTCCCTGTCTTCTGCCAGTTGCTTCCCTGCATTGCTCTTGCTCAGAGGAAGATGCTGTGTTTGGAGGCTCTGTTGGGAGCTGGGCTTCTGCAAGAATGGGGAATGGGAAATGGAACAGTGTAGCTCTGAGAAGACTGAACTGAGGTTTAAGGATGCATCCTGTTACTATTCCTTTCTCTCATGTGCCTTACTGCACTGTCTTTAAAGCTTCCTACATAGCTTTTGTTTTTTTATAAAAATGTATACAGCCATCCAAGCTGATTTCCAGGTCTGAGTGTGGTGCTCTAAAAGAAGAACATGTCTGCATCAACTGACTGAGTGGAATCAGTGGGATTCTCTTCTATCTGTGCTCTGAGCAGTGCTTGGTGAGCAGAAGTGGCTTGGCTGTGTTTTGGGGAATTGCTCCCCTTTCCAAGAGCCTCAGTTGAATATGCAACTAGGGATGACCTGTGAGCTGCCATCTCGGAAGAGGAGAGCAAAAGAAGTCACATATAGCTGGCACAGCTCTCAAACTACTAAAGGACTTGCCTTGGGTGGACTTGCATTTTTTCTTTCAAGTGTGTGGTTATTATCTACAGCAATGCAGGACAAAAGACAGAGGCTTTCCAGCCTCACAACAAAAGGGGCTGTTGCTTTCAACAGCTAATAACTTTCAAGAAGCAGCAAAACCTCATTGTTTCCACTTAGGATCTCCAGCTGGGGGTTAATTCCTCCCTTTCCACTGAAGTAAAATGTTGTTGACCTGGTGCAGGATCTGGAATCAGTGCTGTTCAGTGCCTTGGTCTTCTTGCTTTGCCTATCTTGAGTTTTAGCACATCATGGAAGCCAGGAATGACACTGTCTGCAGATAAGTTGGCTGAAGAACAGTGCTTTCTGCAGGGAAAGAAAAAATATCATTAAAACCTTTCTAGAGTATGGTGAGGGACAGTAGGTGTTGAATCACTATTTCCTCCAGCTTTCTTGGTGTATGTATCAAGGTGTAGCTGGTGCCTAACAGTATACCTGTGCATGGATGGAGCAAATCTCGACAAACAGGTTGAAGATGGTTTCTGGGAAGCAGCAAGGCTGCCTTGACACACTGACTTTGGTTTGGGGAGTTACTTCAGTACATTGGTTCAGATAGATGTGAATGAAGTGGTTTAGAGGCTAGATCTCTGTTAGCAGCAGTATTAGCCTGTGCTCTGTTTAATATGGTCCACTTTGAAAATAAGTGGAGATATGCTGTGAAACAGCAGTACCATACTGGCATTTTTATCTTGTTCTAATTTTCCACCCCTGTTCTTAGCAGTGAAGATACCTTTGCATTGCTAGTTTGTTACAGTGTTGTTAAATCTTCATACCCACAGTTTAAGAAGTGGAGTGCCTTTGGCTCATAAGATGCTCTTGTTGCTGACCAGAGATCCCAAAGGCCACACTGGGCAGTGTTGAGCAAACCCAGATCTACAATTTTTCATGCAGAGGTAGTTGGCAAAATGTTGTGGTGTTTTGGAAGGCATGGAGGACAGGATGAAATGCACATCTAGAAAGTTTTCTTCTGTGGTTTGCTTTTAGCCCTGAACTTGGAGAAGGGGTCTTCTCTGCAAACAAGTGATGTCAGTGTGTTTGCAGAGCTGCTGTTGATGGTGAAGGGGTTACTGCATCAGGAAGGATTGCTCAGCCTCTACGTCTCTTCCATGAGCTGGTATTACAGGAACTTACAAAAGAGCCTCTGTTCACAAACCTGTATTGTGGCTGTTCTGTACAGAGAATACACTTGTTGAACTCCTTAGTGATGAGTAGTTTTCTCAGACGTTTCTAACTGGAAAATGGTGATCTCAAAAATCTAGTAATAAACTACAAATAATAATCTCTGCCAGCTTCAAGGCCTATTTTTGTATCATCTGGGCTAAAACTGGTGCTTATAGGAATGGGGAAAAGTCTGAGATCTCTTGCTGAAGGTTATCTCCTAATTGAACAGGGGGAGATTGAAGGTTTTTCAGGTAGAGCTGCTTGTGAGAAATAAGGCATTGGAAATTAATCCTCTTTCCTTCACAGCTTGGAGGCTGCTGTTTGAGTTCTCATTTACCTCCTTTGTTTTCTTTTGCTTTTTAGAAATAAACCAGAGGCAGTAGAAGTAACATTTGCAGGTAAGCTTCACAGCTCTCTTGACTTCTCTGGAAAAAAGGTGTTGACAGTCTGCCCATGATTGTGTGGTTTGCTCTACAGGATGAGAAGTGCCAAGGAAGTTCAAGTGTTCGTTCAACAACTGATTTTTTGTTTCTGTTGTTAAGAATCTGTGTAAGCTGCAGAGCTCCATGGGGAGATGGAGCTTGCTAGGTAGCTGGAGGGTTGCCTTTCCCTGTCTGTTCTGCAGTAAAGTGGAAGCTATCTCAGCACATAGCAGCTGAGCTGCCTTTGATGGCAGAGATACTTTCTCCTCCAGTCTGCAGCTCTAGCCATGTGGGCATCCTCAGTCACTTTCTGTGCTGGACATCCAGAAAGCTCCTGGCTCTGTGTGTATGTGTGTCTTCATGCGTTGAGCATGAGCAGATTTCACAGGGATGCTAAGCAATGCTTGACTAAAAAAAGCTGTCTGTGACAGGCAGGTATCAAAACTGTTTCAGCCCTTTGAATGATAATAGATCTCCCTATATGACATTACCAATTTCCTTAATTATGTGTTTCTCTATTGGTATATGTGTGAGGGCTGGAGCAGGGGGAACAGTGTTGCTTTGTGCAGTTCCTAGGACATGTAGGGGAAAACTTCCTCAGAAATAGGAACTGGTTCCTGTTTCCTCACACTTCTCTTGCTTCATAGATTTTGATGGAGTCCTTTACCATATTTCAAACCCCAATGGAGATAAGACAAAAGTGATGGTCAGTATTTCTCTGAAATTCTACAAGGAACTCCAGGAACATGGTGCTGATGAGGTAAGTGAGCATCTCTGAACCTTGAGCCTACAAATACTGGCTAAGCATTGGCAATGTCCTTGCTATGTTTATGCATCTAAAACCTAACCCTTAGAGAAGCATCTGTGCTCAACGCTGGTCAAAGGAGAAGCCCTGTGCCAATCAGGAGTCTCACTTTGCTCTAAGACAAGGGCAAAGTGTGTTCACACTCTCATGTTATACAACCTTCCAGCCTGAAAGACAAAAGGCACCTCAAATTTAGAAAGTCTAAATAAGTGTAAGGCTTGACCATAGAGAAATAGTTTCCCTGACTGATATACTGAGCCCATGAGTGAAGGCACCAAGACAAATCCAGAGTCCTGTGGCACTGCTCTTCTGACTCTAACCACACTTGAGAGCGAGTGATGGGCTTATGCTGTGTGTGCAGACCTTGATCTGCAGACTGGCTCCCGGTTCATTGCTGCTCTGTGAAGTAACAGATTTAGTTGAAGGGACTGGGGCTGTGGAGAGCCATTTATGGTAGAAAGAACAAGCCTCTCTGAGCTGTGGTTGGATGGTGAAGCAGGAAGTGTGACTCAGTTCCTGAGTCAGTTTTCAAATCTCCACATGGTAGCAAATGGGGTTCACTCAAGGCTCTGTAGCAGGCTTTTGCCTGTGTATCTCTGTCCTTGGAGGAAAACAAGGAAAACTGCTCTATGACTTTATTGTGAGGCTGGCAAGAGACAGGTGATTTGAACACAAAGTGAATTCCTTTGAGTTGCTGCCAGTCCTACCAAAGTCAGAATAAATACGACTGGGTGTCCTGCTTCCCTGGTTTTTGTATGCAGAGCTTTCTAGGAGCAGCATTGCCTGTTACTGAAGGTACTGCTGCTGGCAAATGAGAGTCAAGCAGCACAAATGGTGGTGCCTTTCCAGCATGTTTAGCAAGGATTGGTATGGTGTGTGATCCTAAGAGAACCATTTGGATGGGCAAGTGGCTGACACCACTGTGCACCAGCAGCCATCACAGTAGTTGTGGGAGGCAGCTTCCCAAGCTTTTAGAGGGAAATAGGATCTCTGCAGGACTGCCTTGGGTGTGCTGACTAAACAATAAAGTTTTTTAATCACCAGTTAGCAAACAGTTGCTTTTTGTGTGTCACTGGAGGTGATGGAGCCTGTTTCTGGTGAAATCCCATTGTAAGGAGTGCAAAGTGGGGTTTCTGCTAGGACAGAGCATCTCCATGGGCTGCTGCAGGCAGACAGGCTCTCTGCTGAGAGGAGGTTTTGGCATGCAGAAAGCCTGAACATCCTCTCTGTATGGTAGTGGGTGTCATCTCAGAAGGGCCAGTTCTGTCACCACATTGTTGTGTTCTCTGTGAAATAACTCCTATTCCCAGCCCCCTCACTGCCACAGAGCTATGGCTCTGTTGAAAATTGCCATCCATGTAAAATTCAGCAGTGATTATGTTTGAAGAAAGGTTTTTGCAGCGCTGTAGGCAGCTCTGCTTCTGGGAGGTATCCAAGCTGGCTGCCAGTCTCCTCTCCATCCCCACCTATCCCATGCAATAGGCTGAGACAGGGCAGGCAATCACCTGGCCACACTGTGCCTAACCCCTGCTCTGAACTTAGCTTCCTGCAGGGAGAGGGACAGGACACATTTTGCATCTGTCTTAGAATGGGAGGAAGGGTTGTAGCCCTAAGATCTGTTGTGTTAAGCTCTGCTGACAGTTCTCCTTTGAGGGTATGAGGTGTGTGAAAGGGTTTTCTTCCTCATGCAAGTTCAAGGCCAGTAAGAATTTTAAATGTTCTGATTTTGAGTCCTGTCCTGCAGCACATCCCCTGTCAGTGGGGTTCAGGGAGCTTTGTCTAGAGCAGGAGCAGCCAATAGTATTGGAAGCCAGTGACTTCCAAGGGCAAATCATGCCTGACCAATCTGGTGGCTTTCTGTAATGGAGTGCCTGCAACAGTCAAAGGAAAACCAACTGACATCATCTATCTAAATTTCTGTAAAGCCTTTGGTCCTGTGGGACCATGTCATATGGATGGATTAGAAGGATGGACTATTCAGTAGATAAGGAATTGGCTGGCTGGATGCATCCAGAAAGTTGTAGTCAATGGCTGTATGTGCAGGTAGAGACTAGTGACTAGGGAGGTGTTTAGTCTGGAGAAGAGAAGGCTCTGGGGTGACCTTATTGTGGTCTCCCAATACTTAAAGGGAGCTTATAAGAGGGGGACAGTCTTTTTATGTGGACAGATAGTGATGGGAAAAGGGCAAACAGTTTTAAACTGAAAGAGGGGAGATTTAGATTAGATATTAGTAAGAAATACTTTGTTCATACCATGGTGAGGCACTGGAACAGGTTGCCCAGAGAAGTTGTGGGTACCCTGGCAGTGTTCAAGGCCAGGTTGGATGGGGCCATAGGCAACCTGGTCTAGTAGGTGGCATCCCTGCCCATGGCAGGAGAGTTGGAACTAGATGATCTTGAAGGTCCCTTGCAACCAAAGCTGTTCTATGATTCTATTACCTAGTATTTGTTCAAGTTCACTTAGGCTAGGGTAGGCACATGCTGTAACTTGATGTTTCTAAATGGAGATGGAGCATGATCTGGGCTGTGCAGGAGGAAACAACTTGTGCTCTCAATGTTTAATTTCTTTTGTAGGTATTGAAGAAAGTCTATGGAAACTACTTGGTAAATCCTGAATCAGGTAATCCTGCAATAACATTTATTCTGTGTGTGTATGTGAATGCAATTCCAAAATTACTGAAGTTGCCTCAGAAATAACTTAAATGAAGGCTGTACTTCAAGAGGTCGATATCTGGGGCTCTTTCTACAGTGACTGGCAATTTACAAGGCACCTCAAGTACATCAGGGCTGAAGTAGCTTAGCTTGCAGCATAAGCTGTAATTCATGATCCAGCCTTCCTCCAGGAAGCTTCTGTTCCTCACATTTGGGATTTTTATTTTTCTCAAAGATGCTTTGTGAGACACAGGAAAACCATGGTTACCTGTGACAGCATCTCTTCCTACTCACTGCAAAAACTTGGGAGCAGCTCAGCCAGCACGTGTGGGAGCTCGAAAGGAGCCCTAGGAACGTTGCCATGGCCACGCACTGAATTCAAGCATAGCTACTGGTGATGCTTAGAGTGGGAGGCACTCACCCCTGGGGCTTAAGGCAAGGGTGGGACTGTAGGTGTCTCTGGAAAATGTTTCTGGCTTCATTAAGGCACTACACAGATTATTAAGATCAGTGGCTGTCCTTCTCCAGGTTACAATGTCTCTTTGCTCTACGACCTGGAAAACCTTCCTGCAGACAAGGATGCCATCGTGCACCAAGCTGGCATGTTGAAGCGCAACTGCTTTGCTTCAGTCTTTGAGAAGTATTTCAAATTCCAGGAAGAGGGCAAAGAAGGAGAAAAAAGAGCTGTCATCCACTACAGGGATGATGAGACAATGTAAGTGTTCAAACCAAGCAGCAAAGGAGTCAGACAGCTGTCAGTACACTCTGCTCCTGCTCACAGCTGTAGGTTCTGGTGCAAAGTTATGAAATCCTACTGCTTTATACTTTGGCAGGGTAATTAATAAGGGCCTGTCCTTGGTTGTCATATGTATCCAGTGAGGGTAATGCTCATTCCTTGGGCTGCAGAGTTGTTCCACAAGAGTCTCTCTTAGTGGCAGTGCTTGTGGCTGCATGCAGAAGAACTGGCCGCTCCCAACAGAAATGTTCTTCTCCCTGTAAATACTGTCTCAAGGGAGAGAAAATGTTCTGCAGCCAGGCCTGTGAATGGTTGTTCACAACAGGGTTCTCCTCTCTCACCCACCTGCAGGTATGTCGAGGCAAAGAAGGACCGTGTCACGGTTGTGTTCAGCACAGTATTTAAGGATGACGATGACGTGGTGATTGGAAAGGTGTTTATGCAGGTATGGGAACTGAATTACAGGGAAAGAGTCTGCTCCTTGATTCAAATGCCTTCTTGCTTGAAGCAGCATTGCCAAACAAGCAGATGTTAGTCTGAAGTGAGCTCACAGGCAGTTTAATGCGTGTAAATGCTTCGCAGGGCTCCAGGCTGTGCTGGGATGGAAGAACCATGTGAATAGGCACAGGCAGTATATTTTCTAATCCATTGGCATCTCTGTTGTCAATGATCTTGCTTGTATGGACAATCAAACACATTACATGTTACAGATGAGAAACACCATGGTGAATAATTCAGTATCTGCCTTGAGGCTCTGTAGTGCAGATGGCTGAAGAGCTGAGCTTGGTGAGGAGGCTGCAGAGGGAGAAGGGGTGAAGTGATGTTGTACCATGCCTGGGATGGTGCCAAGAGTTGTCTTCACCACAAAGTTTGTTCTTGCTAATGCTCAAACGCTGCAGAGAGACTCAGCAGCTCAGTGTGACTGCTGTCACATCCCACAATGGGCTCTCAAATGTGAGCTTCTCAAAGCTATGGATTTGCTTAGTTTGTGGGCTTGAGTCAATCATCATATAATGCCAAGTACTTCTGGACTCAGCTACCATTTGCAACTGTCATTTAGCTGGGAAGCAGTTGGAAGCCCATAGGAAACACTCTCTGTGTCTGTTAGTGACTGCATGCAGCCTCTGCAGATGTGAGATATTTGTTTGCAGCCAGGGAAGCCTTAGTGCATGCTGATATGTGTGTTCATCTGTGTCACAGGCCTACCTAGCTCATCTTGTGTCTGCTGAAGCACCTGGGGAGCCTCCTGCTTGGGCAATGGAGCAAGGCCCTGCAGGGTGTTCTAGGGCTTGAGGACCGTAGCCCATTGGTTCAGGGGTGCTAGGCCATGCTGCTGACAGGCTCATGGACAGCAAGTTACAGGCCCTGTTTGCTGGATACCAGCTTACCTGTGTTAGAGGTCATTAGAACAGGGTCTGTTGTGATGGTAGTTCTACTTACAGTTCTCCTCTCTGTGTTCTTTAGCTATGGGCCTGACAACTGCTCTAGCTTTGAGCTTTTCCCCACCAGCATATCCCACAGCCTGGAATTCAGCTTTTAAAACAAAGATGACATAAAGTGATCAAAACAGGGTTTGTGAGGCTCCCAGGGAGGTGGCAGGGCTTGAAGGCAGCAGCTGTACAAGAGTTTCCATGTCCCAAGTTCTTGGTTTTCACAACAGCAAATAGTACTCCTGCCCAGCCACAAGAATTTCCACTCTTGAGTCACACTGGCTCCTTCCCTCCAGCTATTGCTCTTGCATAACAGAGCCCAATCAGGCATGGTGGCTTCTCATCTGGGCTCTCATGGAGAAAATCTGACCATTAACTAACCAGTGAAGCTATTTGAACCATTTCATCCTCTGGCATAACCAGACAGAAGGCCAAGCTAAGCATTTCATTAAGGAAACCCCAGTGAAGTACTCAGTTGTCTAAAAGGGACATGGATGCTCCTGCCTTTCCTAGGGTCAGCTATTATCAGAAGGGAGAGGAGGCCAAGAGTGGCTGATGAAGTGTTAGGAGGAGAAGTCTTTGCATGCAAGCTTCAAACCCCATAGATGTCTCTTAATGCCTAGGCAAAGACTCCTGGTAGAAGATGTTTTCTCAAATGGCAGAGTCTTTATGCTAGATGTGATGGAGACCTCACAGTCCATTCTGAGAACTTCCTTTCCTCTGGGCTGGTGGGCACTGCCCCCTTTCACTGGAAGCATTGATGGTGTTGGCTTTCTGGCAGGAGCTCTGCTTGCTCAAACTAAGGTGTCCCTTCCACAAAACATCCATGGCAGGAAGTGGTGCTGAAAGCCACTCCAGCTGAGGGGCTGCGCTAGGGCATTGTGTTTTGGTCTGGATTTGCTGGGAAAAAAGACTCTGCCCATTCAGGAAAAGCTAGGAAACCTCCTGCTCAGTTGCCATGCGGAAACACGAGAACCCCATTTGCTTTCCCAGTGTGTTGCTGGAGTGTTCCAGTGGGACTTACATTCACTTTGTCTTGTTCAGGAGTTCAAGGAGGGTCGCCGGGCCAGTCACACAGCCCCACAGGTGCTCTTCAGCCACAGGGAGCCACCCTTGGAGCTGAAGGACACAGATGCAGCCATTGGCGACAATATTGGCTACATCACCTTTGGTAAGTGGTCAGCTCTGAGGTTTGGAGATGCTCAGGGAGGAGAGGTTCCTGGTGCTGCATGAAAAGCAAAAAGCAATTTGCCTTCCCTGAGTGTTCAAGTGGGTTACTGGAGGCTGAAGGGACTCTGGAGCTGCATTCTGTATTGTCTGCCCCCTTCAGTGTGTCCCTTTGCTGTATTAGGTCACCACAGCTCTGCTGTGGGCAAGGAGTGGAAGTGGACAGTGAGCCATTTAGTGTCTGCCTACAAAATAAGTTCAGTGTTTGGAAGCAAGGAAAGGGTAGCTTTCCTGTGATATTGTGGAAACTGGAGGTATCTTGTAGAAGGTTTCATATGAGTGTATTTGTTGCTCGTCCAGCTGCAGTCACCTGTGCAGTGCTTGATCAGCCAAAGCAGGAGCACAGCAGTGAGCTCCATCTCTGGTGAGCTGCTTTCCCCTGCTTGCAGAAGTGCTGGCCAGCAGAGTCATCACTTCCTCCTGGGCAGCAATGCTGTAGGCTGAGCTGAAGATTCCAACCACTGCGTTGTTCCAAGGGAAAGATCTCTTCCAGAAAAACTGGGGTCTGTGGTAGGATATGCTATTAGAATGTCTCAGGCCAGCATTCCCACAGTTCAGAGCTCAGAAGTGGAGCAGAGATACTGCAAGGGAAGGTGAAGTTAGCACTGCCCTCCTCCCATGCTGGAAACTGTACCTTGAGGTTAGGGCAGCTTGTCCAGCTATGGGAAGGCTCTTTAACAACAGGTCTGGGACAGTGAGCAAGAGTTTATTCTTGTTGAGACAAATTTTTTGTCTAATCTGATCTGACAGTCCCAGGTGAGATCATCATCCAGACAAGGTCTTTCAGCCCTTGGATCTGGGCACTTAAGCACAGCACCAGCCTGTGAAAAGAGCAAGCCCCTGCAGTAACTAAGTCATGGGGCTGGCAAGCTGCCAGGCAGGGTACCCCTACTTATTTCAAGATCCAAGAGCAGACTGGATTTGAAATCAGTTGAGTAGCCTGACCACCCTTGTTTGTCTCCCAGCTCTCTGTGTCATCCCAAGTGCAGCCTGGACATAGCTGTGCTGTGGCAGACATGAAAGAAGCGCTAAGTCCTATGTCTAAAGTCACAGGTGCTTGGGAGGCACTGATGGTCTGTTACCCTCTTCTTTCAGTGCTGTTCCCCCGTCACACCAATGCTGCTGCCAGAGACAACACCATAAACCTGATCCACACATTCCGGGACTACCTGCACTATCACATCAAGTGCTCGAAGGTACTGAGGGAATGGGTGATACTGAGGGAACGGGTGATACAGAGTAGCTTCAGCCCATCTAACCTGGGTGCTGCAGGGGAGGAGCATGGGGCAGGGGTGGCCCCTGAGAACTCATTAGGGTCTGGCATTGCCCTCCCCAAAAATGCAGAGATGGCAAGTTATGCATTACCACCTTCTCCCTGCTCTTTGACACAGGTAGAACTAGTTTGCCTCTATCCTAGCAGTAATTCCCTTTTGGATCTGGTTTCCTTTTTTTCTGGGAACAGAAGTTACAGTAATTGTTCAGAGAGAAATTTCCCTGTTGCCTCCTGAATGCCTTGTGTCTGTACAAAGCCAAGTGCTTTCCCAACAGGGAGCAGAAAGACAGCTGCTACCCCATGTCCTGAAATCTCAGCTCTAAAGACAGGATCCTGATGTGTCCCCATTCTGTCCCAATGAAACACAGGCCTATATTCACACGCGGATGAGGGCGAAAACATCAGATTTCCTCAAGGTGCTGAACCGTGCCCGCCCAGACGCAGAGAAGAAGGAAATGAAAACAATCACGTGAGTAGCAAAGCAGAGCCCAGCTTGCTGGGCTTCTTTGCTGGTCATGAGCTTGCTGCTTCTCAGCTTGGCATACTTCAAAAGGACTGGGATGTTAGGGGGTGAAGAGACCAGGGCCTGATGTGCTGGGACCCCACCTGAGAAGGGAAAGGGCCTGTTCCATACTTAAGTGCTTGCCTGGGTGCCTTCAGGTGAAAGACTGGATTGAAGTGTCTTGGCCTCCAATGACCCCTGTGCTTCCTCCACCACACTCACTTACTGCCTTGCATATCCTTTGTAGGACCCAGGCCTGTGGCAAATCCTGTGCGGGCAGGTCTTTTGTGAAAGAAGGCTCTTAACATGGCTCTGCAAGGCCTGGTGTCTCCACTGTCCTCCTTGAGCCTGCGGTGGCATTTGTGGGGCTTTTCCTCTGTTGAATTAAAGCTGGCTGATTGGCTCTGGTGGGGGCAGCTCCAGCTCACATGGGAGGGTGACCACGTCCTTCCTAGGAGGGGTTGCTGGATGTGGTTTGTGCTGCCTGGTGTGTCTTGCAGCTCCCCGGAGCCCCTGGCTGCCCTTGACCGACAGATGGCTGAGGCCAGGAGCACTCCTGGGCCACCACATTGGCTGGCTGACTCCCTCTTGTAAATAAAGCAGCCTAGAGCAATGCAGGTGGAGGAGAGCAGTTGTATGAACATGTTTCTCTCAGGTCCTTTGCCCTCTGCTGCTCCCAGAGCCATTTGGTGTCCTTTTTCTGTGTGTTCTGGCATGTTCCCTTTGTATTCTGCTCTAGAGCAGCAGGCTTGTCCTCTCTGTGAAACCCAACCCCTCCCCACAGCCCTCTGACCGTGGTTCTGCAGCTACAAACACCTGCAAGCTCTGAGCTAGCACTACCTGCCTGGCTTTGAGAGCTCAATGCAAGCATGTACCCCACCAAAAGCCCAGTAGCCACCCTGGGGCACCCCAAAACAGCGCCAGGGGCTGTGCTGACCTCTTTCTGCATCCTTTCAGGGGGAAGACATTTATAACCCGTTAACACCAGGGTCACGGAGGCTACTGTGGAGGATGAAGGTTGGGGCACTTGCTGCCTGATAATCGTAGCTTTTAATGTTGCACCTCTGTGGGCTCATAAAGAATTCAAGCAATCGGGGTCTGTTTGTACGACAGTTTGGGGAGTAATCTGCAGAAACGAGCTGTGCTTGCAAGGACTCGATCGTTCCAAGAAACAAAACCTTAATTCCAGTTTGATTGACTTAATTTTTCTTCCTTTTTTTTTTTTTTTGGTTTTAAATTTTTTTTCTTTTCAAGCTGTTTCGCTTTGCAATATGTTACTGGAAATAAGTTGCAGTATTTCTTGAAAAAAAAATGCAATATTAACTTGTTTTCTTCTGAGTATTTGAGTTTAAAACTCCTGTATCTGAAGAAATACTGTTGGGGTTCATTAATAAAGGAGATCTTTCTATCTTAAGGGGCTGCAGGGCTTTGGCTTGTCAATGCATGTGGCCTTGAATCCCTGAAGTCACAGGTACAAAGGGGATAATTACTATATCCCAGAGTAAATTAATTCTGGCAATCTTTGTCTTGGGGGGTGCTGTGCCCAGGTCAACAACTGACTAGCCTGTTATGTTAGGAAACTCCAGGGCTGCAGAGAGCAGGGTTCTCCTATCCTATTGCTAGATAGCTAGCAATCTGCCTGATCCTTTCATTCCCCCTAACAGGGAGAGCTAGGATGGAGGTCTCTGCCTGCATTCAGACAGCATAAAACCATCTACCATTGATCCTCAGGCACTGATTGGATGTTGGGGAGATCCCTGAAGGGGGAGGAAGCACAGGTCCTCAGATCCTCTTCGCCGCAACAAACAGAATGGATGGCATCCAGTTAAGTGAAATAATTTATATAATTAAAAGACATTTTCATACAAAACCCCAGGTTTGGGCCCCCACATAGTGAGGGCAAAGCAGGACAGGCTGGAAAATCACAAAGTAGGCAATGGAAAAGCATGGTGAAACCCATCTTCCTCATTCCTCTGTACCTGAGCCACCAGGATGCCATGCCTCAGCACAGTTCCTAGCGATCAGGGCGCTGGACACAGAACACTTTGGCTTGGTGGTCACCAGAGGTTGTCACCACAATGGAGGCATCCCTGGAGGGAAAGAGAGAGCATAGAGATGTGGCTGGAGGACCTCAGCATCCTTCACCAACACTTCTGGCCCAGCTCTGATCTGCTGCCCTTCCCCTTGAGACCATTAGATTTCAGCATGGACCTGTGTCATCCTCCTCCTTGGAACCAGACCCCAAGGAAGAGTCAACTCATGATTCAGGTTCCTGAGCTGAATGCCCCTGCCACTTCTGCTCCCTCCACCCAGCAGGGAAGGGATGTAGGGTTTCTCTACTCACTTGTTGACAGCAAAGTCGAGGATTTCGGATGAGTGCCCTCGGTACTCGCCGATCATCTTTCCCGAGCGAGCATCCCAGAGCCGCAAAGCCCCATCCAGGCTGCAGGTGTACACCACAGCTGAGTTCTCTTCCCACAGCAATTGCACGATCCCTGACTGGGGCAGAGGGAAGCCACAGAGTGAGCACTGAGACCAGCATGTCTCAGCTCCCCCCATGTGCCCCACCCAGTGTTGTCTGCCATCCCTACAGAGAACTTGGCCCTAGGGGCTGCCTCTCTTATGGGGCACATCCTCTGTGTAGGGACTGCAGCTGCTTTGCAGAAGCCCAAGGGGCTAAGGGAGAAGCACAAATTTAGAAATGGCCCTAGGAAAGCCCCTGGTCTCCAAGGAAAGTCTGAGATAGACCCAAAGACTTCCTCCCTGGGCCTAGGGAGACAGGGTAGGACAGTACCTCGTGTTCACACTTATGCCTCAAAGTCTGTGTGGGTAGGTCATATATAGCCAGCGTGCCATCCAGGTAGCCCACAGCAGCCAGTGGCATCCTGCAGAGAGGGGAACAGGTGTTAAAAAGGCTTGGGAGAAACAGGAACAGAAGTGCCTGACAGCTCAAGGTTAAAGACACAGCACATTGAAAAGATGCGGGACAACCTAATGATCAGAGGCATGAAACACCTTGGTTCAGGAAACAAAACAGGATAGTGGGAGCCTGCAAGGGGCCTGAGGTTCATAAAGGTGAAGACAATGTCCTGATAGGAAAGATCCCCAGGGTACCCCAGCCAGGGGTACATCAGGCTAGGCCAGAAACCCAACAGCTTGAGGGGAGGACTGAGTAACTAGTGACCCTTGTCCTAGATTGTCACACAGAAGTGACCTGGGATACCCACAACCAGCTAGGGAGGACAGAGGTAAAAGCAAAATGAGCACAAGGAGCAGAAGTGGATTTGTTAGTAACCAACATAGCCCTGTAAGGTCTAGCACTGAAAAGGGACTGTCACCACCCCCCAAGGCCATGCATCCCTATACTCACACATTGCAGAAGCCCAGTGACTCCACTGAGTTGGACTCTGCCTCTTCATTCTCACCAGTGGGAGCCTTGGGGGTCATGCTCTCCATCTTGAACACGCACACCACCTGGGGGGAGAAAGAGACTGACTAGTCCCAGAGAGGAAGGGAAGGGGACCCCAAGTCACACTGAGGTCCCCTTCCTTACCCAGGATCAAGCCTACACCTGGACCTCAAAGCCTGACACCAAAAGCTCAGCTCCTCAGGGCAAACAAGGGGGAAGCAGGTATGGGACTTCCTTCGACAAGGCCTGCAGGGCCACTCAGCTGCAGACCCCACCACTAGTGGGAGGAAGCTGTTGTGTTGGCCAGGGTTGCCTCCTGCTGGCTGCTGATGGCCACCATGGCTGCTCAGGGCTGGCAGAGCACTCAACGTCCCAATGACACCCACCTTGCTCAGAACAGGGGCTTGGGAGGCCAGTCCCCCAGGGCTCCTGGCTCTGCTCCCACCAGCAGGAACCCACCTTGCCTGTGGCAGAGTTGACCAGCTTGGCATGACAGTCCACAGAGCCTGTCATGATCATACTGCCATCCTGGTTGCTGGCGACACACGTCAAGAGGTCCCGGTGGCCATCCTGCCCTGAGGGCAAGCAGGAGAGGCATGAGCTCCACATATCCTCCCCACAAAGACCACATGGGCCTCAAAACCCACCCTCCTGCAGCCTCCACCCTGCCTGGCTCTGCCAGCATCCCAGTGGCAAGGAACAGCCATCTCTGCAGACAGGGAAACCCCAGGCTCCCTCTAGCAGCCCACTCACTCAGAGGGTGCTACTTCTCCATCCAGGCAGAGGTCAGAGTCCATTGGAAAGGGCCATTCCACAATTACAGGGCACCCCAGGTGATTAAACTCTTCCTTACCTTTCAGGACATGCAGTGAGGTTCCTTGCTTCAAGTCCCAGATACGCACAGTCCCATCATCATACCCCACCACTGCTCGCTTCCCTGAGTGAGACAGAGTCAGTGTATTGAGCTGGAGCTCCCCTAGTCACCCCACCTGCCCTTCAGCATAGACTGGCAAGAGAGCAGACAGTGGCAGCAGGATCTGTCTGTCACAGAGCTGTTGACATTCCCCACCCTAGACAGACCCCATGCCTCACCATCAGGTAGGATCCTGCCACATGTGGCTGGGCAGGCAGGGCCCTGGAAGGTTTTGCAGTCTCCGCTGGGGATCTTCCACATCCAGCAGGTGCCATCATGTGTGCCCGCCAGAAGTACACAAGCTTGAGGGTGCCACTCCATCCACTGGGCAGAGAGAGGGACAGGGGGCATCACAGGAGTGGCATACCCCCATGCCACCCAGCTGACTTCTGGTTGCCCACCCCCAAGCTCACCATGTCCCCACTGCTCACCTCCAAGCCCCCCACGTCGAAGGACTTCACTTCCTCCTTGGTGTCCACCCGCCACACTTTGATAAGCCCACACATGTCACCCGTGGCCACAAACACAGAATCATAACTGAAGCCAGCACACGTGACCGAGTCCTTGTGTCCTAGATATGTCAGGAGACAGACTCCTCAGATGAAGCTAGGGAGGATGGCCAGGAGCCTGGCTCCAGCAGAACATCAGCTGGGGAGAAGTGTGTCCAGAGAAATGTGGCTGGGACGGGACACAGCCACTCACTCAGACAGACCTCACCTGAGCATTCAAACAGGAGCTCTCCGTCGCTTACACGCCACACAAAGGCCTTGTCATCCTCCCCACCTGTCACAGCCAGCATGTTTGTCTTGGGGTCGAGGCTCACACAGAAAACAGGAGCTTCACAGAAGAGTAAAGAGAGGCCACATGGCTTGGCTGCTGCTCACACCCTATCCAATGTCCCCATGGAAACCCAAACCCTACACAGCACTGAGTCTGGGTGAGATGTCAGCGAGCTGAACTCCCAACTCAAACCAGTGGGAATCAATTCTTCCCATGGCGAGAGAGCAGCACAGGCTGTCTGCTGAGCTCAGGTCAAGCTGCCACAGTAGGAGGCTCAAGGGGCTTCTCCACCAGAGTGTAAAGTAAGAGAACCAAGCACAGTCCAAGGCAGCATGGAGTCATGACAGCTGTCCCAGGAATGTCCAGGAGACATCAGCCTGGCAAGGACCTACTGCACCCTCTCACCCTGGGAAAAGCTGGGGGGGAGCAGGTCCTGAGGGAGACCCCAGATGCCGCGACCCATGCCTACAACTCACCCGAGTGAAGGGAGAATGTGACCTCGCTGTCATCCTGTACCTCCATGTCATCCTCCATGCCCTCGTCATCCTCCGTTTCCCAAGCCTCAGCGTCGGGCTCTTCTGCCTCTTCGTCGTCAAAGTCCACACCCTCCATCTCCTCGGCCAGGTCATCTGCAGAAGGCGACTGTCAGGATGCAGCTCGTGGCCTTGCCTGGCTCGACCCTTCCAGAGCAGGCGGCTACGAACACGAAGTGACCTGGGGGACAGGGGCAGCGGTAGGCACGTGCGATTTTGATGCTGCCGCAGCCAGGAGACCCGGAACACAAGGGCCACAAAAGAGCTAGACACGACGCGGGGAAAGGCCGCAAGCCCGGTGGAGGAACACGGGCCGGGACCCGCGGCCAGGCATGGCGTTGGGGAGCGGCCGGAGCGGCCCCAGTGCCCCAGCAAGAGGCCGGAGCACCGGCAGGCTCAGCCCGATACGCAGAGCGAAGTGCCCCGTCTCACCCGGCCTGGGTGGACCCAGCTCCACCACCTCGATGATCTCCTCGTCGCCGTGGAAGTCCACCACACCCGAATCCTCAGCGGGCTCCATGACGGCCTACCCGCACGCCCCACCCCTCCGCATCCGCAGCTCGCCCCGCCGCGGCCCACCCCTGCTCACCGCCCTCCCGTCTCAGCCAACCCCGGCCCGCGTCCGCACTCGGTCCCCGCCCCTTCCGCCAGCAGGGCAAGCCAACCCCGTCCCGCGCTGTGCGCTCTGGGAGCTGTAGTTTATCGCTCGCTGCCCGGCAGTCCCTGCGCTGCGGACTGCAGCTCCCGCCATGCAGCGGGGCCGCCGCACACCGGCACGGCCGAACATGGCGGCGGTGTACCGTGGACTGCGGGGTAACAGCGGGCGAGCGGGCGGCTCTGGGGCGGGAGTACTGGGAGCGTCACACTATCACCCTCACCGCGCGGCCCTGCGGCGTCCGACACACACCTAACCCGCTGTGCCCTGGGACCGCCCCAGGCCCGGCCTGCAAGGCCTCGCCCCGCCTGGCTGAGGAGAGGTCTTAGAACCACGCCCCTGGCGCCTTCCGTCCCGCCCCGCATGGCTCGGGCCACGCCTTCGAGCCCCTCCAGCGGCAGGGGACCCGCACCCGCACGGCTTCCTAACTCCTCTTCCCTGCAGGGCTGCTGCCGGCAGCAAGACCGGGAGTGAATCCTGATGGACCCTGGGGGTGTCCAGCCCACCCGGGCACACGGTTCCTCAGACAGAGCTGCCGCCGACTGGCGGAGCCACAGTCCGGCCCGAAGCCTGACAGCGGGGGGCTACCCGAGGGGGTGGAGTACATCCCTACACGCAAGAAGGCCAAGAACCCGATGAAGCCGGTGGGGGTGGCCTGGTGAGTGACTTGGACAGCTGGAGGGGCTTGGCACCAGGAGGGTCCGCTGCTCTGCTAGACCTGAGGTGGGATGGGGGGACTCTTGAGGAGCTGCCGTACTGAGTATCCATGCAGCCCAAGGGTGGCACAGGGCCCTTGTTTCCCAACCAGCTCTCTCCATCTCCTGCCCAATGGCTATCCTGCAGGGCTATCGGATTGCCCTCCGGTATCATCCTCTTTCTCCTGGCCAAGAGGGAAGTGGACAAAAACCGTCAGGAGCAGCTCAAAATCCGCCGAAAGATGATGGAAGCCAACCAGGGCGAGTACAAGACAGAGCGATACAAGACAGTGGTCAAGGGGGCATAGCTGGGCTGCCCCCACCCCCAGCCTGGCATCATGACACCCTGAAGGCATCGGCCAAGGGGACACTAGCCCTGTTGGACATGCAGCACTGGTGTCTGCCCTTCCTGTCCAGCCTGTGGATTAGTCATGGGGCTGGACAGGGTCAAATAAACCTCATTCCCACTCAGTGTCACTGCAGTCACTACCTCAGTGCTCAGCCTCAGGCTCTGCCTGTGCCCACAGTGGAGGGGCCCAGGTGCTCTGTAAATAGGATTCTGCCCACAAGGGTGGAGGGATACAGGGAGGGGAGGGAGGCCAGGCCTGGAGTGGCTCGACCTTGTTTTTTCTGCTTCAAAGCAGAGTTTGTGCTGCACTAGGCCACATCCCCCACTCAGGCTGCTCACGTGTTTTTGGGGGAGTTGCCACACTAGTAAGACTAGGATCATCTGGAAAATTGAAGTGTTTTATTTAGCAAGTGCAACTTTGCCTACATCCGTGGCTGCAGGGCCTCTGTGTGGTGAGATCTGCCACAAGTCCTGCCATGGGGGTCCCAGCTGCCCCCTGCTCACACCAGGCACTGCCATGGCTCAGGGAGGGAGACACGGTTGAAGCCGTATTTAAGGCACAGAGTGAATATATACCAACTGGGCTCTGCCAAAAAACTCCCAACAGGAATGAATGTCAACTGGGCTCTGCCAAAAAAATCTCAATATGATCTCAGCAGCTGCTGGCAGTTTCCTGCATGCAGGCAGGACCGTGCCACTCCAGTGCCAGCACTGCCTCAGCAAGCAGTGCCAAGGGCAGACACTGCCTAAACACTAGCAGCCAGGTTCCCTTGCCCCCCACCGCCCTTGGAGGCTTGGGGCACAGGAGATAATCAAGGGGAGCCCTTTACTTAGCAGGCTACAGGTAGGGATGCCAAAGCGTTAGGAGTCACAGTAAGCAGCCATGTCCTGTACAGAGACCAGAGGAGAGGGTGGGGGCAGTGGGGAGGGGACAGGAGAGGTCCCAAGGCTAATCCCGGCCCACTATCTGCAGGATGAAGGTGAAGATGTAGACAATGTCAGTGTAGATGGTGAGGGCACCGTAGACATACTCCTCGGGGCTCATTGTGTTCTTCCTGTTCCCCAGCACAAGTTGAGTGTCGTAGGCAAGGAACTGGGGAGCAGATATTGTCAGGCAGGGGATCAAGGGGGGTTACCCCCTTCCCAGTCCCTGCCTGTCACCCGCTGCCCAACCCAGCTGTCAACTCACCAGGGTGAAGGCGATGGCACCAATGGCTGCATACAGCATATGGAGCCAGGGGACCTGTTGGGGAAAGGGACACAGGCAGGGTGAGCTGGGTGCTGGCAGGCAGCAGACAAAGCAGGGTAGGTCCTGCCCGCACATGGCTCCTGAGCTGATGCCATTGATGCTGACGCCAATACTGACACACCCTCTCCCTGCAGGCAAGCTGCCTCTGCTGTGGCTGGCACCACACCCTGGTCCCCAGCAAACAAGGACTAAACAAATTCCTCTGCCATGCTAGCCCTGGGGACACCCAACCAGGAATGCTCACAGCACCCCACAGCCCCTCTGGCCCCCACACTCACATATTTGAAGGAGAGGACAATGGCGGTGATGATCCCAGTCACCATGACCACGATGCCCAGCACACAGAAGAGCCCAGGACACGATGTAAAATCAACCTGCCAGGAAGAGGACACACATATGTCACTAGAGAACCCAGGGTGTCCCCACCCTCTGGTGCCTGACCACCCCCCCACCAGAGCACAGCACAGTATGTCCCCCTCCTTGCCTTAGTCTGGAAGCAGAAGATGGTAACAATTATGGCCACAATGGCAGTGATGAGCATGGCTATCAGGACTGCTTTGGTCTGGTACATGCTGTGGATGGAGGAGACACCAGAGTCACCCCATGCTTCAGCATCCCTGGTGGCGACCCACCATGGCCCAAGTCTCAGGCATGGACCCCACTGTCCCTGAGCCCAGGGGGTCTGGTGTGTCCCCCAGCTCCTGGTAGCCTCTCATTTGAGCCAGCCACATGGCAAGAGTAAGGAGGGCACCCAGCTCACGTCACCACAGGGTCCCGGGGCATACCTGGCAATTGTCCCTGTCATCAGCCCCATGGCCAGTGTCTGCAGGAAAAAAAGGTGGGCTCAGTGGGCCGAGTAGCACCATAGAGGGGGCAGCAGTTTCTGGCTGGCCTCTGCCTGCCCATGCATCCCCCCCCCCAGTCTTCCCAGCCCGCCTGAGGAGCTGGGCTGCCACGGGGGCACCATCAGGCCCCCGACTGCTGGCCCCAGCCCACTCACAAAGATGCTCAGCAGGATCACGTTCCAGGGGAAGCGTCTCCTATGGGTAAAACAACGGGAGAGAGTTGAGCTGGTGACAAGAGGTCGCATTGTGCCCGTTGTCCCCATTTCCCAGGGTCATCCCCAGGCAGAGACACCCCTCTGATGCCCTGGAGACAGCCCCCCATATCCCCACTCCCCTACCCCAGGGGTCCCAGTCACCAGCGACTCACCGGGGACCCTGGCAGCAGGCCAGCACCAGGTAGGTCACTAGGAACACAGCACTGCAGAGAGAGACAGCAGGCATCAGCGCTGCAGGCCACCCCACCCTACCAGCACCCCATCCTGGGCTGGAAGGCTGCAATTGTGGGGTACCAGCTGCCAGAGGGCACCCTGGGGAGCGCACAAGCTGGCAGACCCCCTACTCACTACGAAGCATAGTAGATGGCGACGTTCCTCTGGACGAAGGAGCGCACTGGGGAGCTGTGGGATGGGAGGAATGAGCGTGAGGGATGGGGGACAGCAACTACTGTCCTCTCCTGACTCCCTGCGCCAAGGGACACAGGGCCAGGCTCCTTTTGGGGCAAGGCTAAAGAGGGACCCTCCACTCACACAAAGGTGAACACAGCGATGATCCCCACTGTCACCAGTAGCTGCAGGGAGATGATGGCATAGACCTGCAAGATACAGGGGGTCAGCACCCAGGTCCCCACCCTGACAGGAGCCCCTGGTCCCCAGGACTTGCCTTGCGGATGAAGGCGTGCCGGACTTTTCTATTATCCCAGTCAGCTGATTGGAAGGGAGAGCCGTCCCCAATGACATCATCACCTGTAGTGGGGGACACTCCTCAGCACCAGGATGAGCTGAGCAGCCCACCACAGCACCCATGTTTCTAGTGCCTCCCTCCCCAAAAAAAACCCAAGGTGTCCCCACTTACCAAACCGAACTGGCATAGTGGGCATGGCCATCCCCGGCTGCGGGTAGCCCCCAGCTGCTGGATACCCCCCTGGATGCATGTACCCCCCTGCTGCAGGGTATCCCCCAGGTTGTGGGTACCCCCCAGCATAGTGGGGGGGCTGCGGGTATCCCCCTGGAGGTGGGGGGTAAAGGGGATTCTTGTCATCATAGAGGGGGGGTGCGTTGGGTTGTGCCATGCCAGCGCCCTGTGTCTCCCACGGGCACCTGGAGGGAAGAGAAGATGAGGGGGGTGTCAGCACAGGTCCCCACCCCCAGTGAGCAGAAATGCAGGTGCAGGGACACAGGACAGCGGAGCTGCAAAACCTCCCCCTTCCACTTTAATAGCAGCTTCTAATGAACCAGGATGAGCTGGACTCAACACCACAGGTCCATGAGAGACGAGGGACATCCTCACTGCCCTTCAGCCAGGGCCACCCACATTCCTGTGCCCTAAGTCCTCAGCAGCTGCATCAGTGGCCAGCCACGGGCAGGGCATGGCCACACACTGACTCAAGCTGTGGCAGGGACGTGACCTCTCTAGTGAGTTTGCAACCTTTCCAGCAGGGATGTGACCACTTCAGCCTCTGGAGCCCACCTTGCCATTGCCAGAGGGTCAGGAAGCACACACACCCCATCATACTCAGGCTGGTCTCCAGCTCCTGGTCACACCATCATGAGGACAAACGAATCACTCTGTCCCACTGCCCCTGGAATGGTAACACAGGGCCTGATCCTGATCACACCCATGCAGACCTCACTGCTCTCCCTTCATTTCACGGGCACCCCCCACCCAGCAGCCCTGTGGATCACACAGGGGCTTCAGAACTCCTGAGCCCCCTGAGGGAGTTATAGGAACAAGTGCCACCTACATCACCTTGGAGACAGGGGTTTGCATTCCTGGGGAGGTGAGCCAGGACCCTCAGGGGATAAGCTCCCCTCCAAAGCTGTGCTGGGCCCCCTCACAGAGCCCCAGGCAGCTGCAAGCAGCCAGTGCAGGCCCAGAGCCAGCTGCTAGGAGGCTTGCCCCCAGGAGAAGGAGGAGGAGGAAGGCAGGATCTCTAAGGCCAGGAAAACAATGGTGCTGCCAGGAGCCGGTGCCAGGTCTTTCCCAGCCTGCCACCTGCCCTGGCATTGGAAGACATTCACCCCAAGCCTCAGACGGGTGCCAGGACCTCCCACATAACCCCACCCGCAGCAGTGACCTGACCCTGGAATAGGACCAGGATCTGACCCCTTCTGGGCTGGGAGGGGATCAGGCACTTCCTTCAGCATGACGCCAGTGCTTCCCGCAGCCAGGCTAGGCAAGCAGCAGTACTGAGGGGGCACACCCAGGCCAGCCATGCCAGAGCAGAGGGAGCAGCTTAGAATCTATGCCTCTGTCTCTCCACCATCCATTTGCCTGTCCCAACCACGGCAGAGCTGCCGTGGCCGTATCACCCTTTGCCGTCACAATTATGGTGGTGCTGAAAATAAGCAACATGGTGGTGAATTCCCATCGGGAAGTTTCACTTCTGCTGCTCTGCAGTTTCCCAAAATGCATTCAGCGCCCCCTGGCACTGCCTCATACGTGGTGCCAGGGAAGAGCCCAAAATAGGAGCATGAGCCCAGGAAAAACCCTGTGACCAGCACTCCGTTAGGGAGGACCGGAGTCCCTGCTTTCCCCAGGGAAAACAGAGCTAGGGAAAAGTGGAGTGTATCCAGCCAGCACATGGTCATCAAGGGGTCTCACTCTGTGGCCATGGCTGGCACCCCATGGCAGGGGTCTGCCAGCTGCCCCAGTCCCTCCTGTCCCCACACCAGTGGGGTGGCCTTAGGGACAGGGAAAGAACCAGCCTGACGGGTCCCTGCCATCACCACACCCAAGGAGGCAGGTAGCACCCGACACCCTCCCTGGGTCGTGGCAAAGCAGGGCCCTGAAACCAGAGATTACCAGCCACAGGGCCACCTGGGTTGCCTCAGTGACCTCTGCATGACATGCCATGCCCAGGGACAGGGTGCTGCTCTGCACTGACACTGTGACTCAGCACAGATAAGGCGCACATGGTAGGGACCTGGAGTGCAAGAAGATGTCAACCCCAGCACAGTCCTGCAGATGACACCAGGCAGCATCCCCATTAGCTGCCCTGGTGTTTCTATTGGGCCCAGGCTCATTCCACAGGGACCCTGTGATGCCATAGGCCAGTTTGGGAAGGGACTAGGGTTTGGGGCAGAGGCTAGGGCTCCTCGCTTTCCTCATGGCTCTCCAGGGTCATGTGTGTGAAAGCATGTAACTTCTCAGAAGAGCCTGGAAGCTTGTAACCGATATGACACATCTTGTAATGGCATGGCTTGGTGCAGTACATTATGGCTTAGTATCACATGGCACAGCCTAGCACAGCATCACTCCATACACACAACCCAAAACAGCACAACATGGTTTGTCTCAGCCCCCAGCCTGGCCCAGGCCAGCTCATCCCATCGGGTGGGTCAGTAAGGCCCACACATTTCCCGCTGCCCCACACCACTCACAGAGGACACGAGTTTGCAAGCCCTCACTACCACTTCCCCCGGCCCCAGCCTCCTCCCAGGGCACAGAGGCCGTGCCAGATATGGTTTCCTGTGTCCGAGCTCAGGCACTCCCACAGCACCCAGGGCCAGCCCCCACGCATTTCCCACGACGCCCTACCCTGCTGAGTACAGACCCCTGCCCTCCCCTACCGAGACACACGCCAGGACCCGTGACGACACCCTCTGGTGACCCCCCCCCGCGCCCCGATTCCTCCCCGCGACGCGATCCCGTACCAGCGGGATCCTGGTACCAGCCCTACCACGGGGTCCTGCCCGTGGGGTCCTGTCCCCTCACGTCCCCGCCTGCAGGACCCCGCTCTGCCCCTACTCCTGACCCGAAGTGTTCCCACCTGCTCTGGGGACAGGAATGCGGGAGTGTCGCAACGTGTCCCCGCGGTCCCGAGACCAGCTTCCCACACTCGCTCAGTCCCCACTGCTCTCCGGGACGCTCGGTCCACCGCTGGGACACTCCGCCGGCTGTGGCACTGTACCGGGCCGGGACAAGGGGGTTGGGGCAACCGGGAGTGGTGGGGGCTGGGGAGCGGAACCGAGCCGTCCTACCTGCTGCGCGCTGCTCCGCCGGGACTGTGACCGCGACCAGCCGGGACGGGTCAGCTGGGGCGGGGTAAGGCACCGCCCGCTCTCCTGCGGCGCCCTCCCGCGGCCGCTGCACGCCGCTGCGCCCCGGGGAACCGGATGAGCCGGTGCGTGGAAGCTGTCCTGTTGCTCTCCGGGACAGACCTTACTGACCACCCCCCGCTGGGCTCTCCTTCCCTGCTCTGACGTCACTAAGGGACCCCCCCCCCCTTCTCCCCGCAGCGACGTGAGGTGGGGGGGGGACATGGCACGGCGGTGGAACGTCGTGGGAGGGGAACGGGGGGGAGGAGAGGGAATCCCCTCTTTTCCGCCGGTGACGTGATCGCTGGGGGGCACTGCTCTTTTCCCGCAGCAGTGACGCGGTGAGACCTGACCAGCAGGGGGCGCAGCGGCAGGGAGGGGCGTGGCCTGTCCGGAGCAGCACGTGACGCGTCGCAGGCGGGGGCGTGCCCGGGTCGGCATGGCTGCGGGCCGTGGGGGGCGGTGCCCCAGGAATGGCGGGTCCGCGCTCCGGGCGGCGGCGGCCGTTGTCCGCGGGCTGGGGACTGCCTGCCCGCGCAGCTGCGTGCCCCTCTGCCGCTTCGCTCGCCGAGCCGCTACCGCGGTCATGGCCCTCGCCGGTTCGCTGCTATTCCGTGTGGGGTGAGTGCCCATCGCTCCGGTACCCACTCCTGCCGGTTGGGCAGCCACCGCCGCCCCTCTTTGTTCTGCCACCGGGAGGAGGGGCTCGTTCTTCCTTGCTTGTGCGGAGCCTACTGCGGGGGACCGGGTCCGGAACGGCCCCGCTGGCACGGGCAGGCCGGGATGGGGCTAAGGGTAGGCAGTCCTCCACCAGCGCTCAGCCTGCTTGGGCCGGAGGCGGCGAGGGCAGGTGGTGTCAGCCCGGGTATCGAGGGGAGTTTGCAGGGCTGGGAATCGACCACTGAATCCACCACCCCAGCACGGTGACAGCCCGCCTCGAATCTGAAACCCTGCCCCCTCGGGGGCTCCTTCCCTCGGGTTTCATCATTAACCTGCCCCAGTTCTTCCTGGTGCTTGCAGCAGACCTTGCTCCTCGGCTTCGGGCTTACACTCCTCACAAGTGCAAGAGACTCCCGGCTCTTGACAGGCGCCCTCCCCGGGATACGTGCTGGTGCCAGCGTGGAGGATGTCACTATCTAGAGAGATGCCTTTGGCCGGGGAATGGAGCTTTGCAACTCGGGGTCCCTGTCCACAGCCTCGAAATGCGGCTGTATAAATGGCGGGGGGGATCCTCCAAGCCTCTGTTGCACCCCTGTGTATGCTGTGAGGGCATTTCTCACTTCTCTTTTCCTTGGTCCATTCTACTCCTGCTTCCCTCTTTGCCAGGCCACACAGGGCAAATCCCCTGGGTAGGGTAAGCCCCGGGCATGGCTGCCCCCAGTGGGGGACAGCTGAGAACACTCAGCAGTCAGAGTGCTGCTGCGGGCAAAGCCCTGGGGCTCCAACCCTTCCCAGTGAGCAGAGTCCTCCTATGCACAGATGTACACCCCCACAGCTATGTCCACCCGTGGTCCTTGGTGCCTTGAGCAACTGGGGGGGGCTTGCCTGGGGAAGCAATTCTGCCCTCGCTGGAGTTCTGGGGCATGGGAGGGGGATGCATGCCACCTCCAGCATCCATGCATGGAAAAGTAATCCTGTATGTGTTCCTCATAGGTGTCTCAGCCTGGGCAGCAGCCCCTTCCCTAAGTGGGCTCCTTGGTGGGGCTGGGGGTTAACGATGGGGCTGTCTGCTCTTCCCAGGTACAGCCTGTATGCTCGCACACGGCTGGGCTACCTCTTCTACAAGCGACAAGTGAAGAAGGCTCGGGAGCAGTACCCACAGGGCCATTCCACACCTCAGGCCTGCCACTTCCCAGGTAAGTTCTGGCCAAGACCCCCACCATAGCCCTGTCATCTACGCCAACACTGGCAACTGTAGGGTGGGGAGTGGTTGCCATATCCAAATTGCCTGAAGCATGTTTAACTGAGACATTATTTAAGATGTAGGGCATTTGACCTGGTCCCTCACCCCTTTCCCAGGAAAAGGGATTATACCCTGATGTCTGTCTGTCCACTGCCAGGGGTAAAAATCCTGCCCATTCCCGTGCTTTCCAACAACTACAGCTACCTGGTCATTGACACTGATTCCAGCCGGGCAGCTGTCATCGATCCCTCTGACCCTGTGGCTGTACAGGTGAGACCCCTTCAGCCTCCCCTCAACCTGGTGTGTTTCTCAGTGAATGGGTGACATGTCTCTGGCTTTTTTGGGAGCAGTGGGGGGGAAATCTGTTCCTAATCTGCAATCCTTACTGCCTGCGGCAAGATTGGAGGGTGGCAAGCCTCATCCAGCACTTGGGAAGCTGAGGGGAAGGAGGGCAGAAGGCAGAGTGTTAGTGGGAGACTAGTACTTGGGTTCTGTGCCCCCCCCCCCAGTTCCTCTGTTGTCCATTTTCCATTCCCAGGCTGCCATCGAAGAAGAAGGGGTGATGCTGGAGGCCATATTCTGCACCCACAAACACTGGTAGGGGGCAAGAGGGAGTCCTGCATGGGTCAGTGGCTTTGTTGAGGGTGCCCCAGCTGAGGCCACCCCCAGCCCTACCACATTTGGGGAAAGGATGTAGGGGGGCACATGTAGGTGTGCTTACTTCCCTGTCCACAGGGACCACAGCGGGGGGAACGCGGCACTCCACCAACAGCACAACTCCTGCAAAGTGTACGGCAGTGCCCTCGATGCCATCCCAGAGCTCACCCAGTAAGTCCTGTGCCCTGCACCCCCACTCCTGGCACCCTTGTAAATTTGGGTGAAGAGCTTCACCCCAACCACCACCAGTGTCTGCTCCACCCATCCACCAATCCATCCCCCAAGTACCAAATTGCCGGGTCTCTGCCCATGAAGGGGACAAACTCATGATGCTAGTACCAGGGAAGGGTTTTGTGGGGAGGTGAGTGTTTTGAGGTGCTGGTGGGGGTAGGCACACTGACAGGACACCTCTGTGCCTGCTGCAGTCCACTTGTGGACAGGGAGAAGGTGAACGTGGGCTGCCTGACCTTCAAGGCACTTGCCACACCTGGCCACACCGTGGGCCATATGGTTTATGTGCTGGATGGGAGGCCCTTCAGCAGCCCTCCCTGCCTCTTCTCCGGGGACCTCCTCTTCCTCGCTGGCTGTGGTGAGTGCACTAAGCCCCACACATGGGTGGCTAGGGAGGAAGGTCCCACTCCTGGGGGGGGGGCTTGGGGGATCCCCCAAACACCCCTCATGACAGGTGGTTGCGTGGGGATCCAGGCAGGCTGTTTGAGGGTTCCCCTGAGACCATGCTTGCCTCCTTGGACGTGGCTGTGGGCTTGGGTGAGGATACACTGCTGTGGCCAGGTGAGTATCCTCAACAGCAAGGCAGAACTGCCAGTGTTTCCCCTAGCCCCTGCTGCTGAGCTGGGGGCTAGATGGGTGTGATGCTAAGGGGTCCAGGGGTCCACAGGCCATGAGTATGCACTGGAGTGCCTGACCTTTGCCAGCCTCCTGGAACTGGACAACCCTGCACTGGAGCAGAAGCTGCAGTGGGCAATACAGCAGCGCCAGGAGAAGAGGAGCACGGTGAGGCTGGGGGCACCCCCTGCTTGCAGTCCTTCCCCAGCCCCTCACGGGGTTCCCTGTCGTTCAGCGGAGGTGCTGCACCCTGCCACCTGCTAGGGGAAGCGGGTGCTGGGCTTGGGGGTCTTAGCTCTGTGTCAGGGGTGCTGCCTCCAGCGGGGACACTAAGCAACTGCCCCTGCAGTGTCCCTCCACGCTGGGAGAGGAACAGACCTACAATCCCTTCCTCCGGACCCACCGACCAGAGCTGCAGGCAGCGCTGGGACTGCGGCGAGGTGGGGGGGAGCACCCTGATGCCTTCCGTGCCCGTGTTCTCAAGGAGGTGCGAAAGCACAAGGACCTCTACAAAGCCATTTAGGACGTCCCTTCCCTGGACTCCTCCCTTTTCACGGGGCCGGGTGCTGCTTAGGGATGGGCAGCCCAAGACTCTGTGGCTTGTTTTGCTGTGAGTCTCTCCTGGGGTTTAGGGTTGGTGGGGAGAAGAGTAGATGCCCTTCCCCATGTGAGCACCCTATAAGTGATCCCTGCCTTTGTTCCCCCATGCTTGGGGTGGGGGGTGTCACCAGCTGTCATGTAGAAGCACCTTGATCACCATTCTGGGGGTCCATATAGGGGTGGCACTAATCTGGGAGCCCCCAATTCCCCCCTCCCAGCACTCAGGGAGCCCCCTCGTTCCCTTGACAGCCCCCGGTACTGTACATCTCTTGGTGGGGGCTGGCTATGGTGGAGCTAGCAAGGAGCAGGGTCAGTACAATCTCAAGGCAAGGAGGTGTTTCAGGAGCACTCACCTTACACACACTGGGCTGGGGCCATGGGGCATACTGGTGGGGTGGGGTGCTGGTGTACTGAGAACTGGAGCCCACCCCCACCAACTTCCCCCAAATAAAAGACTAGATTGGATTTGTCCCTGTTTGGCCCTTTTCTTCTGCGGACGGTGCCCCTAGCCACGCGAAACCCGGCCACGGCGCCGCTGCCCCTTTAGAAGAGGCGGAGCAAGGCCGTTGCTATGGAGACCGCTGAGGCGTTGTTGGGGATCCACCTGGGTCTGAGCCGAGCAGGTCTGGGGGTTTGGGAGAGCCCCGGGGGACACGGGAAGGTGTTGGGGGGTCCGTGGGAGAAGGTGAGGGGGGTGAAGGGAGCTGGGAGACTGCAGCGGGCGGGAGAGTCATCGTGCTTTCCCCTCTTCCCCTTCCCCCCCCCCCCCCCGGGTTATGCTGGGTGACTCCAGGACAGGGATGACCCCTGGCTATGCCCCTCCAGCAGCAGTCGGTGGGCTCGGCGGAGTCGGAGGTGTCCGTGCTCGAACGAACCGTGCACACCGGCTCAGGAGTCTCCACTGCCTGCCACAGCAGCTTCCTCCCCGGGTGGCAGAGGGATGTCTGTCCGGGGGCACCCCCAGCTCTGCCAGCCTGGTGAGGAACCAGAAGGCATGTGACTGGCTCTTCCCCCTACAGGGATCTAGCCCAGCTGGTGCAGATCGGCTGCCCGATGTTGGTGCTTCTGCAGGATGAGTCCACCCTCGGTGAAACAGGTACTAAGGAAGGGAGGATACTGCCCCCCCAGCGTGGGTAGCCCCTGCCTGTTGTCGTGGCATCTGAGTGGGGAACAGCCTGCCCTGCCTTTCTGCTGCCAGGTGGGGTCAAGCCCCAGCACCCTTTCCCCAAACAGCCCCTGGACTGGGAGGAGGACATCCAGCTCTGGTCCTGGTTCCTGGACAGGAAGGTAAGACAAGTGGACATGGGGCTGTGCCACTCCCTAGCAGATTATCCCCTCCCCTAGGGTGGCCAGGGGGCATAGGGAGGGGACAGGCTGGCCAAAATTCTCCCCCACACCTCCTCAAGGGTGGGAAAGGATCCAGGAGGCATCTTGCCCCACAGCCCTGGCACAACTCCTGGGGGGGGTACGTTGGGTAACCATGCTCACTTTTCCCATCCTGCCGCAGGAGGAGCTGCAAGCATCCCATGCTGCCTATGTCCAGCAGCACCCCGAGCTTCAGGCTCTGTTGGCTGACTTCCTCCAGGCCCTGCTCCTCCAGCAGCCCTGTGATCCTATCTCCTTTGCCAGCCAATTCTTCGCTCCCTTTGCCCGCCAGCAGCCTCCCGGGACCCGCTTTGCCTCTGCCAGGGCTGCCTCCCCACCTTCCACCTGACAGGGAATAAAGCTGCCAGTGCTGCCTGTCCAGACTTGTTTGCTTTGGGGAAACTGAGGCACGGGGAGGCTGGAGGTGCTGAATTGCATCGTAAGGCCCTCCCCAGTCCAGGGGCAACCCTATCCCTTTGCCAGCTGTTCTAGCCCTTGCTTGGAGCAAGGGAGGTGCCTGGGGTGTACCCTGGAGCAGGCCTAGGCTTGCATCCCTGTACCCCGTCACCAGCCCTGGGGGCAGACCCTGATCCCCACCTCCCTGTGGGGTGCAGCCCAGCTGGCGGAGGAGTACCCCAGAGACTAATACTACCCAGGTACTTGGGGTTCTCCCCTTCCACCTCCACAGCCATAAGGGTCCTGGGGATTGGATTGCCCTAGTTTTGTGGGCACAGCTAACCTACAGCAACACGGAGCATCTCATATTTGGGGTGAAGGTCCCTCCACCCAGGGGTGGCATGAGCACCCTGTAGCACGGAGCCTGCCCGAGTTCTCCCCACCAGCAACTGAGGGTGTTTTTTGACCTGCTCACGTGCTTGTGCAATGTGCCCTGCTTCCTCCCTGCTCCCACTCCTCTGGCCTTTCTCCTACTCCTGCGAGGCCAGTCCTCACTCCCCACGCTGGGCCACGCTGTCTCCTGACTCCTGACCACATGTGGGCCCAAGGAGCAGGACTCCTGGCATGTGACTGAGGGTGACACATAGCCATGCTGCATGCTCCCACAGCCCTGGGCACGCTGCTGTGGGTGCCCCATGTTTGCACATGAGTGTGCATGGAAAGGGAGAGAGAGGGAGAGTGGGGCAACTGAGACCCGTGCATTCATAGCACCCACTCCACCCAGGTGAGGCCCCTTTCCCAGCCCAGGTCAGCAAGTGGCGAAGGAGCACTTCCTTCTCCAACTCCTCCTCTTTTCCTCGGCATGGGGCAACTGTGGGGGGTGGTGTTCTTTAAAAGCTGGGGAGCAGGCATTGCACCCAGTGTCAAGATAAGGACTCCCTAACACCATGTCTGGATCAGGCCCAGCCATGGCATCACTGGAGCCAGGTGAGTCTCATGACACTTGGGTTCCCTTGTGCCTCCTTTCCTCCCCTAGACTCCCTTCCCTCTGTCCCGGGACCCCTGGTTCTGCTCCCCTCCACTCCAGTGGACACCATTCCCCACAGCCTCTCCTAATTTCCCCACCTGCCCTGTCCTCTGTTCCCCCAAGTCCACGATTCACCCACTCTCCCAGGACATGAGTGGACTGGGGAAGGATAGGGACCAGTACCAGCCTTTGGTCCCTACTCTGTGCCCATTCAGCAGCAGGAAGTGGAGCAGTGTCCCCTCCTGTCCATCCTGCTCAGAAATGCACTTGGCTCTTGGAGTGGTGAAGACAGGGCTGGGACTAGGAGTTTTTAGGGACAACTGAGCTGGAGGTGGCATGCAACCCCTCTGGGTAGCCACTGATAGCCCCCATATAGCCATCCTCATGGCACCCATGGAAAAAAGGGTCTTGTCCCTCATGTAGGGACAGGTGGGACTAGGGGAGCTGGTACCAGGGTTGCCAGCCCACCAGTGTCCTTGACTCTCAGTGGGCTGCCACCTCCCCTCCTCCTCTTCCTCACCACCCCCAGGACTCACTGGGTCCCTGAACCAGGGCCAAGCCCAGACTTACAGCATCAATGGGAACCCAGCACTCCCACAGCCCCCTGACACCCGGAATCAGACCTACCTGGATGAACTCATCAGCATCCCCAAGGGCAGTGGGGTAGGTGCTGCCAGATTGGCATCTCTGTCTAAGGGTGGACAGAGTTGGGGCAGGGGGTAGGTATGGCACAAAGCTTGAGGTGTGCAAGCAAAGGCTCACCACAGCAGGGGAACATGTCCTGGGGCCTTCAATGTCCTCGGATCTGACTCAGTCAAATCACAAGCCCAGGCTGATGGTTTTCACACTTAAAAGATCCCAGAAGGGAAAAGTGAGGCATGGGGTGAGGAGCTACCCAGCCACAGGGATCAATCACCCTGCTGCTCACACATCTCCTGGGTTCTTTGTCCTGGGCCACCAATGCCCAGCCCATTGGGGCTCTCCCAGGCTGCCTGCACCCTGCCAAGTCTCCCTATTCCCAGCCAGTTCCAGGGGGTGGAAAGGAGAAGGGGAAGAAATGGGGGTTCTCCTGCCAGGAGGGGTGGTGAAAGCAGGGCTCAGCAGCAGGATCCCACAGGGTGCAATTAACTGTGCCTGACAGCCTCAGGACCCCAATTCCTGGCACTGCTGCTATTGGAGAGGGGCTGGGGAGAGCAGTAGTTCCCTCCTCAAAACAGGTGGGAGAAATGTCCCCCATGCATGAAACACACCCATGCAGGCAGCAGAGGGCTTCCCAGTACCAGGCTGAAGGGGACAACTGGGAGCCACTGCTTTTGAATGGGAGCTCCTCTCTTTGACCTGCTGCCTCGTCGCAGCCCGGTTTCAGCTTAAGGAAACTCTGGGCTTTCACCGGTCCTGGATTCCTCANGCTTGCCCAGAGCCCTGGCAAGCCTCACCTTGAATGCCTCCAGGGATGGGAACTCAACCACCTCCCTGGGCAACCTGTGCCAGTGTTCCACCACCCTCGTGGGGAGGAACTTTTTCCTAATATCCAGTCTAAATCTACTCTTCTCCAATTTAAAACCATTGCCCCTTGTCCTTTCACTTCAGGCCTTTGCAAACAGGCCCTCTCCAGCCTTCTTGTAAGTTCCCTTTAGGTACTAGAAGGTCACTATTACATCCCCCCAAAGCCTTCTCTTCTCCAGGCTGAACAATCCCAGCTCCCTCAGCCTGTCCTCATAGCAGAGGTGTTGCAGCCCATGATCATTTTTGTGGCCTCCTTGACCTGCTCCATGAGCTCCATGTCCTTTCTGTGTTGAGGGCTCCAGAACTGGACACAGTATTCCAGATGAGGTCTCACTAGAGCAGAGTAAAGTGGCAGAATCATCTCTCTTGACCTAGGGGTGCAAGAGGGTCGTTCCTCTGCCTGAGCTGGGGACCACCTCCAGCCACTCTGGGCTTCTCTTCTTCATGTACTCGGGCTGGTTGATAACCTCACTGGGAGCCTCAGACAGCCAGGTCCTGCCTGGTGCCCAGCCCCTGCTGCCTCACACCCCTCTGCCCTCCCTAGCTGCTGTGGGTGCTGCTGTGGGCCACTGTCCTGGGGCTGCTGTGCCAGCGCCTGGCTATCCGGCTGAGTGTGGTGACTGGGAAGGACCTGGGTGAAATTTGCTACCTCTATTACCCCAAGGTGAGCAGCCACAGGTAGACCCCCTGGGGTGGACCCTGAGCTTGGGCTGAAAATGGTCCTGGCTGGGACTACATGGGGGTGGTGGAGAGGAACAAAAAGGTGCAGTGAGAGCCCCACGTCTTCCAGGGGCTCCCCAAACCTTCCCCGGCCCCAGTGCCCCCATCTAGACTCACACACCTCTGCAATACAGGGGCAAGGGGATTAAGGAACTGCCTCAGTGTCCTGCTCCAATTTGGGGACACTGAAGCATGTCCCCCAAGGGGGGTGAGCCTGGGTGTGTTGGTGCAAGGAGTTGAGAGTCTTAGGGGGGGTGTCACACAGCAAAGGAGGGGGAGAACTAGGGGCTCTGCCTAGGCAGCAGGATCCTGATGGGGTGGCCTGATGCAGCTTAGGTACAGGGATCTCCACACTGGAGGCTGTGCCAGCTCTCCTGGGGTCAAGTCCTGTTGTGGGCTTGTGCACCTCACTGTGCTCTGGCCCCTCCAGGTGCCCAGGGTACTGCTCTGGCTCATGATTGAGATTGCCATCATCAGCTCTGACATGCAAGAGGTGATTGGGACAGCCATTGCCTTCAGCCTGCTGTCAGCTGGCCGGTGAGCTGCCCTATGGGGACCCCCAGCCTCCCCTATGGTCCCACCTCACTGAGAAATACATCTAATGCCCCCTCCTTGCCATCCTACAGCATCCCCCTCTGGGGTGGAGTCCTCATCACCATTGTTAACACCCTCTTCTTCCTCTTCTTCAACAAGTATGGTGAGTGCTGGGATGGGGGGATGGTGGGATGGCTCACCTGGGCAACCCTGGTGATGATGTGGCACCAGTGTCCCCCACTCTGTCCCACCCCATCCCACCCCATCTCTTGTCCCCTTTAGGGCTCCGCAAACTGGAGGCTTTCTTTGGCCTCCTCATCACCATCATGGCCCTAACCTTTGGCTACGAGGTGAAGGGGGGAGCTGGGGACACCCCTTTCCTTGCAGGGTGCTGGCAGGAGACCCCCATGGGGCATCCCCATTGGCACCAGGCTGCAGTGGGAGAGGGCACTTCACAGTGTCCCTTCCAACTGGTCCCCAGTATATGCTGGTGAGGCCAGCACAGGTGGAGGTGCTGAAGGGCATTTTCCTGCCCTACTGCCCCAGCTGCGGGCGAGAGGAGCTGCTCCAGGCCGTGGGCATCGTTGGTGCCATCATTATGCCTCACAACATCTTCCTCCACTCGTCCTTGGTCAAGGTGAGACCAAGGCAATGCCAAGGGCACTGCCACCCTGGAATGTCTCAGGGTGCCCTTGATGGGGACCAGCTGGTTGTGGGTGTGGAACAGGGTTGCTCACCCAACCCCATGGAATACATGTCACCTGCTGTGCCTAGACACGGGCAATCGACCGGTCCAAAAAGGAGGCAGTGCAGGAGGCCAACATGTATTTCCTGACTGAGTCCTGCCTGGCTCTCTTCATCTCCTTTCTCATCAATCTCTTCATCATGGCTGTCTTTGGTGAAGCTTTCTACCACCAGCGAAACCAGGATGTGGTGAGTGTCATCTTGCACCTTTGGGGAAGGAAGTGATGGCTATGCCAAGCTGTGGAGACAGACAGGGAAAGCATCCCTTAGAAAGTGGGTGTCTTTGTTCCCTGAGATGTGGTATGGGGAGTCCCCCCGTGTCTGTGAGAGCTGTCATGCTTGTGCCCTCTGTGCCTTGCAGCACAACAAGTGTGTCAACAGCAGCATCAGCCACTACGCTGGTATCTTCCCCACCAACAATGAGACAGTCTCTGTGAATATCTACCAGGGGGTGAGTAGTTCTGGGCTGTACTCAGTGGGCATCCATAGTGATCTGGGGGACAAAGCAGTCCCCTCCCTGGGGTTGGGCACTAGGGACTTCCAGCCCCAATGGAACGCTGGAAACTATGTGGGATGCCCAGGGTGAGGGACATTTTGGGGTCCCCACGGTAGTGTCCCCACACAGGGTGTCATCCTGGGCTGCTATTTCGGAGCAGTGGCACTGTACATCTGGGCCATTGGGATCTTGGCAGCAGGACAGAGCTCCACAATGACTGGGACCTACGCAGGGCAGTTTGTCATGGAGGTGAGGACAAGAACACCAGTTGCATCCATGGGAGCATCTGGGGGGGGGCAGGAATCATGGGGGGGTCCTGGGTGGGGTTTCTATAGGCAGTGCCACCCCCCGCGGGGTATTTGGCAGAGTTAATTGCCCCCCCATTTCTCCAGGGAGCTGGGCATGGGGCATTGGCCACCTGCTGAGTGGGAGGTTGCTGATCAGAGTCCCTGGTCCCTAGGAGGTGGGATGGGGACAGTGCCCACCTATCCAACTATTGCCACTGCACGGCCATCCCCGCCCCTTGTGACACAGCCTGCCAGAGGTACCCAGCACAGCGTCGCCCTAAGAAAATCGTTTGCTTAATGAGCTGGAGCTGACCTCTAGCGGGGCCCAGCTGCACTGCAAGGGCCTGCTTAGCACCCTGGCACAGAGGAGGGGACGATGTTCCTCCGAGCTAGGGTCTGGGGGGGGGGGGTTGCTCTGGTATGGTGGCCTAGGTACAGCAAGGGGCCAGGATGCAGGTTTTGCCATGTCCCCAGGGCTTCCTGCAGCTCCGGTGGTCCCGCTTTGCCCGAGTGCTCTTCACCCGCTCCTTTGCCATCCTACCCACTGTCTTTGTGGCCACCTTCAAAGATGTCAGCCACCTCACGGGCATGAATGACCTGCTCAACGTCCTGCAGAGCATTCTGGTAAAGTGGGGGATGAGGAAGGGAGGAGGCATCACCTGCCCCCCCAACACTTCAGGCTGGAGGCCATGCTCCCCTCATGCCCATCTCTTTCTAGCTGCCCTTTGCTGTCCTGCCTGTCCTCACCTTCACCAGCCTGCGCCCACTCATGCAGGACTTCACCAACAGCCTGTGAGTGCTAGGGTGGGGGGAGGCACAGAAGTGCCCTAGCTGAAAGCATGCTCCTTTTAGCCCATTCTGCCCCCCCAAATCACGCTGTGGAGGCAGTTGAGGGGCGGCACATTCATTCCCACTTGCCCAGGGGAGCCAGAGCAGGACAGACTCCAATACTGCCCTTTCCATTCTCATCCCAATACCATGTCCACCCCCCTTGGGCATCACTGAGTCCTCAGCATCCTCATGGCACTGCCACCTCTGCATTCAGACAGTGAACCATTCCTGGAGCCCCATCAGGGGATTGTGGTATGGCTGTGGGATGCAGAGATGTCCCAGTTGGGGTCTTGCTCATGTGCAAACCCAGATCCCCATGATCTCCATGCCCAGTGTCACATGGGGTGGGGGCTCTGCCCTGGTGCTCATGCCTGCTTCTCTGCCCCACAGCCCATGGAAGGTGCTGATGACCCTCATCACAGGGCTGGTCTGTGCCATCAATGTCTACTTCGTGGTGGACTTCCTGGCTACGCTGCAGGGCCTGGGGTACTACATCCCCCTGGGCCTGCTGCTGGCTGCCTATGTGGCTTTCATCACTTACCTGGTAGGGCTGGCACTGTGAGAAGGGGCAGCTGGATGGGGACAGTGTCCCCAGCAGGTGCCCATCTACCTGCCCTCTGTGCCCCTCACAGATCTGGATGTGCAGCATCGCTAATGGAGCCTGGTTCCTGGCCCAGGGCCACTACAGCCCATTCAGCTTTGGTGTCTTGCTCGACCCACCGGCAGTGGCAGGGACCCAGTGACAGACTCCATCCCCAAGACTGTGCTCCCCTGCCTGCCCAGCATGGACCCCTGCACTGGGCACTAATTTGATGCCACATCGAGCTCGGGGATGTTGTTGTGACCAGAGGTGCATCTAGCAAAGAAGGGGTTAACAGCCGGACAGACCTCCCCTCAGGTTTTTAGAGCCCCCCCCCCCCC
>VWZO01011417.1:7390-93675 GCA_013396975.1 Bucco capensis | reverse complement strand
TGGAGCACCAGTCCATCATCGCCCAGGTTAGCAGGGAGGAGGGGAGCGCCCCGCTGCAGGAGAAAGGTAACGACCCCCACCCTCCCTGGTGCGGGAGAGGGGGTGCTCCTCGGGGTCGTCGGTATTGCGGGGCTGGGTTCTGCGGGTGGCTGCACCTGGAGGTTGTGATGAGCTGCTGGCGGCCTCAGGCTGCTCCCTCCCCCTCCCCCGCTCCGTGCGTCCCGTTGCCCAAGGGCTGGAGGAGGATGCGCAGGAGCGCAGAGTGGGAGTTAGATCTCGGAGCGAGCGGGGATGTCTGCATCACTCCGGGCGCGAGGGGCCGTGCTCCGTTTCCCCGAATTTCGTTGGTGACCCTGAGGTGCTCGGGGCGTTGTTTGGGCCCTGGCGCTCGACATATCTGCGCGGTTTCCTCCGGAGCCGGTTGGTACATACGGTGCCAGTAGGGAAACTGAGGCAGGGAGGGGGACTGAGCGCCGGGCACCCTGCTGCAGACCAGGATTCTGTCGTCCACGTCCCTTGCGCTCCCTCCAGCCAACGCAGGGGATTTGGCGGCAAGCACTGCCCATCCTAGTGCCTAATGCCGGGGTGCCGCCTGCTGGTCTGGGGACTTGGAAGGGCCACGGGGGCGGGGGACAAGCCACGTCCCTCGTGGGGAACTTCTGCCCCGCGGGCTCCCTGCCATGGGGCGCCCCACGGGGCTGCCAGGCGCGGGGCTACTGAGAGGCACAACCAGGGGAGCTGCTGCGCTCGTCCTGGGCTGGGGGTATGATCTGGCCACTGAGGAAGGGGCTAGAGCCGCTGCGCTACCCCCGAAGCTGCCCCTCTGCCTCAGTTTCCCAGCGATCCGCCAATGGGGCCTGCAGGAACAGCGCCCAGGGGCGGGTACTTCGCCGTGATTGGCCTCTCGCCTCCGGGACGCTCGAGTTGGCCAATGAGAAGGGGTGCTGGCTAGAGGCGGGGAAAGATGCTCTGTAAGCCCCATCCCCTCAGCGAGGCCCCGCCCGCAGGACTACCCACCCACGTGAGTCCGTGGCCCCCCGCGGGGTCGAGCCGGGGATCCGCGGCCGGCCTGGATGGTGCCGCAGTGGTCGCGGGCCCCCCCGGCGCCCTAGTTCCGCTTTGTTATTGTGGTTCTGCAGCCACGCGAGGGTCACCCGTGGGGGCTGTTGTGGGTGGTCTCCAAACCCCCGTGTTTATGGCGCTGCCCAGGGCAGGAAGGACGGGTGGGTGGGTGCAATGCGCTGATAAGGGTGCGAGGGGCTCTGGGAGATCCTCTCGGCATCTCCCGTGTCCAGCATCTAAACGTGGGACCCAGCTCACCTCACCATGCCGGGGCTGAGAGTTTTCTAGGGTTCCTCTTGTTCCCTTACCCCCATTCCTGCTCCACCCGCAGCAGGTACTCAAGCCTCTGCCAAGAAGCCTCGGAGCCGCAGCATTCTCCAGTCGCTGTTCTGCTGCCTGTGCCGTGATGAAGGGGAGCCCTGTGCTAGCAGCACTGGTGCCCCACTGCTGGTGGAGGAGAACGGGGCTCTACCCAAGGTACACCTCCAAACATCCCCTGCATCCCTAGCCTGGCATTAAGGGAAGCAGGCAGCACTGACCATCCCCAGTGCTTTCCCTGTGCCAGGATGGAGAGGCTAAATGAGCTGTTTCTGTGCCATGCACCCTCTTGGGGCGGGCAGGAGGGGAGGGGGGTGCCCCTTGCCACGCTCCTGAGTCCCCAGGTTTATCTTTGTGTCTTCCCTCTTGCTCAGGCTGCTGTCAAACACCTCTTGCCTGAGATCAAGCCACAGGATGCCAGCAAGCTGTGTGTGGTCATCGACCTGGATGAGACACTGGTGCACAGTTCCTTCAAGGTGGGGAACACCCAGCCTCACCCCCACTCTGCTCTCCTAAGTGATGCCCAGCAACCAGGCACCCATGACCAGCTGAGTGGAATGGGGTGTACTTGCAAGAGAGCATGGGGTTGGCAAGGGGGGTGCATGGAGGGCAGAGGGTAGGCAGCGGGCAGGCAGCATTTGGGCAGGGGGTGCCCACCTGGCACTGACTCTGCTGTGCCCTCCCCAGCCAGTGAACAACGCTGACTTCATCATTCCTGTGGAAATCGATGGCATCATGCACCAGGTAATGAGATGGGGGGTGCCTGGCAGGCTGGGAGCACAGCATCCTCTGCTCTCTCTCTGGGAACTAAGCACTGACCCAGTACTCTGCATCAAGGAGCAATGGATGGGCATCAGGGTGCCAGGGGGGACAGAAGTGGGTGCCCCTCTTGCTAGCAGAGTGAAAGATGAAGTGAGGAGGGATCTTGTCACGGTGCCTTTCTGTGGCAGGTGATACCTAGCTGAAGTGGCCTGTTCCGGGTTCAAGTAATCCAGGATAGGCTGTGGTCTGGGCAGTCAGCCTGTTCTTGGTTACTTGGCTCTGGAGCCAGCCAGATCCTTCACCCCAGATGTGCCAGCAAGGTGTGGTGGCACTCCCCAGGCTGTGTAGGGCAGCCCCCATGGCACGGGCAGTCCTCTGCCCCTCTTCCCCAGCAGGGAGCTGCTGGCTGGGCTCAGGGACACGGGTGTCCCCTGGGGTGGGTGTGAGGTGGGGACTAGGTTGCCGGTGCCCATGGAGTGCTGCCCTCTGCCCCGTGCCCACAGGTGTATGTGCTCAAGCGGCCACATGTGGATGAGTTCCTGCAGCGCATGGGTGAGCTCTTCGAGTGTGTGCTTTTCACTGCCAGCCTGGCCAAGGTAGGTAGCCCCTCTGCCCCCTGGTCTTGGTCTCCCCTTCCTGGTCACTCATCGGGTGGCATAACTTCCCATTGCCTGCACATTGCTGGCCCTTTGTCCCCTGCCTGCCCTCTGCTGCCTACCTGCCCTTCCAAGGCACTGGGTGCTGTTGTCAGTGTGGGTTGGGCAGAACAGCAGCCCACTTCTATGCCTGCAGTATGCAGACCCTGTGGCTGACCTGCTGGATAAATGGGGGGCTTTCCGGGCACGGCTTTTTCGGGAATCCTGCGTCTTCCATCGTGGCAACTACGTGAAGGACCTGAGCCGCCTGGGCCGGGACCTGCGACGCATCATTATTGTGGACAACTCGCCCGCATCCTACATCTTTCACCCCGATAATGCCGTATGTACCCCGAGGCTGAGGCTTTGGCAGGGTGGGATGGAGGGGGAGGTGGCAGGGGCTCCCCCTCAGCTGCTGGCTACTGCACTGCCCACAGGTGCCGGTGGCCTCCTGGTTCGATAACATGGCAGACACAGAGCTGCTGGACCTTCTGCCGTTCTTCGAGAGGCTCAGCAAGGTGGAAGATGTGTATGCAGTGCTCAAGAAGCAGCGGACTAACAGCTAGTGGCCTCCCCCCACTGGGTGCTACTGGGGGTGGGGGCACTGCTGTGGCAGCCAGGTGCCTTATTTTAACAGGANTGAAGTGAGGAGGGATCTTGTCACGGTGCCTTTCTGTGGCAGGTGATACCTAGCTGAAGTGGCCTGTTCCGGGTTCAAGTAATCCAGGATAGGCTGTGGTCTGGGCAGTCAGCCTGTTCTTGGTTACTTGGCTCTGGAGCCAGCCAGATCCTTCACCCCAGATGTGCCAGCAAGGTGGTGGTGGCACTCCCCAGGCTGTGTAGGGCAGCCCCCATGGCACGGGCAGTCCTCTGCCCCTCTTCCCCAGCAGGGAGCTGCTGGCTGGGCTCAGGGACACGGGTGTCCCCTGGGGTGGGTGTGAGGTGGGGACTAGGTTGCCGGTGCCCATGGAGTGCTGCCCTCTGCCCCGTGCCCACAGGTGTATGTGCTCAAGCGGCCACATGTGGATGAGTTCCTGCAGCGCATGGGTGAGCTCTTCGAGTGTGTGCTTTTCACTGCCAGCCTGGCCAAGGTAGGTAGCCCCTCTGCCCCCTGGTCTTGGTCTCCCCTTCCTGGCCACTCATCAGGTGGCATAACTTCCCATTTCCTGCACATTGCTGGCCCTTTGTCGCCTGCCTGCCCTCTGCTGCCTACCTGCCCTTCCAAGGCACTGGGTGCTGTTGTCAGTGTGGGTTGGGCAGAACAGCAGCCCACTTCTATGCCTGCAGTATGCAGACCCTGTGGCTGACCTGCTGGATAAATGGGGGGCTTTCCGGGCACGGCTTTTTCGGGAATCCTGCGTCTTCCATCGTGGCAACTACGTGAAGGACCTGAGCCGCCTGGGCCGGGACCTGCGACGCATCATTATTGTGGACAACTCGCCCGCATCCTACATCTTTCACCCCGATAATGCCGTATGTACCCCGAGGCTGAGGCTTTGGCAGGGTGGGATGGAGGGGGAGGTGGCAGGGGCTCCCCCTCAGCNTGGGTGCCCCTGCTGGGGAGCTGGGTGTCCTCCTTCCAGTGGAGGAGGGGGGGGCCGTGGGTCACCCACTGCCTTGCTGTGCTGGGGACCTGTTGGGAGGTCCTGTCCTCCCTTGCTGTCTCATCCCCCCCCAGTCTGCCTTTCCCCTCCCCGAAACGGTTCTCAGGTCCTTCTCCCCTCTGTGTCCCCATGAGTGGGGAGAAGGGGGGTCAGCAGCTGCTGCTTTCCACTGCCTTTGGAGGGGAATTGGACCCTCCCATGCAGGCTCTGCCTGCTGTGGGAGCTGGTGATTCTTGGTTGCTGTCTGCAGGGAGGCACAAGAAAGTTTAACCCCTTAGCACCCCCCCAGAAAATGGGGGGGGGGATCTTGCCTTGGTGCATGGGGCTACCACCGTGCCCTTAACTCTGCCCTTGGTGCAGCTGATTACTTAGGGGAAGGCATATCCTTACCCCCCTCCTTGTGCCTTCTGCTGCCCCCTGCCTAGGGGCTGTGTTTTGCAGGGCAGCCTGTTTTCAGGGCTGAGCCCCTGACCACAAATGCCCCCATGTGCCTTGGGACACCATGTCTCCAAGTCCTCCCAGCCCTGCAAAGGCTGTGCTTGGAGGAGCTCTTGTCTCACCCCTTCCAGCCTCCATTTCTTCCCTTGGGAAGTGTCTGGTGAGCTCCCTTATTTCCAGTAACTCTAGTCACCAGCAGGGGAGTTCACCACTTCCCTCCCCATCTGTCTGCAGCTTCACCAAAGGCTGTGACTTTTAGGGGGAAGGGACCCCTATACCAACCTTAGTGTGCTCCCCACCCAGCCTTACCCTAGCCTCCAGCTGGAGCATGAGTGAGGGGCACTGTAAACCACCCCAGGCTGTTGTTACTCTGATGCCTATGGGGTTGGGCTTGTGCCAGGGTGTCCCCTAGCCCTGAGGGCTGGGGGCTCTTGGGGAGGGTTTGGGGGGAGGCTGAGTTCAGCCAGACCTTTTTTTAGCATCGCAATATGGACAATGTCTCATATCTTTTTAGAGAGAAAAGCAACGGTTTCCCAAAAAGTTATGGGTGCCTTTTTACCACTGTGCCAGGGAAGGGAGTGGGGAGTGGGGTGCCAAGGGGTTTTTAGCTCTCTGGTGCTGTCTGGCTGGCTCCTGCTGGCGCTATCCTTCTCCCAGCACTGGGTGCTGGGGGGCAGGGAGAGGTCCCCCCAGGCCTGCTTGTGCCCCTGCTTCCCTCCCCTGCCTCATGGAGCACCCCTGGCCCCTTCCTACACCAGACCTGATCCTGCTCCTCCAGGTGGGTTAACTCAGCACTTTATATTAGACAAGTCAAATGGCACCAGTGAGCACCCATGGGTGCTACAGCACTCATGGAACACAGCCCCCATGCTGGGCACATTGGAAGGTCCAGGGGGGCCAGAGATGGCATTTGGGAGGGGGCTGGGGAGGGCTGGGGTACCAGATCCAAGTGCCTTCATAAGATTAAAGCTGTCGAACCATCTTGGAAAGGGGAGTCCTCTGTATATGTGCATGTGTGGGTATGTGCCATGAGAGTGTCACTAGTGGGTGTGCACAGTGAGGGAGGCAGAAAGCCCCTGGGATCCCCTAAATCCCACTGGAGAGAGATGTTGCTGCAGGTCAGTTCTAGGGGAGCACCCTTGGGCTGAAGGGTTGGGATATCACCCATGAACAAGGGGAAATTCTTACACTCATACCCAATCCTAAAGCCTTCCCTCTCCCTGGAGGCATTCAAGGGGAGGCTTGCCAGGGCTCTGGGCAAGCTGATCTAGTTGGGGATGTCCCTGCCTACTGCGGGGGGGTTGGACTAGATGACTTCCAGAGGTCCCTTCCAACCCAAACCATAATAACCATAATAACCCTGATGCTACAGGGATGGGTGTGCTGCCCCTGAACAAGGAGGGGGGACGACTGAATTTACCATATAGGTTGTGCCCTCAGCTTTGGGAGCTGGGGTGGGGGCGACAAGTGCTCCATTCTTCTTTACTCCAAATAAGATGTCAGACAAGGCCCCCCCCGTATAGATGTGGTGTCACTGAGGAGTATTTGTGACTCCTCCCCGGGCAGCCTGCTGCTAACGGGCAGGCAGTGGGATGCTGGGGGTTGTCTCTTTGCTGCCCACCTCTGTGTCCTCATTGGCTCGGTGCCTCCCCTCATTAAGGAAGTCTCTGTCGTCCCTGATGGCTGCACTAATTACTGAGTTCATTAGTGGGCCCAGTGTGTCAGGCTAAGGGGCCCAAGGAGGGGGCCTCTGGGACTGGCATGTGGTCCTCCTGCTCCTGTGCCACACCAGTGGGCTCAGCCCTGGGACAGCAGCCACGGAGCAGACAGTGTCACACTCCACCCAAAACTCAGCACCACACGAAGACCTCAGCACCCAGGTAAGAGTCCCACCAGAGGTGTGTTGGGGGCAAGGGATGTGAGCTGGGGTGTTTTGAGGGTCATGAGGATGGAGAAAAACAGCATAGCCCATCACTGTAGCATCAGGGCACCCCCTTGTTTGTGGCTGGCACCCTCGTGGCCTGGTTTAGCCCGTTGCCATCGTGTCAGGGATCCTTGAGGAGGGTGCAGGCAGGATTTAAGGGCTCATTGCAGCCCAGGCCTGGCACCAGGGTGAAAGCTGGGGTGTGGGATGCTGCAATGCTCATGGCCACAACTGCTGTCTCAGCAGGATGGATGAGATAAGACTATGGCAATCCTGCAGGGCTGGGAAAGAGACAAGGATGGATGGAGGAGCTTGGGGACTTACCTGCTACTCTCAATCACAGTAGTGAAGGAAGGAAGGAAGGAAGATAGATGCTGCTGCACTACTGGTGGCTCTGAGCTGGTGGCACCATAAAAACCATCACCAGAGGACTTGGGGAGTGGAGGGCACCAGCAGACCCCGTCCTCATGGTTTCAGGGCACCTCTGTGTGACTAACAAGCCTCTGTCCTGGTTCAGCCCATTGCTATCACTTTGGAGAACCTTTTGGTAGAGGGCAGGCATCAAAAACCTTAGCAGGGCTAAGAGGGGAGCAAGATTGGGAAGGGCAGCAGGTCTCACCCTGGGCATAGCAAGCCCATGGGCACAGTGCCTGGGGTTGCCCTGTGCTGCAAGAGCACGTTGGGGGTCAATCACCCCATGAGTAAGAGGGCTTTTCTGGTATGGTGAAGCCTTGGAGGGCTGTAGGGACCTTGACTCGGGGCTGTTCCTGCCCTTATATGGTGAACATAGGCTGGGACAGGAAGGGACAAAGGTCTCCTGGGTGCTGGCACCTGAGCACTTTGCCTAGGTACATTCACCTGTGCCCGGCTCCACAGGGAAGGTGAGGGGCTGAGGTGGGGGGGCTGGAGGGTGGGCATGGCTGGGGCAGCACATACCAGAGCCACCACTGCTTCTGGGGATGCAACCCACTTCAGTACTGCACTGCAGGGACATTATCCCCTGGATCCGAGGGATGGGATGTGAGTGCTTTCAGGGCAGTACAGTGGGGTTTTGCAGGGCTGGGGAGCAGAGACCTCTCTGTTAGGTACTTCCAGCCCCCTGCCAGGGCTTTGCCCAATGCTGACTGCCTGACCAACCCAACATTGAGGTCCATTTGCTGGTGAGTGCTGCCAGCCTGGCTGGGAGGGCTGCTGGCAATCTTGGTGAGCCCTAGGACACTCAGCACCTCTGGAAGGTCAGGCTGTGCCCTCCCTGGGGGGCATGGATCCAGCAGTGGGGGGCTGAAGCAAGCAGAGTGTGTTTGCACATATGTGTGGGTTTGTACATCCGTGGGTTTGCAAGACCATGAGCAGTGGCCATGCCATGATGGGAGCAGGCTGAGCAGGACCAGTTCCTGCTAGTGCTGGGGAGGAGAAAGCAACTGTGCTAGTGGTGTCACCCAGCTGTGGCTGCTGTGCTGAAGCTGTCCTGCCCTGTGGCTGGGCACTGGTCAGGATACCAGGATGCTCACTGTGCACCCTGGCACAGAGCCATGACATCCCCCATTAGCCACAGTGCCAGCCAGGCTAAGGGGGATGGATGGTAGCCCTGCTTGTGTGCCCACTGCCCTGGCACCAGGGTGCTGGGGGGGGTTCCCTTACTCCATGCAGGTCCCCCAGCAGTGCTTTATGGCCCAGCCAGCTGCTGACTGGGCAGGGCAGCAGATGGCATGGCAGGCTGGCTCTGTCCCAGCTCTTAATGACATCTCGTGCCATTAACAAAGGTGTTGTTGATGCCCTGGCAGGTCCCCTTGCCTGCAGCACCTTTCATCATGGTGGAGCTCAGCACCAAAGTGAGCAGGACGCTCAACAAGACCACACCAGGCATCCAGATATGGCGAATCGAGGTGGGAATGAGGGCACAGCCTAGGCACCCAGCACGGGGCTGTTCAGGGAGAGAGGCTGTGGGAGAGAAGATCCCTCCTTTGTGTCCTCAGTGCCTCAATGTGGGAGCCTCAGTGCAANGGGGCTGGAGTAGGGGGGGGAGCAATCCCCACCATGGCTAACTTTTCCCTTTCTTTTGCAGAACATGGAGATGGTGCCAGTGCCCACCAAAAGCTATGGCAACTTCTACGAAGGAGATTGCTACATCCTGCTGTCGGTAGGGCAGCCTCAGGTCCCGTGGGCTACTGGGGATGGGCTCTGCCCTGGGAGGGGCTGGAGTGTGGGGAGAGATGTCCTTGGCCAGAGGAGCCTGGGGTCATGGGGGCTTTTCTAGTGGTGACTGGTGTCCTGCAGACACGCAAAACTGGGAATGGCTTCAGCTATGACATCCACTACTGGCTGGGCAAGGAGTCAAGCCAGGATGAGCAGGGGGCAGCTGCCATCTACACCACCCAGATGGATGACTACCTGGGCACCGTGGCCGTGCAGCACCGTGAGGTCCAGGGCCACGAGAGTGAGACCTTCCGTGCCTACTTCAAGCAGGGACTCATGTATGTTGGTGATGGTGGGGAGGAATCCTCTGCATGTCCCCCCTAGGGACATCTCTAGTGGGGATGGGGATGGTGTGAGGGAGGCAGGAGGAGTATCTGGAGCTGGTCTCGCTCCACTTATCACACATGTGGGTGGGGAGTCAGGGGTCTCTGAACACCTCCTTTAGCACAGAGGTGGGAAGAGGACCCTGCTGGAGCAAGGAGAGGGAGGAGGAGGGGTAGGGCTGACACTCTGTCTCTCCATGCCAGCTATAAGAAGGGTGGGGTGGCCTCGGGCATGAAGCACGTGGAGACGAACACCTACAAAGTCCAGCGCCTGCTGCATGTGAAGGGCAAAAAGAACGTCATGGCAACAGAGGTCAGTTATGGCATGCAGGGGGTCCCCACCCACCAATCTCTATGCAGAGATGCTGGTTGGAGTCAGGATCAGGCCAGAGCCCCTCAAGCAAGAGACTGAGTGGGTGTTGGGCTATGCCATCTTGCCTCAGCAACAACAGCACCCATAAAAGCCCCTCTTGGGGTAGGGAGGAGTAATATCGGCACTGAGCCAGGGCAGGCAGAGGCTGTGCTGCTGCTTGACACCCTCCCATCCTGTCCTGCTGCAGGTGGAGATGAGCTGGAAAAGCTTCAACCGGGGGGATGTGTTCCTGCTGGATCTGGGCCAGCTCATTGTCCAGTGGAATGGCCCTGAGAGCAACAGAAACGAAAGGCTGAAGGTACAGCTTTGTGGGTACCAAGGTCCCCACTCTGAGGGAAGGGGATGAGTGGCCATTCCCTCCCTGCTCTGGACTCACTCCTTCTCTCTTGGGTGGTGCAGGCAATGACCCTGGCCAAGGACATCCGGGACCGGGAGCGGGGAGGCCGTGCCAAGGTGGGGGTAGTGGAAGGGGAGGATGAGGCTGCCTCGCCAGGGCTCATGCAGGTCCTCACGCGCGTGCTGGGCGAGAAGAGGGACATCAAAGCTGCTACTCCTGATGACAAAGTGGACCAGAAGCTCAATTCCAGCCTCAAGCTCTACCAGTGAGTTGCTGGGGATGGGTTGCCCATTGGGTCCCTCTGGTACTCTGTGAGATGTCCCAGAACTTTCATTCCCATGACAGCCACCGAGAGGGGTCAAAACCATGGCAGGGGTGGGAACAGGTCCTTTGGGTGCTGTTGGAGCACAGGGAGTCCCTGGTGCCAACAAAGTTGCTATGTTACGGTGAGATGCTTGTGGAAGTATGACCTTTGGATATGGTGGCAATGTCTCTGGGTGGCCCTATCACATCTGACACCCCTTTGTCCCTCCTCATGGTCAGGAGTGAGCTGCATGGTAGGGCAACGGGGTCACTGGGTCCCATCTCTACCATGATCAGGGTGGGAAAGAGGATAAGGAGGGGGACATGCCTATCCAGCTCTGCCACTCCAGGGTGGGGATGGGGAGGAGGTTTCCTAGCCCCATTTCTAACCCTTCCTCATCTCTTCCCCTACCAGTGTCTCCAATGCCAGTGGGAACCTGATCATGCAGGAGGTGGCAGTTCGACCTCTGACTCAAGACATGCTCCTGCATGAGGTGTGTCACCCATAGGATGCTTGGGGTGCCTAATTTCCTGGGGAGCTTTAATCCTTCAATTCCTTTTGAAGGGTTAAAGCTCCTCAAAGTCCTAATTTCTGATGTTGACTCTCCTCCAAGGACTGCTACATCCTTGATCAAGGAGGTCTCAAGATCTTTGTGTGGAAGGGCAAGAAAGCCAACAAGGAGGAGAAGCAGCAGGCGATGAACAGGGCACTGGTAGGTGCTGGGTTAGGGGTCAGTTATGGAGTAGCTTGACAGCATCCCACGGTGCCAGGCACCCTATGCCCATGCTCTGGGTCTGAATCCCCCCAGGGCTTCATCAAAGCTAAGAACTACCCAGCCAGCACTGGTGTGGAGGCAGAGAATGATGGATCAGAGTCTAGTGTCTTCAGGCAGCTCTTCCAAAAATGGACTGTCCCCAGCCAGACCAGTGGGTTAGGCAAAACTCACACTGTGGGCAAAGTCGGTGAGTGCCCCTTCTGAAGGACTCCTTGGACTGGAATGGGGAGAGGGGAGGGCTGTGAGAACTTCCACAGCCAATGGGATGTGACTCAGCCCTTTGCCCTTCCCCACAGCCAAGGTGGAGCAGGTGAAGTTTGATGCCACCACGCTGCATGCTAAGCCCCAGATGGCTGCCCAGCAGAAGATGGTGGATGATGGATCCGGAGAGGTGGAGGTAGGGTGGCAGAATGTAGGATCCTCTTGGGATATCTACTGGGCTGCATCAGGGGATGTGGTGGGGTCTAGAGGCTGCAGTATGGGGAGATGCACCAAACCTGGCAGCAGCATGTCGCCATCCCTCGTCCTACCAGGTCTGGCGAGTGGAGAATGGGGAGCTGGTGCCTGTGGAGAAGAGGTGGCTGGGCCATTTTTATGGTGGGGACTGCTACCTGGTTCTCTACACCTACTTTGTGGGGCCCAAGGTGAACCGTATCATCTACCTCTGGCAGGTGAGAACCCGAGGTCACTGATCCATCAGTGGGGGATAGGGGAACCTCCCCATACCAGGGGTGCACTGCCTCTATGCATGACCCCATGGGAACAGCATGAGGTTTCCCTCTTCTGAAGAGGGAAAAGGGGGGGTCATGATGGGTGCTGAGTCCCCCCTCTGCCCTGCCCAGGGTCGGCAAGCCAGCACAGATGAGCTGGCAGCCTCTGCCTACCAAGCTGTCATCCTGGACCAGAAGTACAATAATGAGCCTGTGCAGGTCCGTGTCACCATGGGCAAGGAGCCTGCCCACCTCATGGCCATCTTCAAGGGCAAGATGGTTGTGTATGCGGTAAGCACAGGGCTGCCAAGGGCTAGAGAGCAGCTGAGTGCAGGAGCCTGCAGCACTGGGGGTGATCTCCTCTTCCCATTCCCCCAGGGTGGCACATCACGGGCAGGTGGTGAGGAGCCTGCAGCCTCCACTCGCCTCTTCCATGTGCATGGCACCAATGAGTACAACACCAAGGCCTTTGAGGTGCCTGTTCGTGCCTCCTCCCTCAATTCCAATGATGTCTTTGTGCTTAAGACCCCCGGCTGCTGCTACCTCTGGTATGGGAAGGTGGGTACCAGTGGGCACCACAGTGGGGGTGCCATTCCCAGAAGAAATATCCCCTCTCCACTTCCTTCTCCTTGACCAGGATCAGTGATAGAGCAGCTGTGCTTCCTCAACAGGGCTGCAGCGGGGATGAACGTGAGATGGGGAAGGCAGTGGCTGACATCATCTCCAAGACAGAGAAGCCAGTGGTGGCAGAGGGACAGGAACCACCCGAGTTCTGGCTGGCCTTGGGGGGCAAGTCCCAATATGCCAACAGCAAGAGGTACCAACCCTGTGCCCGGATACCCCTTGTCCCTGCCCGCCCTTGGAGATAAGTCCTCATCAGTCCCTAAGTAGGATGAGCCCCATTTGCACCACCACTGCCATGTTGTCCCGTACCAGGCTGCAGGAGGAGAGCCCTTCCATCTCCCCACGACTCTTTGAGTGTTCCAACAAGACAGGCACCTTCTTGGCCACGGAGATTGTAGACTTCACCCAGGATGACCTTGAGGAGGATGATGTTTACCTGCTAGACACCTGGGATCAGGTGAGCTGAGAGGGCATGGGGCAGGGGACACTTTTGATCCCACAAACTCATGTCCCTGGGGTGTGTGTGGAGGACCTGCAGCAGCCAGAGGGGCAGGGATGCAAGTCTGGAGCCCCCTCTGTGTGTCTGGCCCCACACTTTTTTTCCAGCCCCCTTGCTCCAGGGATGGCTGAGGATGGAATCTTGGTGCCCTTCCCTGTAGACAGATCCTGTGTATCTCCAACCACAGCTTGGGTATGGCCCTAGAGGGCCCCATCTCACCCTAGTGGTGGTCACAGTGACCTTGTTGCAGGTTTTCTTCTGGATTGGGAAAGGTGCCAACGAGTCGGAGAAGGAGGCAGCAGCAGTGATGGTGCAGGAGTACCTGCGGAGCCACCCCAGTGGCCGTGACCTTGACACCCCCATCATCGTGGTGAAGCAGGGCTATGAACCCCCCACTTTTACTGGCTGGTTCCTGGCCTGGGACCCTCTCAACTGGGCTGTGAGTCAGAGGCAGCTGGAAAGACCAGATGCAGATCTGGCCCCAACCAGCATCTCTGGGGTGCAAACAGTGGTTTGTCAGACTCCTGCCTGGATGAGGGACCGAGTGTTTTTGTCCCCTTCCCAGGACAAGAAGTCTTACGAGGCACTGAAAGCTGAGCTAGGGGATGAGAGCAGCCTTGAGCAGCTCACCTCAGTAAGTGGCACTGCGAGAAGAGGTGTCTGGGGTGATGGGGGCACAGAAAGCCCTTCTGACCCTTGGCAGGGGGCACAAGTTGCTGCAAGGTCATGTCCTCCAGTGAGGTGACACCTGGAGCCAGCCTGGGGCCCATCCCAGCCCCTGAGGTGCTCCCATCCTCCCCGCTGCAGGCGCTCACATCCACGCAAGAGGTCTTCACTGCCACCACCACCCTCCTCCCCGACAAACTGGAGACCTTCCCCCTGGATGTACTGGTGAACACCTCAGCCGAGGACCTGCCCCGAGGTGTAGATCCCAGCAGGAAGGAGGTGAGATGAGGCCAGTGGGCTGCTGGGGAGGACTGAGGGAAGCTGTCCAGCTTTAGCTCAGCCTCCTCTCTCCTCCCCCAGAACCACCTCTCTGACCAGGACTTCCAGACTGTCTTTGGCATGAACCGCTCTACCTTCGGCAACCTGCCCTTGTGGAAACAGCAGAAACTGAAGAAGGACAAAGGACTCTTCTAGGGCAGGAGCCTGTGCCCAGGGATGCCCCCAACACATTATTTTTATTAAATAAAATATATTTGGAGAGTGGGGCTGTCTTCTCTCCCAATCCCTGGGCTCAGCCCAGGTGTGGGACTCATTTAGCAAAGAGATGGTGGGCAGGGGTACATTAATCTTGACTGGGCACCAAGGCTCCACAGGGAAGGACTCAGCTCCTTCTCCAGGTCCTTTATCCCCATGGGCATCAGGGATGATACACAAGCTGCCCACACCCCAGTGGCAGCTCCAGGGAGCCAGGGCTTCTCCATCCCACCCTGGTGACAGCAGCTTGGGGCTAAAGGTCTGGTATACACCTGGAGCCACTCCCTCCACTATCACATGAACCTCAGTAAATATATGCAGTACCAAAGGTAAAGAGCAACAAAGCCACAAAGTCAGGGGATGGCACCTGTGTGGGGGCAGCACCTGCCTGGGAGAGCCACCAGGAATCACTTGTCCTTGCCCTGGGAGGGAAGGAGGGTCTGGGTAGCTATTGAGAATACAGAGAGGGGCTGTGAGTTCCCCCTGGCACAGTGGCTGGATTAGCTTGTGGTGAAAGGTGCTAAATACAAGCACACAACGTTCCTGGGCAACTGGGCAAAGTCCCAAGAGCACAGGCAGGACAGAGGTGTGGTTTCCATACACCATGGAAATAAGATCCCAAATCAAGAAAGGGTTAAAAAAGAGGTTTTAATTAATTTCACAAAAATCTAGCTATCTACACATCATTTAAAAACAGGTGTGGGGAAATCCAAGAGCAAAAGCTGTAAAGAATAAAGAGGAACAGGTCTGCTAAAACACAGAGAAAAATGCTGCTCATCATCAACAGTGTAAAGAACCAGAAAGTTGGGGTGCAGGCAAAAACTGGCAGTAGCCACCTCATGGCATACAAGGCTAGAGTCTGGCATCAGAACTACAGGACAGCAGTTGCTAGGGGTTCTGCACCCCTTTTCCTCTCTTTGGCAGGCAATTACAGGGATCATTAGCTACATTAAAAAGAAAACCAAGCAGATGTGTTCTTCTCAGCCTCCTGCCCGCACTGAGGCACATGCCAGGGTGTCCTGCAGCAGGGAAGCACTGGACTGGCCATCAACCCTTCCTTGGAGCAGGAAGGAAGATCTACAAAGTGATGGTTATGTGTGCTGCGCTGAGCAAGGGTTGGAAGATGATGCTTGCATTGCTGTCAAGCTGCTACTCCAGCCAGGAAACCAGTTTTTGCTTTGCACAGGCTCTTTGGGCAGCCCCATTTGGCTGAGGCTCCCCAAGGATCCATGCACATAAGCTCCAGTTCATTAACATGAAACATTTTGCACCTCTTGGAGTAGGGGAGTAAATCAAGGCCAAATTATTGTCATCAAACAATGAGGGGATGGAAAGGAACAGCAAGGTAGGAGTTCTTTGCATTTCTGTGCTGAATCACACTTGGACTAAACTAGGCTGATTCAGAAGCAGGTAAATATTTAACCATAACTCTGTACATCTGAGGAAGAGCCTGCAACTGAACTCCACTTATCTCCACCCCAGAATGGGTATCCTCATTGGATGGGATGATCTTACTGAACTTGCTGCTGCAACAGCATGAGTGTTGGGAATGTTAGAGCTGTTAGGCAGCATGGCTCCTGAGGAGTACATATCTATCTTCCTCCCACCCTGCTGTTCTTAAGACAGGGAGAAAGCTAGCTTCTGCAATAAAGGGGCTTCACAGACACTTCTGCCAGGGTGAAAGTGCAACTGAGCTGCCAGATACCAAACAAAAAAGCTGACATTAATTAATAGATGTCTTCAAATTCTTAATGGCTAGAATAATACCCAAGAACCTTTCCTAAAACAAGGAATGCTGGTTTCAAGCATCAGCTTTCACACCTTGATCCAAACAAACTGATGTTAAACAAGAGTTACTGCACTGAGAAGTCAGGCAATATTTGCTTTTATTATAAATTAACTGGAGTGCAGTGCCTTGCAAAAAACAACCTTGCCACCCAAAAAAAGCAGAGCTGAATTCTGATACTACAGGAATACCAGTTACTTACAGCACTAGCATGGGATGTGCTTGAGGAAAAACAGGATTTGCCCTCTGGAAGGAGCAGTCCCTTCATCACATTCGCAGGGGCAATCAGTTCACAAGACAACTCCCACATCACTGCCTCTTCCCATCCCCCAGAAATCTACCAAAATTAGTATCAACAATAGAAAAGTATAATGCTTTGTAATAAATTAACATATATACCCACTCGGGTTGCATCTTACAAGATAAACACTCTGTCATGTTTACAACCAAACATTCACTCCTTGCTTAGAGACCAGGAAGATGTCACACTGGCCACGTCCACCAGGCTCCACTTGACACAGGGACAAGCTTTTTCACCATGCTGGGGTCCCCACAGCCCTTGGTTTGGGGAGGACCACTGCTGGGCTTTCACTCACTGCTGTGCAGAGGTGAGAAGGAGCCACTGAGGCAGCACCCCACTTGGATAAACTCTACTGTGGAAGGGCCCATGAAACAGGTGCCTGCTCTCTCCTAAACTGATGGTTTTGTCTGCTTTGCTTCAGCTCATTTATTCCTGAGAAACTCCTAACAATACTTTAAAAACCCCAGAATCTATCTTGACAGCAAAAAAAGATGGGGTTTTGTCTTTTTTTTGGTGCCTTTTTATTTTTCCTTTTTTTTTAAAAAAAAAAAGAAGTCTTTCACCTCTAAAACTCAAATTTCAAAAATCAGAACTAGAGGCCAAAAGAGCAACTACTCAGCTTAACAGCAACAATTTCTCTGAAATGAGTAAATGGCAGCAAAAGGAAACATCTGCCCCTACTAAATAAATGCGAGGATGCTGAAAAAAATGGAGTCACTAGGCTTTTCTCCCACTGCTGAAACAAACTATAAAAGGAGCATCATGCCTCTAAATACAATAAAACACAACACTTCTTCCTAACTGTGTTCTCTTAATGCTGAACATGGACTTTCTGAAAGCTTTCCACCTGGTTTAGTTTCACAGTTTGAGTGCTCTGCACTCTCTCCTCAGAAAGGAGAACAGACACAGAGCTGCAGTAAAAATCCTCTTGCCCTGGAGATGCAAGACCAAGACAAGACCATGGTTCAATCAAAGAGCAAGTCAATGCTAAATGCTAACCTGCACACCCTTTTCCCACTATTTGTGTTTCATGACAATCCAGGCCTGTGCAGAAAGGGTAGTGCTAGACACTTTTTCCCTCCCAGAGGATGCTCACCTGCTACTGCTCTTGGTCTGCTTCAGGTGTTCTCCTAACCCTAGAATTACATCAAAGCAGCCCTAACTTCAGTGCTAAATACTGCACACCCAAAGAGACACCTCTCCAATTGGTACATATGCAACAGCCTTATGAAGATGATGTCATCAAATAAGAGAACTTGTAAAACAAAAGAGATCACGTATACAATCTCACAGCAAAAAGATGATGACAGTGAATGGTGTAAAAAACCAACAGAGCTGCCACCAGGTATGCAATACATTCTACAGCACCAACAGTTTATTTCCTGGGACCATATGTAAAGAGTGGAGCACTTACAAACCCATAAATGTCAAAATGCATCAACTTGAGTGACTCCAAAATGCCTTTTAGCGAGACAACTGGCGAGAGCATAGTCAGTGATCTGGCTTTCCAGTGAATATTACTAACACAACACACGCCAGGTTACAGAATCTATTGCTTACATTGCTCTTGGAGGAAGAAAAAAACCAAAACAAAAGCCAAGTGACATCTAAATCTTCGCCACTCACATCTCACAGGTGAACAGGTTTGTAAAAGTCGAGTCTTTTTGCACTTTTGTTTGTTTGTTTCTTTCTTTTTCAAATCAGTCTATGAGCAGCTGTACTCTTGTGGCTTGATGCAACTCTTTAAGGCTCCATGCTGACAAAATTATTTGAGGAACAATAAAATCTTCACCACAGGAAGAGTGCTCTGGGACGTCAAGCTTTAAATGTGTGGTTCAGGCCCAGGACTTGCACAGATGGTTCAACAAACTGAGTGTCCCATATTTCTACCTTTTGTCTCTTGTTTTGGCCCTGAGCTGTTTGTTACTTCTGCGTGTCTGGCACAAGTTTAGAATCTTCCTTGTTTCTCAGGAGGAACAAGGTGTTGTACTTTTCACAGAGGCTGACGAACTGATCTTCCTACTTCCATGCTTAGAGGCTGTGCATTTTTTTCTGTTTCTAGTAACTCATCAAAGATATCCCTAGGACAGAGAGAAAGACCAAGAGTGAAACTTAGGAACAATAAGAAACTGCTACACAAGACAGTCCCTGAGGGAATCAGAAACTGTATTTAATCCACAAACTCAAGTGTCACAAATCCTGGCAGAGAAAGGTGTCTTATCTGGCATCTCTAAGCAAGGCTTATTGAATCCCACAGCACTTTTTCCCCCCCCTTCATTTATTACAATGAATAAGGTCAGTGGTAAGCCTCAGGGATCAGTAACAATAGTGAAAATAAGTCCTGGCTGGTAGAAGGATCAGAATCAACACAAAACATAGTCTGTAGATAAAGTAAATATCCTGTATTAGAGCAACTAGCAAAGGCACAAAGGGACAAACTGAGGCACAAAACCCCTTCTTCAGTTCTGTGTGTTTGAAAAGGTATCAATTCTACCTACAGACCTCATCTTGTCTGTGTCCTGAGATGACTGTGGCTGCAAAAACACAACTGCAAGGAGCAGAGATAAGGGCATCTCCAGTTATGAGAGCACTGAAGGGAAATACCTAAGCTTCATTATGATTCCTAGTACCACAGAGGAATGTCTGAGACATCAAATCCCCCTCTTAAAAGATGATGTAACCTATCTTGTTAAAACCCTATGTATTAGTTAACATACAATTCCATGCCTCTTAACTCAGAGCACTTCAATTTTGTCCTTGTTGCAGATGATTCTATGATTTCTTTTGACAAATAACATGGAGATTCTTTTCAACCCAACAAAGAGGACAAGAAGAAGAAGAGAAGCCCATTACCTCACAAACAGCAGTTTATTACCACCACCAAACTTCCCAAGGACACCTTACTTGTGCATGTAGAAGAAGATATAACCACTTCTTTCTCTGTCACACTGCACAGTGGCTTCTAGAGTTCTATACACTTCCAGGTCGTTGTAGGTGAACCAGGACTGCTTCTTGATATCATACACATCACTGATATAATGACCTTGAAAGCAGAAAATGCACCTTTTTTGTCATGCTGCAGTTCAACTAGTAAGGTGGTTAGCTTGGTCAAGCAGCCTATGTCAGATTTAAATGCCAAAAGACTTGTAAGATCTTAATTACTCTATCCTTTCTGGTCAATGAGATGNGCTTGGTCAAGCAGCCTATGTCAGATTTAAATTCCAAATCTGGTCAATGAGATTGTAACAAGCACAAGCAACTCCACATGTTGCCACAGAGTTATTAGGCACCATGACATCTTCTACCTGCTCCTCCACCAGCGAGTCATAGAATCATAGAATGGCCAGGTTGGAAGGGACCTTNCATCACTGCTCTCCACCTGGACAAGGAGCCATTGACCACGACTCTCTGATAGCATCCTTCTCAACAGAAACCTTGCTTTGCTGCCTGAATTTTTCTCTCCAAACAATCTGGCTATGGGGATTCTGTATTAGGGATTTTTTTAAGATAGATAAGAGATGAAGAATAAAATAGGCTGTCTTTTTACCTGAAGATGATGTACTTCCAATATGGCTGACAATGCTGATGAGACGATAGGAGTGAGAAAGCTCTCCTGTCTGAAAAAACAAAGTTCAATTAAAGCTTTTAGGCATTCACTTTTGATTCACATAGCTTATGAACAAGCTGCTTTACACCTGAGATACCAGCTCTGGCTACTGCATTCAAAGCTGTAACCCAATCAGGGATTACAGAAACTACAGCATAGAGCTCATGTCAGCATCTGCTCTGAGGTCAGAGTAGCTCCTCTGCTGTAGTTCTCTAAACAATCATTTCCTGAGCAACTTCCACTGATGTCAGAATCAATCCACCAAATAAACACAGAAAAGCAAAATGGGAACACCATGCTTACTTCTGAAATACCAAAGAAATATCCTTGACAATGGTATACAGATTTAACAGCTAATATTGGATACGTAGCCCAAATTGTCTCTTCCCTGCACCTGGAATGTGATCAGACAATGCCCTGTTTGCATGCAGGAAACAATCTCTATTCGCTGTCAATAAAACTAAACAATGGTCATTGGTTTTTGACAATTATTTTTTAATCCTCTCTGACCACGAAATGTTACTGATACTGAAAATACACTTGAAGTGTATTGAAGTACTTGAACTTGGTGTTGCAACTAAACTATCACATTGACTGGAGACCCCTGTTTGTAGGTAAAAATGCCAGGCCCATTGCTTTACATGTGCTGGAACATTTCTGGTGTCCAGTTACTGTTTCCTCTTCACCATTATCCACATCTTCGAGTAACTCAAAAGGTCTCTGTGGCTAGCTTTATTTGTTTGTTTAAATTAAAATAACACAATAGGACAGACTTGTTTTATGTTCACTTTTGAACATAAAAAGACCTTTCTAGACTCTACACCTGCTCTGTAAAAGCAGCCCCAACAGTAAACTGATGGTAAAAAATGGGTTTCTTAGTAGACTTTTTTAATCTTACATCATACCTCAGCATTTCTTTTCAGCTCTTCAGCTTCAGCTTCTGAATACTCCATGTCAAGAACATCCTCATTCCCAGAGTCTTCATCAGAACCAATGCTGTCCAGGAAAGAGCTGTTAAACTCTAGATAGCATGGAAACAAAAACACTGCATGAGAAGTCATGGCATTCACAGAAATAATCTCTCTCTCCTTTCCCCAACTTGTCAGAGCAATAGTTAAGAAAAGTATCTTGAACTACAGAGTTCATTTTAGCACCATATCTCTGTCATGCTTTCACAAAAGGGCTCTATGGCAATGATGTTGGGCAATAAGAGGGCATTTAAACACCCAATTTGCTCTAGAGCACCAACATTAAAAGTCCAGCTAGTCTCATCAGTGAACTGTAAGTTTCTGCAACGAGAAGCTATGAATTACAGTTTTAAGCATAGGTTGCATTAACAAAGTGCATTTTTCAATTAAATCTGGCATCAAAATGCTCCTGCTGGCAGCAGGCATCTTTTCATTGTTTTCAGTGGGAAGAAGGCTGCTCACTGCAGGAACTCCCAGTTTGCTTGGCTGAGCAAAAAGCAGGCAGCTTTCTGTAAAGAGCCGGAAGGCTCCACTGCTCCCTGTACATGCTGTTCCAAGCTTTCTGGGATTCTGCAGCTACCCAACTAATTTAAGATTTTGTACAGTACTCATTAGGAGAAATAGCTATGCTTTCACCAGACAAATTAAAGCTGTGGAGTCCTGGGTAGCTGAGAAGTTGAGATTCACAAGACATACTAACAGGGTATTTTTAAAGAGACTATCACACCAGTTATGATGGAGATGTTTTGGCAAAGAGATTCTCACACTGCTTGCCCTGTTAAATCATCAGATGCTGGATTAGTATAATCTTCTCAGTAGTTTATAGACAAATCCCTTTAACTGAGGATATTTTACTGTTGGTTTCCACACTTACTCATGCTGGTGTAAGTGAGACTACAGCCAAGAAATGCAGTCACTTACTTAGTTCTCTGCAATGAAGCACTTGCCACAGGTATTGCTTAATGGCAATTCACCTACAGTCCCTGGATGACTAGTGGTTCTTTGATTGCAACACCACTGGAAACCTTCCTAAGACAAATACTACCAGCTATAATATGCTCTAAGCATCTCCTTGAACAACTGCTGGCTGATGGCTTACAAATAAGCCAGCACCAAGCTGAGAAGCACAAGGCAACACCCACGTTTATGTCAAGCGACTGCAAATCAAGACTAGGAAGGACTTCTAGCTCTGAATTCCTCCTGGACACAAATGAAGGAAGGCCTGAGGAGGACTGGGCACACAGTCTGCCAGAGCTCATCAGGGTACAGGACTCAGGCTGAGAGATGCTTAAGCAGCACTCAACTCACTTCTCTTCAGAAGCAGACACAGTTTTCTTTAGTAACAATCAAGGGCCTTTAAAGGTGCCTGGACAACTATGAGTATATTAACATGATACTTCATTACACCTCCCTCTCTAGAGCAGCAATTTTCTCTTGGTTATGCTTTGCTCTGCCAGATTGTATGAACTCACATGCCAACCCCATGTAAATGTTAAACAGTGCCTGAGGCTCACTGCTTTGTCTTGATTTGGAGAACACAGGTACTGTATTTTAGGTTTTCTTTTTTTTTTACTCACAACAGCTATACCTTGCAGTGAGGTCTGTCTCCCTCCCATCCTGTATCAGACAGATGTAGCTTTTACTCATTGTCCAGGGCAAGGCCAGTGCATTCATTAATCAGCACTAAAATATCAATGCAAGTAAGAAATAACCCTTATGTTCTGAATAGAGCCATTAGTAGCATGTTGGCTTTTGCTGGGAATGCAAAATTCTAAGGTGCATTTTGCTTTCTCTGGACTAATGATATATATTTAATACATCTAATATAAAAATATATTATACAATATATTATAGGTATTTAATAGAACATATTACATATATCCATATCTAATTAAAAACTCAAGAGACTGAAATAAGCCATCATTCCTATTAATTTTTCCTGGCACTTGCTCTCCGAACCGTACACAAAAAAGCTGACCTGAGCAAAGCCAAACCCAACAAAGCACAACATGAAATTCCAGTTGTCTTACAGACACTCAGGAGGGTGCACTCATACATACAGATCTATTTTTCCTCAAAAGCAACATTCTGGAAGAAGTAAAGTAAGTTTCACCTTGTAGACTTAATTCCGTGGCTCGTTTAAGGTCATCATCCTCTTTTTGTTCTCGTGCCTCCTAAGGGGAAGAGAACAAAACTTAGCTCATTGAGACACTTCACTGCTTAAAATTCTTGTGGTGCTCTTTTTCCTTTGAAACTGTGCTACTCTGCTTTCTACAACAAACCTGACATTGTAAATTAAAGGTTCTGTGCAAAGGAATGTTTGCAACCAGCAAGAGTCCAATGTTCCCGTGCAACAGAACCTGGGACAAACCTTCATTAAGACTCATTAAAGCTCCTGAAGTTTGGTATGCAGCAGAGCTAGTTTCTACTAACACCAAATGCTTTATCTGAATCATTAATTTGAAAAGCATCTGAATGAATTTGCAACACTTCACTAAGGAAACCTGTCACTTAAATAAAAAGCTCCTCATACTGAGGCAAAATTTAGCTTTCTGCTCAAATCCAGCTGAGGACCTAGTTGGTAATAAAAATCTATCAGGATTTATTTTGAAGCTATTTGAAAGTAGAGCCAGTGGTTCGAGGTAACAGGTATAATTCACAAATGTAGGATGCAAATAAAGACACCACTAAACAACCAGGTATTAAAAATATTACCATGAACAAGTAGCAAAGAAACCTCATCAACAAACCCTTCTCATCTTTGGTCCATTCCTCCCACTGCTCTTGAAAGCTCAGAGCTACAGCAAGCCAGTCAAATATTTAATGAGCTGACTTCTTAATTCAGGGTTTGAATGCTTTCAGTGTACCTGAATACAGAACCCTAACTACATATTTCAAATGAAGATAGCATAGCTACTGCATTTCCAAGCCTGAATCATTAGAATAGCAGACTTTTGGCTTCAGAACTGCAGCAAAAAAACACTCAAAGGGTAGTTTTACATTATTAGCATGAGTCTTTTTATCTCACTATTTCTAAAGCATTTGGGAATCTTTGTTAAACTGCTTAACATTGCTGAATCAAAGCTACATCTGGCATGGAACATACCAACCAGCACCTCATAATGAGTAATGGGAGAGAAAGATACAAAAGCCACGGAAAACATCAGATCTCATATGGAAAATCATGACAGCTTTAGTATTAACAGAGAGCAGACAAGGGCACCTACTTAGAGACCTGGCTAGGTGCTTGTTTCACACTCAGTGGCTTGGTTGAACTTGTGGAAATCAGTTACAGGTCTTGAAGTTCAAATGGGATACCTATGGTTAGCACATAGACTTGGAAACAATTGGGTTCTCAGGTTAATTTAAAGGAATTGTTTTAGACTAAATTAACTGAGATACTTTTTCCAATTTACTAGCAGGGAAAGATCACACAAATGCTCAATTCCTGTAATTCCTTACTAAGCATCCCATAACTTGCTAGTACCAGAAGTGAAGCACTGGGATGCACAGCTCTTTAACCTGACCTGACATGGCCATTCTTAGCCTTTGCTTTGGAACTTGCCTCTTTCACTTTGAGTCTTGACATCACAGTTGCTGCAAGAAGCAACTGCCAGGGAAGATAAAGGGTGGGCTTGGTTCTCAGGGACAAGTTTAGTTCACTTCATCATAGTTTTTATAAAATGTTACAAGCCAGTGTACAAAGCATACAAAAGCTGCCTAGATGTACCCAGCTGCTACTCTGCTGATGCTGGAGCTAGAAGAAACCCAAACATTTTTTCATCTGGTTCTCTCAAAAAAAGTAGCAGAATCCCTTTGCAGTTATTGCCTGAACACAAGTTTTTCCATCAGGCTTCCAATGTTGAGGAAGATAACTTAAGGAAGCAAATTATTTCTTACTTGCTCTTGAAGGCTTTGAGCCAGTGCCTGCTGAAGTTCTTGTTCTTCCCTCTCTCTCTCCATGTCATACTGCTGCAGCCAGTCAACTTCCCCCTCAGAGCCTTCTGGAGTTTTGTTTTCCTTATTCTCATCAAAATCTTTAGTTATCTCGGTGAAATTGGCAGAACCTGAGGAATCAGAAAGTACTTTTATGCTTCCTGGGTCTTCCCTTTGTTACCAGCTAAATCCTCTTTAACTCACCACAATCCTTGCAGTACAGTGACATCTATTGACAAGGAGAGCTCTCCAGTCATAAAAAACCCACACAAGCTCCAAAGCACAATTCTTAGACTTATTTTAACAGGTGTAAGACTAACCATTTGATTAATCCCTGAACTTGTTCTCTTCCTAGCCTTTTATGTTCACTCAGCAACAGCAACTTTAGTTAAAGATGTCATACCCCATGAGGTTTCTGCACCATGAAGCTGACATTTAAAGTTCTCTAAAAGGAACCATGGATTATAACAATTTGCATTGCATATTATACCTCTGAGTACTAAGCTGAAGCCACAATTAAAGCCAAAGCATATGGAAAATGGAGGGAGGCACTGTTAAAATTCATCAACTTTTTGCTTCAGGTAAAAAGCCTCAATCTTGTAAGCATGATCTACACCTTTAAAAGTGCAAGAAGACTGTAACTTCTCTGTTCACCTTTAAAGTGAACACTATGGCAAATGTATGTTAAACAACTTCTGGAATGAACATTCATTCAGCTACTGCATAACACCTCCTGCAGTTGCAGGACACTTTCTCCCAGTTGCTTGCACGTGAGAAAGAGTCAGGACTTGCTCTGACTGCTATCATGCAGTCAAGAATTTGGCCTTATACAGACTTGAACATCTTCTCATTAGTTATTAGCAAGGATTATACAAGGCAGTCTCAATACCCACGACCTCTAAAACACAAGACAACCAGAACCAGAGCTGTAATCCCTCAGTCTAATCCTCTTAAGATGAAAAATAAACCAGAATTTATTACATGACCTTTGAAAACTTCCAATGTAAGAAGAAATGCTCACTCGACTCACACAACCATTATTTGAGGATCATGTAGCAGAAAAGGCATCTTCTGTCATACCTAAGACTTTTTTGAAAGCATTAAGTTATTCAGTGTTTACTAACAAAAGTTATTACTAGCAGTAACAAGTGTTTAGAACTATCTTGTAGGATACAGCAAAGCAATTAGGTTTTCTTTAAACAGAAGATAGAATTGTGAACTCATGGCACGTTACTCAGCTGCCATAACTGATAAGTCAGCATACACACCTCTCAGCTGAATGCCAAACCATAAACTTTGAAGAGGACTTGTGAGTTTTGGTCATACACAAACACACAAAGCCAGATGCAATGTTGAGTATTTAACTGCAGTCTTAACCAGAAAATACAGGAACTTTTAATAAACACATACTTTTTGCTTAAGTGTCACAAGAGAGCCTTCAAATAATTACATTACACCTGCCAAAGAAAAAGTGGAGAGAGAGGTTTACACAGCCACACTCACAGACCTCTTCCACACCACTGTAAGGCAACATCAGTGTATATAAGGCAGGGCTGACCATAGACTTTTTTTTCTTACACACTGCCTTCCATCATGAAGGCTGTCAAGAGTTGTCCAAAAAAACTCAAGTGTGATTTCTGGGCTGTTCTGTTGTTAATATTTAACCTCCTGGCTCTTAGAGGAGAAGGAAAGCATATTGTTGATCTGCTTTTTACAGGCCAGGAGAAGTAAAAAAATCTGACTGAAAGCATGTGGCACACAACAAATGATAAACACTTCTATTTCCTTTAGCCAGCTAAAGGAAGACACTTGATTTCCCCCCCACACTGAGATCAAACAGGCTCCTTCTTGTACTTAACTGTTTCTGGGTTATAGCCTGTAATTTGTATGCTGAGTCTCTCATGCTCAAGGGCCTGCTCTCACATAAAGTGTAAGAAAAAAAAATTAGAGATAGAGCTAAATTCATTAGTAGCTGGTGAACAAAATAATTACATTTATGGAAGCATTCTAGTCTTACATGCCCCAGGCATCACTGTTGCACACTAGCAATGTGAACACTACTACCCTGCTGCCCAGGCTGCAAGAGCTCCAGAAATGAAAATTCATTCTGATTATAGAGGATTAAGTTCCAGACACAGCCAAATCTTGGTAAATTGAATTGTCTGCTAAGGGAACTAGTAGAAGCATGTGTTAATCAGGAGAGAGAGAAAAAATGGAAATGAACTCTGAAGATGACCTCACTTTTGTCAGAGAGGTGACAAACATACAAGAAAATACATTTTCAACAGTTCAACAAATGAATGCTTTACACACAGTGAAACTAAGAAAACTCTGAGGAAGTCAGTTTCAGCAGTGCACTTGCATCCAGATTGTCACCATACATTAATAACTTGCTGCTATCAGAAACCCACTTAGGCTTGCTCTAGATGGTTACTTCACCTTACCTGAGTCTAGTGCTGCTTTGGGTTTCTCCACCTCCATAGATTCCAGGTTTTCTGGCAATTCCTGAATTTCATCATCTCCAAAACCAGTGTCTGGGCTGCTTGTGGGCTTATCTTCATCATGGCTCAGAGACACAGAAGCTTCCTTTTTGCTAATCTCCAAAACAGCTGCTAGCAGCTCATCTTCACTCATCCCATCAAAACCAGCATTACTCAGCTCAGCTTTATCACCCTCCATTTTACTTCTTTTAGAACCCTAGAGATAAATGGAGTTATGATTAACTGCTTGAATAAACAGATTTATTATAACATCAGCTTGACATTTCTGTGGAGATTAAAAGAAAATACATGAATCCAGGGAGTGGCAGCTCAGCTTTATCAACACTAAACAGATAGTTATGTGAGACTCAGAGAGACAACAACCAGCTTGGCAGCTACATTCACTCCAAGGAATAGTTAAAAAGAAAATACAACCAGTTTTTACAGGCCCTGTAGATTAACATACACAAAATAACTCTTCCCTTCAACACATATGTTCCTTTTCTAGGTTCTGATGAATCCTCAAGGCTTTTGCACAAGGAGCAAAACTGTAAATTTGTTAACAAAGGCTGAAGCAGCAACATGGGAGGTAATTGAACACAGGGATGGAAGAATAGGAACTGAAATAGGCTGGTATGAAGAACAATGAGAATATGGGTTGGTGCTGCAGGCCTGCCACACTAAATCTTGGAAGAGGGTAGGACTCTGCAAACCAAGAGAATGGTTAACCAGGGAAAGGGGGGGCATTATTCTTCCCCAAGGAGAACAGAATCACTTCAAATTAGAAGAAAGGAAAAACACTTTAGTCTTAATCTGATTTTTTTTCTTTTTTTTTTTTCCCTAGACCTGACATGTAACTTCAATAATTTTGAGGTTAATTGTCAATGAGGTTAATCTCCATGTATACATCATTAAACTACTTACCACATGCTTAGATTTTTTCCCCCCTATGTAATGTTAAAAATGAGGGAAAGTAGTTTCTAGCAGAATGTACTTTTTTTCCCCTCTATGTAATGTTAAAAATGAGGGAAAGTAGTTTCTAGCAGAATGTACTTTTTTTCCCCTCTATGTAATGTTAAAAATGAGGGAAAGTAGTTTCTAGCAGAATGTACTTTTTTTCCCCTCTATGTAATGTTAAAAATGAGGAAAAGTAGTTTCTAGCAGAATGTACTTATGCAGGTCATATTCCAAACTGCATTTGGATGGATCTCAGAACTTCATTAAAATGAACAAACCTACATTTTTAAAGTTGCTTTTTACTTAAATACAGCAAGCTTTTAATGAGCAAAACTAGTCTTAGATAGCAAACGTTTTGTATTATAACTAGCTTATTAAACAAGATTAGCAAATGAATCAGTCAACTAAATAACTTGGTTTAGACATGACATCATCCAAGAATTAGAACTGACAAATCTAAACCTCTCTCCTCACAGCTATTAATGCATTGAACAAAGAAAGCAAGAATATCTGCTTTTGAAGCTTTGTGATTTCTCTCTCTGCACCTGTAGGCTACTAACATAAAAACTGGTTTAGCTCTTCTGCAAACCCTAGTTCCAGGCACTTTGCCAACACTTACCACTAATTCAGTGGCTGGACTTTAAAGACTTGGCAGCATCTCTGTATTATTTGAATACAACTTTTCTGTTAGAAATTATTTGCCTCGATTTTTAAAGTAGCTGAGGCTCTAAGGCAGGCTGCTTGAGGTAAGTATTTTTAAATAAGTGTCTTTAAAAAGGACTTCAAATACTACTTCATCTGCAGAGGCAGAATCACAGCAATTCTGCCCACTATTAGCCAGATAACCAATGTTGCATACACCCACTGCTCCAGCTCTTCTTCTGTCTGGTTTGCAAGCAGGGGATATTCTGGCCATACAAAGTGATTGCCAAGCCCATAAAGGAACCCCAACCACAGCTGCTATGAGGAGCATACCAAGGGAAACAGTGCAGCAGCAGCAGCAGTAATGCCACTTCCAAGGATGAGGACCTCCCAGGACAATGCTGAGAAGGACAGAGGGCCTGGTTAATGATAACAGATGGCTTGGTCAGGCCTGTGGCTGAGGAGTGGCCAATGGGCATGGCCACAAATAATGAAGTCACTTATGTGGAATCATCACCACTGTCTCTTTCCCACAACAGGCTGAAAGCCTAGGATTTTGCTAGTCAAATTCATAGGCTTTATTCCCACAATTTCTGCACTGACAGGACTTGTGTGATAGAGACTACATACACTTCCTCATAAACAAAACTCAAGGAAGAATAATTTAGGGCAGTTTGGAATGCTTTTCCTATACATAAGAGGGACTTCAGGCAAGATAGTTTCCTTGTCCCTCTCCATACTCCCACCAGCCATAGATGTGCCATGGAGGACAGCAGCTGCCCACCCTGTTCCTGAGACCTTTAGCAAAGGGTTTTCTTCTTTCTCCCAAAGCAATCCATTCCATCCCTGTACACCCTGAGCATCAGGAAGTTTCCCCTAAGAGTTAATCTAAAAACTACTGTCTGCAATTTAGTCTATTAGTGCTTGTTCTAATTACCACAGGCATGGAAAAGGGCTCAAGTGTTTCTATTAATTTCTTTCCCTTCCTTGAAGACACAAGCCTTGCTTACAGGAAGGCTGGAGATGACCTAGTTACAAAAGCCTGGAGTGAAAGGACAAGAGGTAATGGTTTTAGATTGGAGATGAGTAGATTTAAACTGGATATTAGGAAAAAGTTCCTTACTATGAGGGTGGTTAAACACTGGACCAGGTTGCCCAGGGAGGTGGTTGAGTTCCCATCCCTGGAGGCATTCAAGGGGAGGCTTGCCAGGGCTCTGGGCAAGCTGATCTAGTTGGGGATGTCCCTGCCCAGTGCAGGGGGATTGGACTAGATGACCTCCAGAGGTCCCTTCCAACCTAAATGATTCTGTTTGTCCTGAAACTAAGGCCCAAGTTCACTTGCCTGCTCTTTCCCCCCAGAAATCTTCCTTTTTTAGACTACCAACCATTCATGTTCCTCTCCTCTGGCCCCTCTCCAATTAATCTAGAGCTCTCTTCAGTTCCAACCTTATTTTGTCATTTATTGAATACTGATTGAATACATCATGATCTCCCCTTGGTTTGATCCACCCATTAGATCAGAAACTATAGATACCATCCTCTTATTACCTAGTGCTATTCAGTCAGCTTTAGGCCCAACTTTTAACTCCATAATCAGGACCACAAATCTCTCCTTGATTAAAATAACCCCATGAACATGTTCAAAAACTTTAGAGAAGCAGAGATGCAGGACACTTGCCCTAAGCACCAGGATACTCTTAACACAATAAAGTGGCACTGTACAATAATCCTCTAAGCTTCTTGTTTTCTCTTCTGGGTCATCATTCCTTCCTACACAACTCATCTACCTCTTAATACACTACCTTGATAGAGGCAACAAATATTTTGGCAATATTAAGACTAGCCACAATGAAGAGCTCAAAGGCAATTTGAAGTTAATTGTGCTTTTACACCAATGAAATTGATCTCTACATGCTTCTACATATCTACCTCCAAAGACTGAGAGCTTCAGTTTCTAAAAGCATTTTAAAAGCCACACTTGAAAGGGGACACAGATTGGATGTGCCAAAAATTCTCTCAACTGAGTATTTTGCTTAACCCAATTTGTACTAGATCTAATTTAATCAAGGGCTTTAGTGCATAATTTTATTATTGACAGCCCTTTTTATTTCAGCCTGGGAACATTATTAGTGAAAATTACTCTAAGGACTGGCACAAGTGCTAAGCAGCTGATATACATAACATAAAAACTCTAGTGCAGTTGCAACACAATTATCTTTGTTCCCAGTAGGAACCCAAAGGCAACAGTACAGAAAGCTCAATTAGTAAAGCACTCCCTTCCAGCAGCATTAATCAGGAGAAAACCTCCTTATCTTAACATAGACTGTGAGTAAAAGTGATGTAAGAAAAGCACAGGCCAGACATAAAATCTAGGTATATAAAAGGTTTCCCCCCCACCCCCTTACCTTTTCTGGCTCTTCTTGAAGTTGTTGCTGATCTCTGCTCTGTATGTTACACAACCTTTGGCTATGGGCAACAGAACGTTTTAATGGCTCATCATCACTGTCAGAATCTGCATAGAAAGCTGTGGAGCTCTTGGACTTGAAAGTGTATTTTCTGTGAATTAAAAAAACACAGCTATAAGACTTTACAGTATTTTACAAATCTGTTTTGAAGTAACTATTGAAGAAATGTTACACCCAACTTTCCCATTTGTGGGACAGTACAATTTGGGGAAACAAACTGCAACAAGTGACAATGACAATTTGTTAACGTAGAAGGCAGGGTACATTTTACTAGGTTAATTAACATATCTGCTTCAAGCAGATATTTTAAGTTAGCAACTTAAAATGTGCTAAGTTACTGTGTGGCTCTAAAGCCAAGGACTCTGCACTTTATTACCTATCAATCCTGACAGTAATCATTTGAGTTGAGTTCACAGTAACATGTACAACTCAGCACAAACCATTTGACTTCTCAAGTTTACTAAGCTGGACTCAGGACATAATTCTTATGATATAAAAAGTGCAGATCTGCACAATGTTTTTAGTTTTCCTGTTTGCTCTTTCATTCAGATAAATTCTTGTTTCTTCAGCACAGAAGACAAGGGAGCCTGGGGAAGTTGTGATTTCTGTTCAATTAGGGAAATCTGATCTTTAAGCATTCCACAATGTAAAACTATTCAGTGTGATATATTTTTCACTATATCAAAAATTCACCTTTCAAAATGGTTTACAAAACCAATGCCCTCTCATCTTTGCAAATAAACTTAAGCATCTAACCACCTTGTTTCCAAAACACTCATAGAGTTAGACTGAGAAAAGAGGAAGCTTGCAGAATTAAAAACCATTTTGTTTCTTAGGTATGTGACTTGCAACTACAAATGCAAGTTAGTTTCAGATATCTGGCACTGACAAATCATCTATACAAAATAAATCCAGTTCTCATTCTCACACTCTGAAAAAAAATCATCTCTGCATACTTACAAGTCTCCAAATATTCTCAAAAGAAAGGCTAAGTACCATTGATACTAATTTCACCTAGCATGTGACACCAATAAAACAAGACAGTAGCTCAAGTAATTTACCAGAAGAGAAAAAAATACAAAGAAAACAAAACAAATAGAAAAAGTGGAAAGATAAAGAAGAATTAGAAAAATTTAAATGCCTTAAAAATTATCCCATAAAGCCCCAGGTCATGGGCATCTCAGAGCTATAACTCACCTACAAGGTGTGGAAGTGCTTATAGTACAGGAATTCACCATTTGGGAGGCTTTCAATGGACGAGAACTATTAAAAAAGCAAAGTATTTATTGCAGCAGTTAGAGTCTTTAAAACAGTAAGTTTTTTGTGCTTGCTATGCATGCAAATCTATGACCAAAGAAACAAGTAGAATACTATTATGTACTTGTGAATTGCTTAGATTTACAGGAATATTTCCATCATGCTATAAATATACAACAGTTGTTCAAAACCATACATATTCCCTTAGACTTGATTCACTACTTAGTGATGCACCCTGAGGGAGAAGCTTACAACTTAAAGGCTTTGGGCTACCATGTCAAGACAACTCATTATTGTTTTTATTCCTGCTCCTCAACCACAGTCTCCTACTGCTGTCTGGATCACTTGGTTTTCTGGCATGTTCCATGTCTCTGTTTCTGTTCCTTTACCTAGATTCTTTTAAACAAACTTCCTGCTCCATTTAATCCTTTCACAAGCTCCTGAAAGTCTATCCATCTACCCAATAGATGGCTGCCAATGAAGAAATATTTTCTAATCTTCCCCCTCAGACCAGGGCTGCTTCTTTCCAGCCTGGTTACACCTCCACTCTCTGATCAATCAGAAAGGTTTCAATGACTAAGTAAACCCACTGGAAAGCTATTTCATACATACTTTCAAGTATCTCTGCTCTGGTTACTTTAAGCTGTTTGTTGTGTTTAGGATTTGTATTCTTAAAAGCCAACTCTTGGCAAACACATCACTAAACATTCAGCACAAGAACACATGCCACACTGCTGAGCATATACACCAGATGTGTCCCAACTCACTAAAGCTACTGTGGTTACATCACTAGGAAGGGACCCAAGGGTTTCTTGTTTCTTTTTTAGCCACAGACATCCTATGTGACAACTGGCACATTTAATCTCTGTGTCTCAGGACAGGCAGCTGTGCAGAAATAACTGTCAGAGGGAAAAGGAAAGAGTATTTTCAGAATGTGAAATGCTCAGATACTACAGTGGCACAGGAAAGACACTGAGAAGTGAATGACAGCACAGGAACTACAAGTAGAAATTAGCAGAAAAAGGTAGGGTGTTAGATGCATTCTAAGCAGAGTTAACTGTGCTGCAAAGGGAAAGGGAATCTAGATTATTTTGGACCAAAAAGCATCCATTTTAGAAATTACAGAAATGCTCTTAAAAAGGAGAGAATTTTCAAGGACAGTGAAGAATATCATCATACCAAATAATCACACAATCATTAAGGTTGGAAGATCATGAAGTCCAACCATACCTATCACTAACATACCACTAAAACATGTCCCTAAATAGAACATCTAAATAGTTCTTGAAAACCTCCAGGTACAGTGATGCCACCACTGCCCTGAGCAGCCTATTCCAAGACTATTCCTCCTTATAGCTAATCTAAGCCTCCCCTGGTGCAACTTGAGGCCATTTCCTCTCATCCTCTCACTGTTAACCCCACAGAAGAGACCAACTACCTCCTTTCAGGTAGTTGTAGAGAGCTATAAGGTCACCTCTGAGTCTCCTCTTCTCCAGACTAAACAATCCCAGTTCCCTCAGCTGCTCTTCATAAGGTTTGTGCTCACATTGCTCCCCATCCCTGTCTTCCAGCTTGGGGGTACCCTGGGGGTAACTAATCTATTAAAGACTGAGGCAAAGAAAGCATTGAGTACCTCAGCCTTTTCTCCATCCTCAGTGACCATGTTGCCCATCCCATCTAATCAAGCATGGAGATTCTTCCTTTTGCTCTTAATGTACTTGTAAAAACTTTTTTTTATTATCATTTACTAGGGTGGCCAGATTGAGTTGGGCTCCTGTGCCTTCTTGAAGAAGGTTCAGCATTCCTGAACCCCTTTGGCCTTCAGGACCATCTCCCAAAAGACTCTCTCCACCAGGGTCCTAAACAGTCCAAAGTCTGCTCTGTCTTTCCTAGAGAGGACACAGCTATCTGTGGCAGTATTCTTATCATCTGAGCAATCCCACCATGTCTCAGTATCTACAGTGAGATTGTGGTCTTGTAACCTCACATAGATCTCCAACTCCTCTTGTTTATTCCTTCTGCTGCATGCATTGGTATCTGCTTCCTAGCTAAGACCTCACCAACTCTTCCTACTGCTTCTATTATGCTTCCTTTCCATACATGTTCTTCTGATGGCATTATTACAAAGAAGCAGTGCACATCTGAAGCTCCATAATTTTAATGTTTCCTTGCCCAGACATCTTCTGGAGGAGATGTGACAACTGTCTACTCCTGTGGTGTATGTGCTTGTAACATGGCATGGATTACTCCTAAGTTGTACACTTACATTGCAGAATGGACACTCCATCCCAGTGTCAGTGGCAGCTTAGTGCTTTCTGTACAGTGTGAAAGAAGAGTTAAGTATCTTGGAATAACCACTTGCTGCCCAACTTTATGACTGAGAGACAATGCCACATTGAAGCTGTATCGTTTCAGATGAAGAATCAGGACCCTGAGAGACATGAGAGAACAACAAATGTTAATCTCAAGACAGAAGTCAGTGAAAATCTATTCAAAAGCCAAACAACCCTGCTTACAAAATACATTCATCTGACTCTAAAACAGATCATTATTTTGGGGTGGTAGTGAAACTCTATCCATCTCTTAAGTGTAATTACCTGTGTCTTGCCACATAACTTTGTGTAAGGTATAAAGTGCAGACCCTGCTTTGATCTGCATCACTCTGCTCTTCACTCAAGCACAAGCAAACAGCTCTTACCAAGCCTATTATTTCTTCTACACAGTGAGAGGTAGGAAACAATTGTAATATTATCATTATAGCCCAGAATGCTGGTATATTACTCTCAGATATTGAAGACTGTGAGGGAGAGATTACACAGCTACCTAAAACTGAAGAGGAATTGTGCCCAGTGCAAGATGTGGACTAAGTTTATCTGTCATGACACTTTCTCTTTGAAAAGGCTTTTGATCACAGTAGTATTAAGAGCCTGAAAAAGCTTCCTTACACTGAATCTTCTCCCTTAAGCTGCACTTTGCACTAATACTCAAAAACATGGACAAGGGTTTTGCAGTACTCCCATAAATACTCTATTTAAGCACAACCACCAAGTTACTGGGTTCAGTATCAGTACACCTGGGACAAGGACACAGGCCAGATAAAGTCACCCAATGGACTTTTAGCCTGACATCCCATGAGGATGTGATTCCTACCTCCAAGCACTTCCACTCTAAGGAGGAAAGGCCTGGGGCTGCTGAGCCTGGAGCAGAGCAGAGCCAGAGAGGATGAGAGGAGCAGGATGGCACAGGACCATCCTCAGACCCATGTGGACTAGCTCAGCTCAGAGTATAATTGTTGTTATCCCATCATCTCCACTGCCAGAAGCTCTCTCAAGTCTGTACCATGGTCCAAAAAAATCACGAAACAAACCCAACCATGAGGTCAGAAACTATTGGGCATGCATGCCATTAACCCTCAAAAATACCTGCCTTCTTCCTCAAAGTGGTGTTCTTACTGAGACAAAAAAGGTGTCAGCATGGGAAGAATGAACTGATCAAAGCAGAACCTCTCATATTAATGACTCCAATTCAGTCCTGCCCATCAAGTCAGCTGAGCACAGAATATTAACTTTCAGAATATATTTATTTACTGTTTCTGCTTCCCTCACATTCCAGAAACCACAAATAAAGTGGAAGGAAGGAACTCAGCCCTCCTTGCATAGCGATAGGAAGGAAGAAAGAAGTGCTGCAGTGGGTACCCAATAGAGCTTCTTTAAAGGGAAACTGAGGAACAGCATGAGAACTACTGTCTACATGTACATCTTTCTCACATGTTGTCCTACCAATTCTCCCAGTTTTACTCTTCAAGAGACTTTTGCCTGCACTGCTGTAACGTGCTTCCAGGAAAGAGGAACACATGTCTCAGCATTTACCTGGGAAGCCTGTTGAACTTGTGTGTGACAACAGCAGACTTTCCGTTGCACTTCTCACAGGAATACTCAATCTCCTCTGCCTGTTTAAAAGAACAGAAAAATGACTAGTGGAACAAGAGACACATAAACCTGATCTCAACAGAAAGGACATCACTTTTGGCTGTCACAGAACCTTTTCAGAACAGTAGTTACATTAAAAATTATAATCACCTTCAATATGACCTAACAAGAGAGCATCTGATAATAGGACAAGTATCAGAGATTATGATTTGAATACATATCCATTAATACAGGCAGAATTTTTCCTGCAAGTCTATTGGAAACCACTGAATTAGCCACAAATTAGCTTCCAAAGTGAGGGAACAATCATCAAGACTTCCAGTTTTCTTCCCCATATACAGGGTTTATTTTCCTAATGACTTCTAGCAGAGGATAATTTGCTATAAAGTTTTCTCTCTCATGTTCAAAACCTCAGTTTCCTTCCTGAAAAGTTATCTTCATCTAAACCTCAAGCATGTGTTGCACTGGAATTTTGAACAAGCAGCAGCCAAACAACACCATTATAATTTTAAGAATTTTTTGGGATTGTAAGACCTCCATCAGCTTTTTAGAAGAATAAGCACATCAATTATCCTATCTGTTGAGAACACTACCTGTAAATGGAGAAAAACCACAAATCTGTCTCAAGATATGAAAAAACACACACATAAGGCTCATTTTTAGCTTTCAGAGACCTCACTTTGAAGATCTACTTATGAGATGAGCATCCACATATTATAGCTATTTTTCAAATTATCATCTGTGTGACCTTTTTCATCCTGCTAATTTAGACCAGTATATAAGCTGCTGAGGCATCCTAGCCCAGGAGAAGAGGCAATATTTCCTGAGTGATTATCTCAGCCTGATAGCCTCCCTTCTCTCCTTTGTATTTGCTTATGCCTCAACTCATGATAGATGAGCAACTGGCTCACAGGTTGGGCACAAAGAGTTATAGTGAAGAAGGTTACATCAGGCTGAGGCCTTGTCACTAGTAGGGTTCAGGAAAAGGTTTTTCTCCCAGAGAGTGGTAGGACTCTGGCACAGCCTCCTTAGGGAAAACCATGATGGTTGAAAAAGAAGATGGGTGAAAACTGAAGGTGGGGGGGAAAATAAGATGTGTGAAAAACAAGATGGTGGAATTCCAAGATGGGTGAAAACCACAGATGGGTGTGATTCTTGGGGTGTCCAGTGTAGGATCAGGAGTTGGACTTTATGATTCACTCATCTCTGACTTCCACCATCTTGGAATTCCACCATCTTGTTTTTCACACATCTTATTTTCCCCCCACCTTCAGTTTTTACCCATCTTGGATCTGCACCCATCTTGGATCTGCACCCATCTTGGATCTGCACCCATCTTGGATCTGCACCCATCTTGGATCTGCACCCATCTTGGATCTGCACCCATCTGTCTTTTTGCTCATTGTGGTTTTCAACCACCTTGGATTTCCACCATCTTTGTTTTCACCCATCTTTGATTTTCACATAATTATTTTCACCCATAATTACTTTCACCCACCATTATTTCACCCATAATTATTTTCACCCATAATTATTTTCACCCATCGTCCTTTTCCACCCATTGTTTTTCACCTTCCAACCCAAACCATTCTAGGATCCTTATGGGTTCCTTCCAACTCAAACTATTCTATGATTCTGTGAACTTTACTACCACAAAAAGGGGAAATTTCACAGTAGTACTATTTCACAGTAGTACTGTAAGGATCACTTCATCTCTGCACTGCATATTGCAAGAAAATATCTTGTATACTGTTCATGTACAAACCTCAAAAAAGTGCGAAGTTAATTACTTCACAAACCTGCAATCACTGTCACAGAAACTAATAATCAGTTATACCATCAAAATTTCCATATAGTACAAAACCCCAAAACTACATACCCGGAAAAAGAGGTCAAGAGAATCCTGGATTGATCGGGAAGGAAGCAATTTCTTTCTTCGAGGAAGGTCAATGGAGAGATCATTAAACTGTTCTCGTTTAGTCACTGCTTCACCACACCTAAAGAAGAAACACACCTATATTAGCCTGATGAAAAATATACTTGAAATTAATGACAACTTACATTTAAGCTGAAATAACTTCCCAGTAAATATATATAGCTCTGCATCAGTCTAGTTTTACTCATGAAAGTAAACTTGATGCTTATGACAAAGCTGCATTTTTGAGATTTCACTTTCATGCTTTAGAAGTTGAAAGAAATGAGGGTGAGAATAAAAAACACAGACTGCTTTGGAGAGGCAAGTGATCAGCTATACAGAAAATCAAAAAGTGACTGCTATGTAGCTGAACACATCTCCTTCATTAAGCATTCTTAGGAGAAAAGAAGTGAGTTCAGCCCAGAAAAAGGGAAAGCCTAAAAATACTTTCAAACTTAGAAAGAAAATAGTAAAATCTATCTAAAATCCCCACATTTCAATTGTCTTATGCCTATTTTTTTGGCATAAGACTCTACAGTCATTTGTCTTCAATAACTACTACCTGCCTGCAATTTACTTTTAATTATTTTAGTGAATAAAGCAATATTCCCAAGTATCTGTGTTCATGAAAATACTGTGGAATGCAAGCATCTCCTACAGGAAGGAATCTGCTGTACAGGTCATACACAATGAATGCCCATACAAACTGGTACACATCTTTTTCTGCAATCACCTAGAGAGAAGAAAATACTATTCCCTGGAAGTCCTTAGAATAAACAAATTAAAAAAGATGGCTTCTCATTTTTTTCAAGAGGGGCAAAAAGCAAAAGCACAGAGGCTTTCCAAGCTAGTAATGGAGAACTAGATGGTATGGTTCTGTTTAAAGAAAGTCTGTAGTCTCAGACAGTGTGCTGTGAGGTTCACACCATTTCTAGATTATAGAATATTTTATAAATATATAGCTCTGGAAACAACAGAGGTCTTACTTAAAGCCTGCAGATGAAGTCATATAAGATGGAAACACTTCCCAATATTTTACAGAAAGTATCTCTCAAGCACACGTACGTTTTGCAAATGATAGAATGCTGAACCTCAAACTCTAGGTTACTGATAACTGGACATGTATAAACTTTGGTGGCTGAGAGGTCATCAGAAGTCCGTCCAGGTGAGTTATCCTCATTAGGGAGTGGCTCATTCTTCCAAGTTTTGTTTAACTTTTCCATGTCTTCCTTCAGCTGATCCAGACATTGGCTCAAGAACTCATGGGCATCCTAGAAACAGGGTAAACTCCAAGTGAATTTCTACAAGTTCATTCAGCATCTAGCTCTCAAACACACACACAGACTGGGGGAATTACTTTTTTAGTTCATTGCATTTGGCACTATTAAGGCAGTTCTGCTCTAACAAACAGCAGCTAATTGTTAGCATTCAATCAAAAGCTTAAGTCACTGTCAAATAGAGCCGAAGCTTGACAGGAGCTCAATACAGTCCAAACACTGAACAAATTACAGCTTGTTTCTAGGCATATGGTACTTACATTCTGCATGTAGCCAGAAAATCTCTCTGCAGTAGCTGAAATGGCACTTTTCACCTTCTTGAGCAGCTCTTTCTTAACCTCAGGGCTGCAGACATCCTTTTTAGCAAGCAGATGGGCAAAACGCCTGCAGAAGTCAATGTAATGAAACACTGATTGGCTTTCCAGGGCTTCAGAGGAACAAAATAAAACTCATGATACCTCATTTAAAGAGTTTCTAAAAGCTTTTTTCCTGTGCTAAGTGGTTCAAGGATTCTGTATGAAAATACCTCATCTATAATTAACCTATTCCATTTCAAGTATTTTGAAATCTCATTTGAGGCCCTCACTGGAACAGGACCCAAATAAACAAAAAATTCCACAATCTTAAGGTAAAGAAGAGAAGAGTTTAGAAACTTATTTCTGCTGTATCTTTTATAATGAGAAAAACATCCAAAAAACATCACCATGCTTTCTGAAAGCATTTGTACTGAGAAGAGATACAAAATCACATGGCACCCAAATAAGCAACACAAGCATGGAGTTCAATTTGCATCAGACTGATTTACACATCCAATCTATTCCATGCACAATAGTTTTGGTCACAGATACATGTGAAAGTGGATGGGAAGATGTCATGTTCCATGATACACAAAGAGAAAGACTGAAAATACATGTGCAATCCCCTCCACTGCCAAACCAACAACTAACAGCCAGTTACCCAAAGAAGCTGATTAATGCAGCTCAACAAGATTCTGCTATTCTGCTGAGTGACAGTAACAGGGTGTGCTCTCCTAGCCCTCTATAACTGCTCAGTGAAGCATGTCAGTAAACACACTCTTTTCACCACAAAGCAGTTGACAGACAATCACTTTTCAACCAGAAAAAAATAATCATCACACTAGGTCAAGTGTCCATATTCAAAGCAATAGAAGCCAAATTAGATGCTACTGAATATCAACTCTGACTTGTACTTGGGCACAATCAGACACTGCCCTCCATCAGAGGTATTATGGCACAAATTCTACCCACAGTTTACTACTATGAGGTACATGGGGCACAAGCTCCAAAGGTATTTCTTCAAAAATTAGGGAAAGGACATTTCAAATTGCACATGGAACAATCTCTCATCCAGAGTACTAGAGGAAGAGTTGAAGAAGACACAGCAAAAATAGAAATGAGGTATGCAAGAGCATCTATAACAAAAATCCCAAATAGCAGCGAGTGCATAAAGCAAACAGCAGTTTGTCTTTCTGACAGACATACAATGGAATCTGAATGGCACAGGAATTACAAACTTCCAAAAGAAAAGAGAGGTTTACATACTACAGAAACACATGCAAATTACCCTCTACAAAGCTGCTTCAATATTCCAAAACTAGTTTCCCAGTAATGAAAGAGAAAATAGCCTCCTTAGAAAGTGAATGTTACCTGATCAGTGCATTGAGTGGAATTTTTTTCCATGGGATACCCTGCTTGAGCAAATCATTAGCAAAGGATTGAATTGAAAACAAGGACTGTAGAATGGCATTCATGTAGCAGGTATTTCCCAAGTTTGAAAATCTAAAAAAAAAGAAAAGAAATTGATCATAGTGTGTATGTTAATATATAAACATGTCAGTGTCAAACATGCCACTACTAACATATAGGACATTCACCCTAGAATTTCTTCCTGGGAGCTGTCCTCCTGCCCTTCAGACTAAACCTCATAGGAGGTGATATTTATCAGGAAAGCACCTTGGAGTTTCTACAATCAAAATTTTAAAACAAGGTGTACATACACAAGGTAGAGAAATTAATCATGAAAGTGCACAAAAGATTACCTGAAATTATCATATCCTTAACATTCAAAGAAAGTGAATTTAAGAATACTTATTTTCCAAACTAGGGAAAGTGCTCCCTGTCTCAGTGTTCATTAATTTCAGGATTTTTTTTTTTTTTCATTAAATAATTATAACAATAATGAACATGTTCTGATGATCAAAGTGTGCATGCTAAAGAAAATGAAATTTACCCTTGTAATTGTTGTGGAGGATGGGTGGAAAGGGGCACTCGAGGTTTGTTCCACCCTGTGTAATCTTGATTAGATCTCATTTTTTTAACAGAAAGAGGTGCAGGTTGAGAAAGAAATCCCAGGCTTCTTTTAGCTGAAGAGGTCTGGTTGGATACACTAGACCTAAAAATATAAAGAAGTGCAAGATTTCAATGCCCTTCCTCAAATATCCATAGTTTATGACATATCACTATAGAAGACAAGGACTGGTAAAGCCACATAAGGTAACTGGCATATATCATAAAGCAAATGAGGTGTGAAAACTTCCTTAAAAAGCATCTAAACATTTCAGTTAAATTTCCTTATATCCACAGGTATTCATGCAGTGTAACCAAGTCTTTTGTCCAAGATGTTTAGCAGCTCCTCACACTGTATGATAGGAAGCATGACTGTGTAGCATGAGATCACCATTCCTAAGATTCACATCTGGGCCAGATCTCAACTTCTGCAGGATTCAGTATTAGTAAAATATGAGTTTCATGCTAGAATTTAGAGATCATCAGGATCAGTCATTCAAAACAACTATAATAGACTTCAGTGATTTCAGAAAGTCTAGTTTAGAGGTAACTAGAGCAATTGTTGCCACATTGAATACCCAAGACTGTAGTCAGGGATAGCAGTGGGGAAATATATATACACACACATTTTATGCATATAAACTATAGACCACATGATAAACACACAGGAAACTGAAGATTCTAATTCTTGGGAAAGAACTATATTACAATTCATGCTAGTGAATCAGTCATACCTGTCCAAGGTGGAACTGCCAGTGGAGTACTCTTTTGGTGAGGATCGACTACCATAAAAGGATGATAACTGTAGTGGTAAAATACCTTGAAAAACAGAGAAGCAGGTGATTCTATTTCTGGTAATTCAGCTATTTATACAATATACAACTTGTTTAAAAGTATTTAGTCAAAAGGTTTAAAAGTTCTCAAAATTTCTTCCAGAATTGGTTGGGAAAGTTTTAACATACAGAAGTATTAATATGAGTATTAATCATATGCAAGTAAAGACATGCTGGAGTTTTAATGAATTTAATACCATAACCTCCATCAAATCCCAAATGCAATATGAAACACTAAAAAGTCACTGAATGGTCTTAACTATCTGAAAGATAATAAATATCCAACTCTTGTTGAAATATACAAGATACACATGAGACATAACACATCTTCAGCACAAAAAAACAGTCTACAATTTGCATGGACATCACAGCAGAGGAGGGCTTTAAAAATAACAAGGCAGCAAGCAAAAAGGAAATCCTGAAGTGTTTACAGGAATCCCCTCCCAAGAGGAAAGGCAGCTTGGATTGAAGTTTGAAACTGCTTATTGAATCTTCCAACAGGTCGGCACATGGGCTAGTATCAGCACCCAAGTATAAAGGTCAGGGTCAAACTAAAGCGGGACAAGCTTTGAAAATGAAGGCAAATTGTTTGTGTCTCATATGTGGCTCTGTAGGAAGCAAAAAAGTTAGTGACACAGAGAAAGCAGATTAGGAAGACCATCTCTGCAACAGCTTTCTAAATTAATATCAAAGGGGTAAAAATCGTACTGGTCAAAGCCAGGTATCACTTGCCTTTACTTCTACTTTTTTTTTACCTGATGTCCTATTTTCCTCTGTCTGCTTCAGATTCAACTGTTTCTCTCTGCTGCTGTTCAAGAACTTCCATGCTGGATCACTCAAGGCTTTATTATTCCTACAGATAAACAAGAGCAGAAGTCAGTGCAGTTACAAAGAACACAGGATATGTCTGCTGGATATTTACACTTTAGGATACAAATGCTTTAAAATATCACCTTTAATACTTGACTATGGAACTGTGAAACTTTACTCGCAGGTAAGTTTAACCAGTTCATTTAAATAAGCCTTCTTACTTATGAATAAGTGTGATTTCAAACAGTGAGCTTCTTCTCCAACTGGCAATTTCCCTTTATGAATTTTGTTTTGAAAAGTTCTATAAAGTATGTATTGCTATACACATAGCACATATGACAATCCTGACTGAACTGACAAAAGAAAGATGACATAAAATGTGTGTATGCCAGTCGTTGCAATTCAACTGCTAAGAGCAGGCTGTATTTCCCTCATTAATCTGGAGTACAAATCCAATTTCAAGCACCCAGTATGTTCAGAAGTTGACTAGTGGTTGGCCTGCACCATGTTGCTGAGACAAGAAACACCAACTTTACCCTTGCAAATGAATTAAAGAGTTTAATATCATAAACTAGAAACAACTGCTACTTACGTTGAAGAATCATTCTCTTTGGGATAATCTTCACTCATTTCAGAACCAGAGGGCTGAGTTCTTTTCCTCTTTTCACTGATGACAGAAAAGTTTTGAAGTAGAAAGGTTAGTAAATGTTCCTCTTCCAACTCAACAGAATTCCTCAATGCTTTCTGTGCATTTTGCACCCATCTTCCACAACCTCCACTTTTATAACGTAACATACAGAGTAGAATTTTGTCTGCTCTTGTTCATAAAGCTGTAGTGCCAGTACCAGCAAGAGGCTAGAAAAGCATCTATTAACATCCTGCTATATATAACAGCATATAAAAGCAAAACCAGAGGAAGAACTATATTTCCTTCTTACTTCTAGGTGTTCCTTCCACCTGCAGCTCTATAAAGAGCTCAATTTTAACAATATTGTAAGAAGAGGGTAACACTCCTACCGGTTCTCCAAGAAGCCTGTTCTGTGAGGGACTGATGATGCAGGAGGTGTTGAAATGTTCACCCTGTTGCTAGGTGTTCCAGTTCCTGGGGAATTCTTCACAGATGCTCTTGCTGGGGTACCCAGCACCTTGCGAAATGAATTTTCCTCCTTACTTTCCACAGTCACCCTTTTGGGAAGAGTCTGCAAACAGAGGGGGCCAGGGAGACAACCAAAAAACAGTGACAAGCACGATCAACTTTAGTCTGATCTAGTATTTACATCACTGCTTTACTTGCTACAGTGTAACACCCAAAAGCAGAAAAACACTATTTGTACTATGTTAAGGGAGTTTAACACCAAGTAGACATAGGTAAAATTTTGACTGTATCAAAGCAAACTACTGCAGTAACCAATTTCTCATTTTCCAAAGCTTAAGTCAGTTGAACTTAAGTTTTTTAAATCTCCTTTACACACTTTGACATTAAGAAACCCAATCTAACTATCCCTATATAAATCCTGAATGCCATTGAAAAAAAACCAACCAAACAAAAAAGTAGCCCTATTAAACCCACTAAACCCCACATAGTGTCAGTGCCCTGACAGCCCTGGGCCAAGCAAGCACTACAGGCAATGCAATGGAAAGAGCTAATAGTTGGCCAACCAAGGAATGTTGGTTAATTTTAGACTTGAAAACTAAACACATCTAATCTTACCACTGTATATACTGCCTCAAGAGTTTTTACTCTGAGATTCCCTTTAAGCAGTGTGTAGAAATTGATTAGGGACAACATCAAAAATATTCTCCCTCAGGGCAGTAATACAAGTATATTCACAGAGATAAAGTAAATTAAAGCTGGCAGAAGATGCACCATGAAATCTGTGTTATGCAGGGAGAAAAGGAAGCACAAAAATACGTTGAAGGAAAACCACTTTTAGGGAAGGCTGTAAAATTTACAAAAAAAACCCTAAGCAAAATGCCATAAATTCAGTAACTGTATTCTGATACAAAACTGGGTCAGCATCTCTTCAGTATATACATTTGGCTGAAGTTTGCTAAACTCATTAAGACCTATGCTAACTGTAACATGTTCAGCTGCTATGTAAGGCATTCAGTATAAACAAAGACATACTCAGAACTATGCAAGCAGCAAGTCTTACTCTATTTCTGCTTCTTCCCTGCCTAATAGCTCAGCATGAAGAACATATTCTGTCTTCAACAGTCAGATACTGGCCTTTCTTATTCACACAATATATGACTCTTCACGAGCAAGACACATCATTGCCAACCACCCTGTAAACATCTATTCCAAGCCCTCTAGATTACAAATACTTCTGACACAAAGTAAGTATTTACAATGCTATTACCATGTACAAGTAAAGAATGAGAGGAGGAAATGAATAAGAGGAAAGGAAAAACGTGAACAATTAAACAAACCTGGTTTTCTATATAAGAGAACTGCCTATTAGCTTCTTTCTGTGTGGTCCTGCTGCCCAGCACACCTCCAAAGCTGCCAGATCCCTGAGAGGGTTTCCCAGCTGACAGGAAAAGTAAACAACATTTGATTTGATTGTCATTTAACTGATTGGCATTCTTATTTGCAAGAGGTTATTTAGCTGGAGCTGATTTTGGAACAGACACACTAGACTCCTTGCCAACACAGTACAATATTCTTGAGTACACAGACAAAAGCACATGTTTATGGATATCCCTTATATTGGTCATTTACTTGGTTGGCAGTAAAGTTCCTATCCTTAAAAAGAACAAAATAAGATGTAAAACAAAAAGGAAAGAGATTATGCATGTGTGATAAACAGACAAGACTTTTTCAAACACTAACATACTTACAACACAAACCATTCCTACATGTTTAATCTCTACTTATTGTTCAGCATGACAAAAGTATATTATGAGAAAGGCATATAACAAAATCTGGGGTTTAGGGACAGAAAGAAGCATTTACACAAAAGCCAAGAAAGTCAGTAGCACAAGAAGGACAAAATAGCTAAAGATGAGAAAAGAAAACAGCACTGACTCCTCTCCATTATTAATATGATTTATAACAACTGCACTTACCATAAGTATGAACCCTGTCTTGATGGACTGCATCCAAATACATTCGCATTTCATTGGCATCTTTGAATGGTACCTTATCAATTGTCAGGAAGCTGGTATCCTTTAGTGTTAGCATCAAGCAGCACAGTTTTCTACCATTTGGTCGTAAGGTCACAGTTTTAATGTTATGGCTTAGCTGAAAACAAACAAAAAAGTGTATACTATAAGCTTAAATCCATTCTTAAAAGGCCAAAATACTTACAAATTCTAACAAAACACTTCAAACAGAGAGGCTAAGAGGCACTCACACCAAAATGCTAAACCTTACAGAATTAATGCAATTGGTCATCTTGGAAGCTGACAGAACTGAAAGGATAGTATCACTATAGATCAATAGTCTCTATATTCCTAGATAAGCTTCCTGAAACTTGCTTTGCTGTTGAGTGTGATTTTTGGTGTTTTTTTTTTTTTAATTTAAAGGAGTAAGTGCTTCACACAGTCCAATTTAGTCATCTGAAACTTCCACATCAAGTTTGAAACACAATTTTTAAAGTTTTAATGTTAGAGTACAAACTTCTACTCACTTTATAATTTGTCCAGATTTGACATAAAGTCTGCTGAGGGATTGTCAATTGGAAACATGCTTAGTCTACATGCAACATTGTAACAATTAAGTGGAGTCAAAACTTTCAGGTTTAAGGTCAAGCACAAGAATAACTTTAATAACACCTTGTGCTCCCTAATAACACTGCTGCTACTTTATTTTAGCATTACTTAATTGTTATGAAGTAACAATTAAGTAATGCCCAAGTTTTGCTATACATTGCTCTAGAACCTAACTCGTCTACTTCAAGTTATACGTAAGTTTAAAAATAAAAAAGATTCCCCATTTTTATTTGTTCAGGTATATGAAAGACTGGTAGTAAAAGGCACTCCATTTCCACCAGTGAGATGTCTTTTTTTTCCCCCATGCAGATCTCCAGCTTCTTGGAAAGCCAAGAAGACACTAGACACAACAGCAGTTTTATAAGAAAGGGTGGAAAACCACTTCAGTTGGTGGTTTCAAGAGCTTATTTTGCTGGGAAAAGGACACTTCTGAAATACTTTGTGTTTAATCCTACTTTTTTTTTGGTGGTGGGCAGTTGTGTTTGTTGTGTGATTTTTGTGGGGGTTTTTTTTTGTTTTGGGGTTTTTTTAATATAAGCTAAAAATGCCTTCAAAGACATAAGAATTAAAAAGAGGGCTCAGCATTTTTCATCCTCTCTTAAAACATTGAGCCCACTGCAAAGGGATTAGTTAATTCACCATCTCACTGGAAAACAACCTATTTCAACTCAAAATGCTCTCATGAGAGGGCTCTATCCATACTCTCCATGCACCTGTTATGGCCTAGTGAGCATCACAAAGCCTTGGCCCCTTTAGGTCATGGTTAGCTGTTCTATAAAGGCTCATCTTTTCTCCATAGAACCACCTGTCAAGTCACTGTAACACCATGTTAACACACTCTAGGCAGAAAGGAGCACAGGAGAACAAGCACCCAGGGAAGGAATAAGGGGAAGAAAGGACCATTCTCTTCCAAAGTAATACAGTCCAGCACTGGATTAAATGAAATATGCACTCACAGCATCACACGTGAGAAGGCAGATGGTGCTTTTCAAGTCTGCAGTAACAGAGGTAGGAACTATCCACAGCTAATAATTTTCTCCCCCCCTTGATTCCAAGGAAACACAGGCTGCCAGAGTCTTTGCTGAGACTTTTCAGCACATTAAGGCAGCAAAACCTGATCTTTTAAAAATTAAATGAAAGTTTTTTCATTGAGTCCACACAGAGAAATAAATAGCTCAGAGAAAGGTCTGGTGAACACTACAGGTGAAAACCAATTGTGGTATAAAAAAGCAGAAGCCAACATTTAGATCGGGTTAGGCTGTTAAAAAGTTGCTGAATAGGATAGGATTGTTTTTTCTTTCAACTGCCCTTATATTCTCAACATATTTTTAAATCAGATAGAAATTTCTTAGACATACACTCGGTCATATTCTTCTGATCTGGGGCACTTTGGCCCAAAAAAAAAAGGAAGACTTCTTTGAAAACAACTATAGAATGAAAAAACCCTCAGTTTAGACTGAATATTGCAAGAGAATCTTTAACAGTGATCTGCATTAGCCTCCCAGCAAGGAAATCACATTGCCTAGCTTATTTAAAAACTAAAATTGTAACAACTGCTGCATAAACAAGTAAAAGTCTACAACTGGGTTAACACTGTTACTCTTCAGCTGGAAAAATAACTAGTACAAAGTGTTCAGGATCTTCACCTCTAGATTCTGCAGATCTAGTAAAAGGAAGGTCACACTTCCAAAAAAAAAAATGAATACAAGCCATGACACTTTATACTTTGATAACTTTTCACTGCTTTCTGGTTCTTCCCATTCAGTGGTATCTCAAGTCCAACCTTGGCAGATCCTTTAACAATACATGTGAATAATTTACATGAGAGCTATACAAAGGGATTACTGTTCAGGAAATGAGGAACAAGAAACAGTGACAGAGGGAAGTTTGTGTGACACTTAATAGCCTTGAAGAGGACAGCTGTTCACAAAAGAGCACAATCCATGCACTGCTCAAACAATAGCCTTAATATTTGGTGTACCTGAAATGTCTTTGGAATTCCTCCAACATTGTAGTGAACCACTAGGCTCACTTTGTTGTCCTTCTCCACAATTTCAAAGCTCCCTTCTTTCCATTTTGTAATCCCAGTCTGCATGCTGCGCATCCGGACAGGTCCATGCACCTTTAGCAGAGCCATGCTTTCTCACCAAAAAGAGCTAACAACAACTGTTAAAAACAAGAAACTTATAACTAGGTAGCCCAACGAATCCCTACAAAAAGATTTAAGATGTTAAGGTTTCTGTAGAGGCACAGCAGAACTGTTTTGCTGGTATTTTTAAATATAATGAAGGAGTTTGACACAAGTGAAAGAAACATGAATAAAAATCTCTCCAGGTCTGGGCCGCAACATAATGATTCCTCACTACTGAAAGGCAAGCAGACCCAAGCAGAGCACAGAACTTCGTACAAACCCCTAAAGTAACTTCAACAAATTTAAGAAAAAGCAAACAAACAAAAGCAACAACAAAACCAAACCAAACAAACCCCAAATCAAACCATAACGTGTGTCGAGGGAAGTTAGTAAGAGATGGAAACTCAAGTTTCAGAGGAAGCCTAGGAGGGCAAACGGCCAAACGGGATGTGAGCCGTTATCACCCAGAGGAACCCGGGTGGTGGTCCTCGAGCGAGTCAGCTCCCCGCAGGTACTCCGCTCAGCAAATCCACCGGCCCAGAGGGACAAGAAACAGCCCCCGCCCCGCCACGGGCTCCCCGTCAGCACGGCGGGGAGCAACGTAAATAAAAATTAGCAGAAATGAATGAAGCGGCCCACGCGCGCTGGCCGGGAGGCACCGCCGAGAAGGGTCCCAGCGCAGCCCAGCCTGGTGACAGCCCCACTCCCCGCCACCTTCGGGCAGGGCTCCGTGGCCGGCCAGGATACGGAGCTTCTCCCGCCCCACGGCGCCATGGCCACCCCGGGCAGGGCCGCTGTGAGGGGTGGCGCCGCGAGGCGGAGGAGAGAAAGGGAGGGGGGGGGAAAGGGAGGCACCCAACCGGGCGCTGCGGAGGTAGGAGCGGGTAGGAAGGGGGGTCTGAACCAAGGTACCTACGTTCCAGTGTGTCCCCGGCGCCGCCAGGCGGGTTAAAGTCCAGGGAGAAAATGGAACGGGAGAGAAGTGGGTGAGAAGCAGACGCAGCAACGGTTGGCGGGAACCGGTTAGCAGCGCGAGACGCCGTTGGACGCACGCGCACCCTGTTACGTCAGCGCGGCGGCACCCTTCCTGGCGTGACTAGCGCGAGCCCACCTCTTGCGCAAGCGCCAAAGCGGGCCTTTCGGCCCGCCGGCACGGCCAGGACTGCCCTGCCGGCGCGCATGCGTGCGTCTTGCCTCTCTTCGCCTCGTTCCCGTCCCAGCCTCCCTCGCGGCAGGCGCACGTTGGGGTGAGGGGTCGAGGTGGGCCTGCGTTTATGGCGGTAGCAGCTTCCTTCTGAGCCGAGTCTGGATCTATGGCGATAGCAGCTTCCCTCTGAGCCGGGCCTGGCGGCAGCACCGGCAGCACTCCCACCATGCACAGCTTGGCCACGGCCGCGGTGAGGCACGGCTCTGTGCCGGGGCGGGGCAGGGTCGGGTCGCGGACGGGAACCCCGTTGTGCAGGCTGCGCGGGGAGCAGGGCCATGGGGACGTGACGGCTCGAATTTGCGAGGAGGCTCTGGGGAAGGCGGTGAGTTCTGTCCCTTCAGTGGCCTGGTGGCCGACTGGGGTGGCAGGACCCCGTGAGTAGTGGGGAGATGCTGAGTGAGCGCTGTTCCTCTGTGGGCTCCTCTCTGTCTCCCCAAGGCAGCCGTACTTTGCTCTGCTGCCCGTGAGGACGAAGCGGCTTGCCCAGGGGCCAGGTAGGTTTCTCTGCTGAGTGCCCAGGCAGCCTCCTTCAGCCCAGTGTGTATTATACAGCTTTTCCCCTCCTCTTTCCCGCTGCTCTCCTCAACGCCTCTTGCATGCCCAGCCACCTCCTCTGTCCTCTGGGGAGCTCCTTCTGGCCTTGACTGCAGGGGGAGAGAGTAGGTAATGAAAAGTTCCCTAGGGCAGCAGGTAAGCAGGAGGACTGCCTGTTCCTTCTTTCCTTCTCCCACAGTACTTTACTGTGCTGTCTAGTTGGTGCTTGCCCTTCTCCCCCTCAGGAAGCTGCTGTGGTGGGATGGAGTGCCTAATGTTCAGGCTGGTGGGAGTGGAATGGTACCTTGGCCTTGTCGGGCTTAAAAAAATAGAAGCTGAACCTGATCAGTGTGTTTATTGCATCGTGTCCCACCTGAGGAGATTTGTGCTTTGGTTTTCACTTCTCCAAATGCACATTCATTGTTTGTGTGAGACTTCCTGGAGTTGATTGAGTCTCTGGTGTGTACTGTGTTTGGGACATGTGTTGCAGGAGCAGCAGTTAGAGCTGTCTTCAGATGAACATATCTCAAGGATCTGCACGGCCTTATAAGCAAACAGTAAAATACTTACAAGCAAGAGCTGAGAAAACCTTCTAAGTCTTCACATGTGTGATTTTTAAATTGGTTCTTGGAGTGCTGGCAAATACTTCTTATTTAAAGTGACATTTTCTATTGCACAGAAGGGTGTGCAAGATCATGGTGAACTCTTAAGCATCATTTTCAATTTTAGAGCAATGTAACTCCTAACTGCTTGATGAAACGCATGAGATCCTGTTGTATTTCCCATTAGTCCTCTATCTGTGTTCTAGTCACCTCTCTATAGAAGGATTTTTTTTTTAAAGATGATTTTATCAAAGTAATCTCTTTCAGAAAGAGAAATCAACTTTAGTTGGGATTCATTTGAACGTATATTTAATTTATATATAATTCACTGTATTGGAATGTTTCCTACCCCAGTCAGTTACTATGCTTAGACTAAAAGTGGCAGGGAAGAGTGTGTAGCTCTGGAGATGTGCTTGAGAGCTGCAGTAAGTAATGTTACTTTTTTGTAGGGTCATGATCCCTTTGGGTGTTGTGAACACAGTCATGATAAAGCTGTGGTAAGCCAGAGCATTGGTCTTTATACAGTGATGCTGGTGGCAGAGCTGATGCTTCAATTTCAGACCTGAAGATGGCACAATATGCTAGAGGCTCAAGAGCAGGCTAAGCCAAATAAATGTTGCTCTAACTAGTAGTAAGGCATTAAAAGCCCACTTCAAACCAGCTGACTCACTGCTATTGAAGTTCAAAGTTCATTTTGGTATTTTTGGGTTGGTGATCTATCAAAATAGTTTAAAAGTTAGTCAGCGTTCTGCTTTGGTTGACCAGAACTTTTACCAGCATGCCTAGCAGCAACTGCTCAGTCAGGTAAAGCCAATTGTCTAAATTCCAGTTTATGTGATTGCTGGAGATGTAATTAGGCACAGATGTTTGATCTTTCATGACAGAGAGATGGCTAGTTTGTGTTGTGTTTAGATGCTGTAGTCTACCTGGTAGGGTTCTGCCTCAGAGCCTGCAGGATTTCTGTGTAGTTCCTCAGAATTTTAGGTTTTAGAGGAAGAAGGAGTAACAACAAAGTAGGAAATTAGGAGAAAATACATCTTTCAATTTAAACTAAGATGAGAAGAGCAAGTGTAGAGCTTGTGAGAAGCAGTTGGTTCTGGCTAAGAGAGATATTGAACATCATAAACTTAATTGTGTGGAAAATCTACTTAATGTTCTCTAGAGATCACAAGCACATGATTGTGCTTTTAAAGGCTTGATGTATTTAAGCTTACAGGAACTAAGACTTCCAGTGGGTCAAGAAAAATAGATGGAAGCTATAGATAGCAGTTAAAACAACATTATTGCTACACTGCTTGTCATTCATTTTTATTCCAAATAAAAACAAATGAGCTCTGTTCATTCTCCCTCTCTTTCTGAGCTCCATTGTAGGAGCTGCTGTTGGAATTGCACTCCTAGATGTGAGAGACAACAAATTTGTCAGGATAACTAGGCAAGAGAAAAAAGAGGATAGGAGGAAAGATGAGAAGCCAAAAAGGCAGTTGAGCCCTAGAATATAGATATTGATAACAGCACATTGGCTTGTAAGTAGACATTGAAGTTAAATAATACAATGGAAGTGGCTGAGGGAGAGAGAAATCCCACAGCTGGGGAAGAATCTGTTTGGATGTGACTGTGGGTATAATATGTGGATGAATGAAGGAGGGAAACCTTTGTAGAAATAAGAGACAGAAAGCTATGGAGGTGTCTGCCAAAGGCTAGGAAGTTTCCCTTCATCCCTTCTGCAGTTCTGGGAGCTTGCCTCTGGCATATAGTTTCAGGTTCAATTCCAGCCACTTTGGATTCCTGAACTCATTTGTATTTTCTTCAGTGGGTCAGTGATGAGCTGCTTAGTAGTAGTGTTGCTGTCAGTGTGGCACAGGGCTTGCTCACATCTGTTGTGGTAAACACATGAAAAGTTTCAGTCTGGGGGTAAAAACAAAAAAGAAATTCAGTCCATTCTCTGTTCTCAGCTGTGATCCATGATTGCCATACAGGTGGGGATGCTGAGCTGGTTGGATGCAGGCTAGCCCAAGCTCAGGAGCAGCAGCATATGAACAGGGATGTGCTTTGAGTAGTAAATCCTGTGGCAGAGTGTTTGTATAGGCTCTGAACTGGCTTTTGGAAGTGTTCACATAGGAGGTTTTAATAATGATGTTTGTCTCCCTCAAAATTTTGTACGTGAATCATCAAACTGTTTACTTAGGAAGCTTGCTGATCATTTGTTTGCACATTGAGTGCTTATTGTGCCAGCAGAGGCATGAGATAATCTTCTGAAAGACTTGCACCTCATCCTCTCTGTAGAAACTATGCTACAATGCCACAGCCTGTTTCTCTTCCTTGCCTTCCCAGCCTTCCCTGACTTTTTCAGCTTAAAAACTTTTTGGCCTTGATGCTGTTCTTTCCCTGATGATCCATGAAAGGCAGATAAGAAATCCTACTTTTCTCCTAAACGGTTCAAAATGTGCCTAGACTGTGATTACAGATCTACCCTACTTTGGGTTTATTTTGAATAGGAGTTTTTGCACAAAATCAGTTATGTAAAATTCCCTTTTAGCATCACAGTATGTCAGGGGTTGGAAGGGCCCTAGAAAGATCATCTAGTCCAACCCCCCTGCCAGAGCAGGATCACCTAGACCAGCTCACACAGGAATGTGTCCAGGCAGCTCTGCAATGTCTCCAGAGAAGGAGACTCCACAGCCTCCTGGGCAGCCTGGGCCAGTGCTCTGGCACCCTTACTGTAAAGAAGTTCCTCCTCGTGTTAATACTAAATCTCCTGTGGTCCAGCTTGCTCCCATTCCCTCTTGTCCTAACATTGGATGACATTGAGCATGTAGACAAGATACATGGGATGAATATGAGATGTTGCTGACTGTGGATGGTGTCATGCTGAAGTTGGAGTAGTGAGAATTTTTCAAGGATTTATATGAATGTTTTTTTCATGTACATTGGGTGAATTCCATTGGCAGGTTCCAACATCATGGACATTTGGAGAGAAAAAGTTATGTCTGCATTAGGCCAGAAAGTAAAACCCTTGCATTTCAAACAGCTGAAATAAGAAGAGTAATCTAAGGAAGTGATCCATAACTGTAGCTTTAGTTTCTCCCTTCCCCAGTCAAGAGTTTCTTGAGCGCTTCTTTGCTTACGTGCTGGGTTGACGGAAGGGTTTGGGTGAGACTTGAATAATATGTTTGGACTGAAGTATTCTTGTCTCCCTCCCAGCCTGTGCCAACAGCGCTGGCTCAGGTTGACCGTGAAAAGATCTACCAGTGGATCAATGAGCTGTCCAGCCCTGAGACGCGGGAGAATGCACTGCTGGAGCTGAGCAAGAAGCGTGAGTCTGTGCCTGACCTTGCCCCGATGCTCTGGCACTCCTTTGGCACAATCGCGGCACTCCTTCAGGTGAGTAGGAGTGATGGTGTCTTTATTCCATGCTGCAGCACCGGCACATTGCAGAGCTTGTGCCCCCATGGGGTAGAGCTGGGGAGGCACTCGTGGGGTCCCTTGTTGCTGTTGCTGGCACAATGATGTTTTTTGGATCATGTGGTGAGGGGAGCAGATGTGGGAAGCCCATTTGGCATTCATCATCACTAGCAAGACGATATGTGTAGAGCTTACATAGTTGCAAGGGGAGCAAGCAAGTTCTTTAGTGTATGAGCTCCCTATGGATCAGAATCTGCTTATTTTCATACAGTGCCATAGCACTGCCACAACAGTCCTAAGATCTGTAGTTTGATTTGTTTTGTGTAAACTTGAGCACTTCCTGGTCAGAAGTTGACCTTGCAGGGAGCCTGCTGGAAGGGCAGCATGGGAATGCTGCTCACTCTTCCAGTGATCCTTGCCCAGATAATGTACCTGTACTTCATGTGAAGCTGAGTGACTCAGCTTATCTCTGCACAAACTACTTTACAGCCAGTGACTGGCCATCTCTTGGTGCCAAATCTAGTCCTTCCTTTTGAAGGAGGGAAGAGAGTGCAGAATTGACTATGTCAGACTGTTCTCAGAATGGCCCTGAAACAAGTGAATAACTTAGAAGGAAGCTGTAGTTGGAAGCAGGCAGATTTCTGAATTGGATTTCTTGCCCTCAGCTGCTTCTCCTGCATTGATTTAGAAGAGTACCAGCAGCTACAGTATGAATAGAGTAGGCGTGTTCTGCCTCGAGGCACAGCAACAACACTCCTTTTCAATCTGGAAGTTCAAAACAAAGCAATCCCTACACCAGTGAAGAACCAAGAAATCAAATGAACCCCTCTTTACTGAAATTAGGGTTTGAATACATTCCTGTGAGTTCTTGTTAAATTGACTCTGACCCAAGCTCTGCCCTTGCCTGGCAGCGTGGTGGCTGCCATGTAACTTCAAAGTGATGCTTGGTGAAAGCAGACATCTCCTGTCACCATAGTTCCTTGCTGGGCAAGTTCTTTGGAGCAGCTTTCTGATGTTTTTTCTCCTTTACCTTTTCTTTATCTGTTAATTTTTAGGAAATTGTAAATATTTATCCATCAATCAACCCTCCAACTTTGACAGCCCATCAGTCCAACAGAGTCTGCAATGCTTTAGCTCTACTACAGTGTGTTGCATCACATCCTGAAACGAGGTGAGCATTTCCAAGTATGTGAGTTTTTTGAGGTATTGATGTTGAGAGCTCAACCTGTTTGACTCCAGAAGCCTGTAAGCTCATTTCCTCTTTTTTACCAAGAGAAGTGGAACAGACAGAGCTGGAAAATAGGCAACTGTCTCCTGCTTTCATTTGTTTGCATGGATTATCAGGGTAACAGTGTTATGGTGGCCCTAATTGCCTTGCATTCCCTGGATCATCCTGCAAATTCCCAAAAAAATGAATTGCAGCATCTCGTGGGAGCTCAACCAGAGATAAGGGTGCCTTTGTACTGTGTGCAGGATCCTTGTTTTAATGATCTTAGTTATTTAGACCAGCTGTCCAAAGGGTGGAATGAGCAGGACTGTACTACTCAGAAACTGTGTGTCAAGGGAACAATGAGAGAGCCATGTCTGGAGTCCTCAGCCAGTGCCTGACTTCAGGTTTTGTCAAGCTGTGTCCAGCCAATGTTAAACAGTGGAAAAAAGTGATCTTGATTCAGCCAGAATGCACAGATAAAACTCAGGAAAAAAAATTACCTGGAGATCATGATCTCATGCTTCTCTTCCTGCTGAGAAGAAAGTGCTGTAGAGCTGAAGTTGTTTTACAGCTACTGCAAAGTAGTGTTAAGCAGCAACCTGGCAGGAGATGATATCCAAAGAAATAGGGTATTTTTACACCACAGACTTTTATATTTAAAGTTTGAAAACTGAAAACAGAGGAAGAAGGCAGTGTGAGGACTCTTGGGGAGAGGTGGCTGTGCACTTTCAAACTGTAGAAATGTCTAGAGATCAGGCAGTCTGGATTTCTGTCATGCTGAGGCTTTGCACGTGCATTGGAGCTGACTGTCCCTGGCCATGGGAGCCTGCAAGGTGAAATGTGCCAGTGAGTGAACAAAGCAGAGGGTCTGGGTGGGAGGAAGAGGTAATGAAAACAGCAGGATGTACTCTGTTCCTGGTCAACTGGAAGCAGCAACGCATGTAACTGACAGTTTAGGTGTTAGTTTTTGTGCTGTGCCCAGTGTAGAATTTACTTCATACCTTTCCACCAGAGAACAAACTCTTACCCTCTTTTAAGGAGCAGCAGCAGTGGTGTCTGCCAGGAATAGTCTGAGGCTCTGCACAGTAATGCTGAATTGTGTACTTGATTTATTTTGCTTGTCTTTCATGTTTGGTGTTCTCCCTTTCCTACAGGTCGGCTTTTCTGGCAGCTCATATCCCACTCTTCCTGTACCCCTTCCTGCACACAGTTAGCAAGACACGTCCGTTTGAGTACCTGAGGCTTACAAGTCTTGGAGTGATTGGTAAGCAGCCAATTGCTGGAGCATGGGTTTCTTACCAAGCTGGATGCAGTTCATGCTGTGGGTATAGAGACCTGCACAACCAAAATCACAGGTCTCTTTTTATTTGCCTCTTCTCAATCCTATGGTATTGACTCTGCTATGAAGACAGGCTGAGGGAGCTGGGATTGTTCAGCCTGGAGAAGAGAAGGCTTCAGGGGGACCTACTAGTGACCTTCCAGTACCTAAAGGGAACTTACAAGAAGGCTGGAGAGGGCCTGTTTGCAAAGGCCTGGAGTGAAAGGACAAGGGGCAATGGTTTTAAATTGGAGAAGAGTAGATTTAAACTGGACATTAGAAAGAAGTTCCTCCCCATGAGGGTGGTGGAATACTGGCACAGGTTGCCCAGGGAGGTGGTTGGGGCCCCATCCCTGGAGGCATTCAAGGGGAGGCTTGCCAGGGCTCTGGGCAACCTGTTGTAGTTGGGGATGTCCCTGCCCACTGCAGGGGGGTTGGACTAGATGACCTGCAGAGGTCCCTTCCAACCCAAACCATTCTATGATTCTATGACAGGAAGAGCTGCTTCTTTTCCATGAGTTGTGGAGGCAGGTTTCTGTTGTTGTGTAGGAACTGGGCTTTTCACAAATAAGAAAACACTGAAGTGCATTGCCAAAAATACATTTATTATGAGTACAAGCACCTGCAGGTTTACTGTGCCCTAACCCTCAGCCCAGCCAGCTAGACACTGATTACTTTTATGCTGCCAAAATGATTCCTTCTGCAGCCACGTGCTGCATTGTATTTAGAATGACAGTTGCTCTGCCTGGGGAGGACATAGCACAGGCCCTCTTAGAAAGGTGAGATTTTTTTGGAAACAATTTCTCATTTATTGATTTTTGGGGTTTGTTTTTCTTTCAAGGAGCCTTGGTGAAAACTGATGAGCAAGAAGTGATAAATTTCTTACTGACAACAGAAATTATCCCCCTGTGCTTACGCATTATGGAGTCTGGCAGTGAACTCTCCAAAACGGTACCTACTCTTTTTGTCTTAAATAAAACTTGTTGTTTAACTCTGACTGACTAGCTAGCCAGTAACCTGCAGCATTGGCTTGTGTCCTGTTGCACATGCTGGGGTAACTCTAGGTAGAGCCTTTACCTCCTCAAAAAACAAATGAGCAAAACCCACCACGCTAAGCTGGAGTTCCTGAGCCTGGTAGTTTTGCTGGGAAAGATCTCACTGCTCTCAATACCTATTCCTTCCTTTGCAGCCATGCAGAGTAACTTTTCAGGGCTGAGCTGATCAGCTTTCCTTGACCTGAGAAGACATGCTGTAGCTGCTCATTGCAGAGGTTGGGGGGCAGCTGTTAGTGGTGGTTGTGGAAATGGATGTTCACTGTACTGGACCAGTTTGTTGTTTGCTCTGATCAGGGCCTTCTTTCCTCTTAAGCTCAGATCTGTGGTCAGTCTGGTCAATGATCCAGGTAGGCTGGCCACAGGTTTCAGTCTGTGCATGCTTCTCTGGTGAAGCCTGTTGACAGAGCTGGCTGATGTTCTTCCAGAAAGTCACATGCCTCATCATGAATCAATAATGCTCAAGATGAAAACTGAAATCAGCTTGCTGTCTAGATGACTGGGCCAAGGGATAGAGCCTTCTGCTGCTTCTTGCTCTGTGACCAGACTAGTGTGGCCATAATCCTGAGGCTATCCTGAGCAGCCCAGCAGTAGTTCCTGTCTAATGCAACTTGCATCTGGTCACCTTGTACACACCACTTTGTCCATGTCTTTCTTTTAGCCAGAGATGCCAAGCATTGCATAGCATCCTGCATTTTCTTTTGGCTTTAGACTTTGACCAAGTAAAGTATTTGCTGCCTGCTGAAAGGCCTTTCAACTCTGGGACTGCCTTGAAAAGAGCACAGCACAAAAGCTGTCCCTTTTCAGGGTAGGTAAGTTGTTTATATGTTTTATTTTCTACTTTCTCCTGATTCTAGGTTGCTACATTTATTCTTCAGAAAATCCTCCTGGATGACACGGGGCTGGCATATATCTGTCAGACTTATGAGCGGTTTTCCCATGTTGCCATGATACTGGTAAGATTATTTGTTCCCTTCCTTAAAAAAGAAACAGGCTCTAGCAGCCAGCTTCTTCAGCAGCTACTTCATTACTGCTCTCTGGACAGGACTGAGAGAAGCAAATCATTCTTGGGCTTATTGCTTGCTACACTGTAGCTCTCTGCCTCTGCTTATTTCCTTCGTATATTTCTGGTTTGCTTGTCCAGAGACCATGTATTAGTTGTAATATACCCAGGATAAACATCTCCAGAGAAGAAAAAGTTTTCAGAGTTGTTGGTTGGATGTGAATTGATTTAAATTTATGTAAGAAGGATCATACAACTCAGACCATGGATCCATCTCTGTCTCCTACAACACATTGAAAGAGCAGCAGGTTGAATAAAGGAGTAAGAGCAGGGCAAGTGTAAATGATGCTTGCCCTCGTGACAGTCTGGCAACTGCCAGCTATCTTCAGATTTGGATTTCTGGGGCCAGTTGTGTATTTTCTGTGCAGTAACCCATAGTGTTTGTCCTGTCCTTCCCTTCCCTTGAACTCATGGAAACTTTTTGCATCCATGGTGTCCTTTACCAACAGGTTTCACAAGCTTCCTGTTTGCTGCCTGGAAGGCCAACCTCCTTTTTTCTGCTTTGAACCTGGCTCCTACTAGCTGCTGCTTATGACTCTTAGTTCTTGAGTTGGAACACAGAGAGAGCAGACAATTTTTGTCCATTCCCTGTCCCCTGTGAAGGAGAAGTTTGAGTACTCATAATTTGATCATCTCAGGAGTAACAGCCCCAACTTAAGCTTTATTCTTTTGACCTTTTTGAGAGGAATATGTGTCTGACCTAGAACAGCTATCTTTTGTGTTTAATTGGTGGCTTGCTTGGTTTTTAAAGAGCAGTCTCAGGAGAAGAAAATGCAACATCAAGTCAGGTGCTTTGCAATGCTGGTTGTATGCTGAAATGTTGATACTTTCATGGGGAATATTCATTTGTTCATCTGATTTCCCAAATGTAAAGGCAATGTTACCTACTAATTCACCCACAGACAGCAAAATAGGAATGATTGTGTGTGTCCATAATACCCAATGTGATTAAATTAGGCCATTGCATAATATCCAGTATTTTTGCATTGAAGAAAAGGCTTGGCTTTGAAATTACATCTTGCTCAAGGGCAAAGTGAAGGATGCAGTTAAAAACCCTGAGGTAGAGATGGGGGAAGGAAGGAGACCAAGGGAAGAATCAGTGGCTGGGAAGGGTATGAACATGGAAGGATGTGGACATGTAAAACTGTGTTAGCATAGAAGAAATCCTATCTATGGTATAATGAAGCAGTAACATCATTAATATCCCACAGTGCTACAAAGATGAAAATGTTCATAGACATTTCTGTTCTGTTTCAAAAATCAGGATTGTGTGCTCCTGTTTTATGAGGGTGATGATTTAGTTCCTTATCTGCTGATAAGTGAGTAAGAAATTAATGCACGTGTTAGATGCTTCTAAAAGAAGTTGTTAATATTTCCCATGCAAGAGTGGTCTTGGGAGCTCTCTGACTTGTTCTTTATTTCTAAGAAATAGCTGGTATCCTGGGGAATTGCTGAGAGCAGGAAGCTTGCAAAGGACAGATGTGGGGGACTGGCTAACTGCTGAGTGCCTGACTGTACAAATACAGGTGAATTTGTTTGATGAGGAAAATGACTGGTGCTAGCCAGTGTAGTTTTACAGGAGAAAAAACAAACCCCAACTTGTTGGATGGATCTGACTGACTCCTAAATGAGGAAGCAGGTGTGTGAAGGCATGCATGCTGTTCACTAGGCTGGATGCATTCAAAAGTGCAACCATGTACAAAGTACTACACAATGTGAGAAATGGAGGCTGAGCCAGGGAGATCTGCCCCTAGCCCTGCTTCTCAGTGATGGCTTAATGAGGGGAGTAGCAGAAAGAGAAAATACAACTCCTGGGTGCTTGATAAGACTAGATGTAGATCTTGCTATATGTGGTGTGGGTGAGGCCCAGTCCTTCAGCATGGCTTCCCAGGCTATTGTTAATGTTTTGAAAGGCTGTTGAAATGAAGGCAGTGCAGATGAGAAGAGGGAGTGTTAGAGAGCTGGGGAGCACACCTCATGGAGTGACTCAGCCTGAGTTTATCAAAGCATTTTGAGATATGTCTGCCTTCCTCCATGAGAGGAAAAACCCCAGTTTCTCTTTAGCAGAGAGCTGGACCAGTAAGCAGTCTTAGGGAAGTGAAAACCAGACAGAGAAGAGACAGGCTTTCTCCAAACTGCTAAGAGAATCCTTTCCAAGTTATGGTGAGCTGCTCTTCTCAAAGGTATCTTGGTAAGGAGAGCACTGGGCTCCCTGCAGGGATGGCTAGATGAAAGGTAATGGGCTGTAACGCATGGGAAGCCAGAATGATTCAGTGGTCTTTCCCAGTCTCTGCTAATTGTGAAGCTGTTCTTACAAAGACCTGAACTGATGGCACTGGCCTCTGTCAAACAGGGTAAAATGGTCCTGCAGCTCTCCAAGGAGCCCTCAGCTCGGCTACTGAAACATGTCGTCCGCTGCTACCTTCGCCTTTCCGATAACCCCAGGTAAACATTTTAGGAGTTTGGCCAGGAGCTTCTTGGAAGTGCAGTTCTTCTCTGCAGTGCCCACTGTGGGAAAATTAAGGTTTCTTGTCTGTCCTTACATCACCTTTAGCTTAGTGTGGAAAATGGGGTTTTTTGGTTGGTTAGGGGTTTTTTTATTGCTAGTCCTAGGAACTTTTATGTGGGACTGTTTGGGGCTTTTGTGGATTCTAGCTGTGCACCTGAGAACTATCTAAGCTCAAATGTGAACTAGGTACAAGGGAGGGGCTCATGTAGAAGGTACACTATGCTCTCCCTCTTTGGCATCATGTGGGCTGTTAGCAGTAGAAGCCAACAGATGAAATTTAGTTGAGAGAATACACACTGATGTCATGCTGATCAGCTCTGCCCAAAGCCATTGGGTATGTATTTGTTGTCTCAGCCTCTCCTGGCATCACACTGCCCTTTGACTAACACAGGGTTTGGCTCAGTGGAGGTCTAGCATGAGGGATGGGACCTGTGCTGGCTGGTTGAGCACCACATGCTGCAGTGCTGCTGCTCAGTGCTTTCCTTAGGTAGCCCTGCCAGGGAGACACCCCCCAGGCAAAGGAGCATCATGTCCCCAGTGGGGTTTCCTCCCCTCTTGCCCCTGTGAGTTTATTTGTTGGGCCTCGTTTCTTGTCTCTTGATGTAGGGCACGTGAAGCTCTCAGGCAGTGCCTTCCTGACCAGCTGAAGGACACCACCTTTGCCCAGGTCCTGAAGGATGACACCACCACAAAGCGTTGGCTGGCTCAGCTTGTCAAGAACCTGCAAGAGGGTCAAGTCACTGATCCACGGGGCATCCCTCTTCCTCCGCAATGACTGCTGGAGGAGGTGGAGGACCAGGGAAGAAACAGCTCAGGTTTACAAAGAACCAGGAACAGGTGACCTCTTCTGCAACAAACCGGGCATGCGAGCTGGCTGCTGGCCTGTCGGACGATCCCACAGAGCCAAAGGGCTTCTCTGTAGCATTGCAGCACACCTCTAGGGATCACAACACCAGCAAATGCTGATACTACAGCTTAAAAAAAAAAAATAAATCAGTAAGACAAATTTGTAAAGATCCCTGTCTCCCCAGGAGGCTTGGCTGGCATCTCTCCCCCACCACCAGGCAGAGGTAGTGCTGATGTCTGCTCTTCCAGCTAGCTCAGCCTCTGCCCAAGCAGAGTGTGACACAGGATGTGCACGCCACATCCCTCCAGTTCCTTGTCACTTATTGTTTACATGTCTGTTTACATGAGTGAGCTGAAAAAAAGTCGATCCAGTTGTTTTATCCCATCTTTAGACTGCTAGTAGCAGGTAGCCCAGGGATAGCTGCCCTGCCAGTGCATCCTTGCTCCTGGCTCTACATCTGGCTGATGCAGTGAGCTTCTCTCTTCCTTTCTTTTGATGTGGAGGTAGTGGCCAGAGCCAGGCCACTGCCATGCTTGCCCCAAGAGGAGGGCTGGATTAGTTGTGATGAAGCCGTGCGTCATAAGCTTGCTTCCCAGGGCTATGGGGGAGGAGAAGGCAGCAGGACTGCGGCTCTTGTGCTGTAAATGGTGCACTCCCACATCTAACCAGTGGCCAGGGGCTGATGTGCGCTGGCATCCCATCTAGCCCAGCTCTTGCATGGCAGGGTTTTTGGCTGACTTGTCAGAGTTCTGCATTAGGAAACCTGCCTTGTGGTAGTAGACAGGCCAGTGACCATCTCCTGCCACAGTACAGCTGGGAGTGACATCCTGCAGGCTCCAGGTATTCCTGCTGCTGCTGCCTCTCAGTCCTGGCCCCGCTTCCTTTCCCCCTCCAGCTCATCTCTGCCAGCCAGGTGCATCCACTTCAGCTTTTGAACCTGCCTTGAAGTCTGCCTCAGCCTCACCGCAATTCGTTTGGACTAGCAGCTGCTTACCTGCCTTCCCTGCTCCAAGGGGTGAGTGTGGCTGCTGTGAGCTCTCAGAAGCAGACAAGGAGTTCCTGGGCTCTGCTGCAGCAGAGCCTGCTCTCCTTGCTCTTGGCTGCAGGCAAGCCTGGGCAGCTTTCTCCCCCCTCCTCGACTAGCCCATTTTGCTGATCATCTGCAGTGTCGTGCCAACAGTGTCTTAAATCCCATCTCTGAAATCCCTTCCCTCCTCCCCTTGCAGCCTTGCATAACAGGAGCAGAGCACAGCTTCTTCCTTGCCCCTGAGGTCCACTTTTATAACCATTGCCTTCTTTACCCTCCCCTTTACCCTGACCTTGACAGGGTGTGAAAATGCTTCTGTTTTGTTGGTTGTTTTGTTTGGGGTTTTTTTGTAAGTTCAGATCAATAAATAATAAAACCCCAGTCAGCACAGATTGCTCCTGGTCTGGTCTCGTGGGGAGAGCAAGGAGGGAAAGAGGGGGGAATTTATTGCAGGTGGGAGGAAGAGGAGGCTGTGCCAGCTTGGGGTGAGTACATGACCTTTCCTGGTGGGAGCTGGCCACATCCCTGTGGCACCCTGTCTCCTGGAGCAGGTAACGTGGAGGTATTTTGGGGAGGAGATGCTGCTCCGTCTGGCTTTGAAGGGAGGCAGCCAGCCCTGTCCCTGGTGGGCTCTGGAGGGGGAGAGCAGGGAGGACTCCAGTTGCCTTCCTGCAGCATGTTTGCAAGTGCTGCCACACACCCAGGGTCCAGGTCTGTTAGATCATTGCTCATCTGAAATTTTGTCCCCACACTGCAGCCCTTGCACTGAGGGCTGCTCCAGATTGCATCCCCATTGTGGTCTTTTATTTGGGTTTTTGTTTTTCACCCTAGGATGCTTAAACCATCCCCTGCTCTTAGGGTGCTGCATCTCTCCCAACCGGAGGGCCCTGGCACTGGGAGTGCCTGTGGACAACTGTGCCCTGAGATGGGGACAGGGACACACTGGGAACGCTCTGTGAATGGGAGATTTGGGCACTGCTGGGTGCACGCGGTTCTGAGGAGGAACGATCTCTACCGGGCAGCGGGACTGGGGGCTCAGCCCCAAGCGAGGGGCACTGGAGGGTGCTCCAACTTTTGCCGGCCTTGCCGCCGCCTCCCCGCCGCCGTCCTTCGGGAGCGGCGTGACCTTACTCCGAGGCGACCTTGACAGACGGTGGCTGCGGGGGCGTGCGGGTCCAGGGGGCTCCCGCGGGGGCGGGGGCACTGGGGGCGGGCTCGCCGCCCTGCCGCTACCGAGGGGCGGGCAGCCCGGGAAGCCTCGGCCCCGTGCGGCCGCAGGCGGTGGAACACCGGCGTAGCGGAGCGGAGTGGAGCGGACCGCACGGCACCGGAGAGGAGAGAGGGTACGGGTCTGGGCGCCGGATTTTCGGGGGGCCGTGGGGCGAGCCGGGGCGCCAAGCTCGGGTAGCGCTGCCCCAGAGGTGACTGCACGGGTGGCGCGGGGTGGGGGTAGAAGTGCTAGCGGTTTTGTTTCCTCGGCTTTAAAGTATCACTTACCCTTGGAGGTTCGTACTGCTCGGCTTGTACGGCTCCATCCCAGAGCCCCTTGTCTGATTCGCTCCCGACTCCTCTGACCCGGTCAGCTCCCTGCTGGTCCATCTGCGTGGGTCAGACGCCATCCCCGGGCACTGCAGCCTGTCCTAGAGGGGGTAGGAAGGCTGTGTAGAGCAGCAGGGCTGAGCAGAGCCCCGAGACACGGACAGTCTGCACACACCGGGGCGACAGGAGAAAGAGGAGTACCCCGGAGGGGATCCTTCCCTGTTCTGACACAGCTACTTCCACGGCGGCATTTAATTCTGCCGAGGGACTCTGCACTGGAGCGACTGGAGAGTCCTCGCATCCACTGGCCCTCCAGCTCCACATGGGGACTGTCACCTCCAGGAAAGAAGCTGTGATGGCTCAACGTATCCTGCAGGGAGCTGGGGCTGTGCCTGGCAGGAGGCAGCAGCCCTGCAGGAAGCCCTTGGGTTGAATTTCTCCGTTGCCTGGCTCCTGTCCTGCTCCCTTCGACAGCGTAACTCTGACCAGGGTGAGGGGAGATGCATGGGAATGGGCTGCACCAGGCTTGGGACATCACTCGTGTGCCGGGGAAAGCCAAACAGCCTTGTCATCGTGTCCATGCTCACAGGATATTCCCTGTAGGAGAAGAGTTTGTCTCTTTGCTGCATGTGCAGGGAAGGCACAGCTCTATGACTGGGGTAGGGCTGGACATGCCTGGGCTGCGCTGGGAGCCTGCAAGGGCTAGCACTGGTGGAAGATCTGTTTAGCTTCAAAATCTCAGTGTGGTTACAAGCTAGGGGCTGCAAGCAGCTCCATTACCTGACATAACCTTGCACACAAGTGGCAGGGTGCAGTGAGGACAGTGTTGGTGGCACTGAGCTCATCTGTCCCAGACCATCACCTCTCCCTGCACCTCCAGCCTTGGTGCTTCTCCCTCTACCCTGAGCAACATGTGAGGTGCCCAAGAGCATGGGGACAGCCCTGGGGGCAACCAAAGGGCCACTGCCAGCCCCAGGCCTTGCATGTCCCACAGGAGCGGAGCCCACAGCACTGTACTGGGGATCTGCCCTGCTGTTGCCACACTGAGCAGGAGAAGGCTGCTATCTGTCCCTGGAGCCCACCAGGGTCTGGCAGCCAGACCTGGCAGCTGCCTGCATGCTGACGGCACTGGCTATTCCTAGCCCTACACCACTAGTGCCTGTGCTGAGTCAGGGGCCTGGGGCACAGCTGCCACCTCTGTGCCCCAGCAGAGCGCTTCACTCCCAGGGGTCCCCTGGTCCCTTCCTGCACCCAAATCCCAGCCCATCAACTGCAGCATCTGCTCCTTGAGGACCTGGCTCCAGCACCCGGGTGAGAGGCATATCTGGTGATTTGGCAGTCTAATTCAAGCCAAAAGAGCCTAATCAAAGCCTTATTGTCAGTCTTGCTGTATTTATGGACTATAAATACACTTGTCACAATGTGCTTCCTGTACAGCAGCCACTTGTGGTTGCAGCCCCAAGGTGCTGATGTTCTCCAAGGAGAAGGGGCTGGGACTGCTGAGGGTTCTGCTATGCACCCCATTCCTTGCTCTTACAGCAAGCAAGGCTCTCCCTTACTGGCCTTACTGGTGGAAGGCCATTTCCTACGCAGTGGAGGCTTGCTCTTGACTCTCCTGTGCACCCCTAGAGCAGTTTTTTTGTGGCTCCCAGGGCCACTTCTTCCCTGGGAGCTAGTGACCTGGGAACACCAAGGCTCTGGTACCCAATGGACTGTGGGTTGGCCATGCTCATAAGGTTTTCCTTCTGACACCTTCTGAACTCTGGCTTCCCAGTAACGCGTGTGAGGTCACCTTGGCACTTAAGGAAAGCAATGACCTAGTAGGAGACAGGTGCAGGTGCACAGGGTAGGGGTGCATGCACCTCACATGCATGGGCACAGCTGGAGCCCACCTGATGGGACCTAGGCACAGTGGATGGGTCTAGCCCTGCTACCCCCAGCCATGCTGTCTCTTCCCTCCCCAGCAGCTGTCAGCGCAGAGGAGGCAGAGCCATGGCATCACTACTGTGCAACGCCCGTGAGTGTCTCCACAGAGGGGAGGTGTGGGGCAGGTCACTGGGCCATCTGGATTTACACCAGGGCAAATCTGGCCCCTGGGTTGAGCTCACCTTGCTGCACTTGGGAGCACCCCTACCCCGTTGTGGCCATTTGTATTTGGGCTTGGCAGCACTGAGGGTAGATGGGAAGGGTTGATGGGGAATTACCTTCTGCCCCTATTGTTGAGAAGGGAGATTTTTTTGGGGTCCATCTTTCCTCCATCCCTAATTGAGGGACCACGTGGGGTCCCAGAAGTGAGAGGGAGCTAGGTACCAGGATGCAGTGCCTGGATACCTCTAACACATGCTGCCCCCAGGCATCCAGCTCACGGACACGCTGGAGCAGATGCAGCAAGGAACGCTGATGCGCAAAGTCAAGTCCAAGAGCTGGAAGAAGCAGCGTTACTTCAAGCTGCAGGATGACTGCATGACCATTTGGTACCAGTCCAAGAGGACAGGCAAAACTGAGTCTGCCTGTGAGTACTGTGTGTGTTGGCCATGGGGCCATCAGTAGGGTTCAGAGTGCACAGGGCCATGAATATGTGGAGATGCTTGGAGCTGGACTTGCAAAGGGTGCTGGGTCATTCAAGAGAAGTTCTTTGTGCATGTGTGGGCTCTTCTCACCCACACCTCTCTGTGGAGCATCTTGCACCCACTAGGATCCATGGGGTCACAACGGCTGAGTTAGACATTGCAGCTGGTAAGAGTGGAGCTCTGGCATGCTAGTGGAGGAGCAGGCAGACAAAAAGAGGGAGGATGTGTGTATGGATGGATGTATGGATAGATGAGTGAAAGAAGGGATGGCTGGAGGACAGATGTCTCTGGGCAGTGCCCCCTGCCTTGCAGTCCTTGTTGCCCACAGACAGATCTCCCCTCTCTCTGCCCCAGTCTCCATCAGCGATGTGGAGACGGTGCGGGAAGGGCACCAGTCAGAGGTGCTGCAGAGCCTGGCCGAGGAGTTCCCCCCTGAGCGCTGCTTCACCATTGTTTTCTACGGCCGACGGGGCAACCTGGACCTCATTGCTGGCTCGGCAGAAGAGGCACAGTGCTGGGTGCAGGGCCTGCGCCAGCTCATTGAGGTGGCCACCAGCATGGACCAAAGGGAGAAGATAGACCAATATCCTTCCTGCTGGCACCACCCTGCCCTCTGCACCCAGTTCTTCCCCCACCTCCAGCCATCCCCTAGGCCCTACATCTCCAGCCTTGCCCCAGCATGTGCTTAACTCTCCTGGGACTCACCATCTGTACCAGGGTAGGGAAAGCCATCAGAAAAAAGGTTGCTCCCCAGCTCCATTTCTCTTAGGCAAGATCCTTTCCCTTAATATCTGCTCTGGTTTCTCGCACGTGGATTCGTGACTGGTTCCAGAAAGCTGACAAGAATAAGGATGGGCGCATGAACTTCAAGGAAGTGCAGCGTCTCCTTAAGATGATGAATGTGGACATGAATGAGGATCATGCCCTGCGGCTCTTTCAGGTAAAGCACTGCACCTGAGGGCCTGGAGAGGTGAGGAAGGAGCTAGATGGACTGGAACAAGCTGCACAACACCTCTCTCCAGAAGGATGTGGTCATTTCCTTGTGTCCATCCATCCATATGTCCATCTATACATCTATCCACCCATCCATCCATTAATTTGTTCACTCAGCTACCTGTTTGCCCAGACAAACATCCATTTGCTCATTTGTTATCCCAAGCAGCCCAAGGCAGCTGTTCCTCCCACCCATTCATTTATTCATTCAGCAGCTTATCTGCCAGCCCAGCTAACCAGCTGCCTGTTTATTTATGCATCAACCCAACCATCCATCCATCCACCCACCTGTTTGTCCATCTCTCCATCCATAGATGCATCTATCTATCAGTCTACCCAACCAGCCTTCCATCTGCCAATCCATCCATCCATCTACTAATGCATTGATTGATGTCTATCACTGGCACTGGTGTGGAGTCTCTGTGCCCTCCATCGGGAGTGGGCAAATCACTCCACAGCCCCATGGGTTGGTCAGGACACTCCATTTTTCCCTGGCTGGGTACTGAATAATACTGCTCCCTTGCAGGCTGCTGACAAATCAGAGTCTGGGACACTGGAAGGGGAAGAGTTTGTGCTCTTCTACAAGGCCCTGACACAGCGTGAGGAGGTGCTGAGCCTCTTCCAGGACTTCTCAGAGGATGGGAAGAAACTGACGTTGCTGGAGCTGGTGGATTTCCTGCGGCAGGAGCAGTTGGAGGGTGAGGGCACAGAGGAACTGGCCATGGAGCTCATCGACAAGTATGAACCATCTGAGACAGGTGAGAGCCAGACTGGACATCAGTTGTGCTCTGCACAGCTGGAGGAAGTGCTGAGACCCACAGCCCCATGGCAAGGGCATTCTCAGCCCCATCCTACTGTGGATGGAAGGCTCACCATGATGTGATCTGGGTGCAGTCCTATTTTGGTCCATTCCTGGACCATTTGGATGTAGGCTGACCCTTCATGGGGTACAAGCTCACACACAGCTCCTTCCCCAAGGAATCTCTCCCTGTGTCTCAGCCTCTGGCAGGCTGGGCATGCCAGGAGCCACCAGCAGCCCTGTTTGTCCTGCTCCTGGCCACTCCATCCCTGGCTGTTGCTGAGCCTTCCCCTCTCTCTGCAGCCCGAGCTCGCCATGTGCTGAGTGCTGATGGGTTCCTCATGTACCTTTGCTCCCTGGATGGCTCCATCTTCAACCCCCGGCACAGGATGCTGTGGCAGGACATGAGCCAGCCACTCTGCCACTACTTCATCTCCTCTTCCCACAACACCTACCTGATAGAGGACCAGATCCGAGGCCACAGCAGCATTGAGGGCTACATCAGGTAAAGGGGCTGCTCTCTCCCAGATGCTCCACAGCACCCTCCTGCCCCAGTCCTGTGGCCCAGGCAGCTCCATGGGGCAAACCAACCAAAAGGAAAAGCTTCTTTGCCCCCATTCTGGTCCAGCACACCTGTGGCTGTGCCATGTGGTGCCCTAGCAAGGGGCTCCATTCTGGGGATGCTGACTCCAGCTCTTCCTGCCCTGCATGCAGAGGCATTTCCACCCATGCTGGTTGTCCCCAGAAGCATCTCCATCCATGGCACTTGTCCCCTGGTCCCTGTGGGGTTGACATGGCAGGGAAGGGGCTGCTGCTCTGGATGGCTGTTGGGTCCTAGGAGTGAGCATCCACCCACAGGGCTCTGAAACGGGGCTGCCGGTGCCTGGAGGTGGATTGCTGGGATGGGCCGAATGGGGAGCCTGTGGTGTACCATGGCCATACCTTCACCTCCAAAATCCCCTTCCGGGAAGTGGTGAGCACCCTGGAGAAATATGCCTTCAAGGTAAGGGCACCTTTCCCCACGTTCTAGGTGTCATAGATGGCCCTCAGTGGATGGGGCACATGGCTGCAATTTGGAGCAGTCTCTGGATGGGCAGTGGTGCTGGGGCTCACATGCCTGGTGCTGCAGCAGGACTGACATCCCTGCAGGTGAGGAGAGTGACTGTGTCCCTTGCCTGAGGATAGCACTGGGGAGTCTGACCCACAACCCTGTGCCATGCTGTGCCAGGAGACAAGGGGTTCATGCAGAGTCTGCTGGGGATCCAGGGGTGAGATGGGGCCTGGGGGATGCTAGGGGATTGGAGGGGTATGAAGGTGTCAGGGGGATTCATGGACACACAAGGGTCTCCATCCTGGAATTTATCACACCTAGGCAAAGCCCTTGATAGAGCTCTGTAACTCCACCAAACGTCATCTCCAGCTGTGTATGTTGTTCCACAGGCCTCGGACTACCCAGTGATCCTGTCCCTGGAAAACCACTGCAGCATGGAGCAGCAGGAGGTCCTGGCACAGCAGCTCAAGACCATCCTGGGGGAACAGCTCCTGACCATCACTACTGATGGCCGTGTTCCCACCCAGCTCCCATCTCCAGAGGTAGGGACAGAGTGTGGCCACACTAGGCATCACTGTCCTGCCTGGGAGTGGTGTGGAGAGGTGGCTCTACTGTCTGGAGAAAAGACCATTCCTGTTCCAATGTCATCCTACTGTGCTGGAGCACTTAGGGACCCTGGGGACGCTGTGTCCTCACATTCATAAGGGTCTCAAATATGTCCCCAGGGTTGTCTCCCTATGTCCTGCAAAGCCAGATGGACAGCAGGATAGAGCTTTCCTACCCCATCCCCTCCTCCAGTGCTGCAGGGAGCTGATAGTGCTGACTCCTAGCAGCACAGAATCCTGGGGGCAGCAAGTCCCACGGAGGAGATGGGCACCCCAAGGTGCCTTCCTCTCCATCCACAACCCTGCAGGAGCTGAAGCACAAGATCCTGCTGAAGGGGAAGAAGATTGGGCGGCTGGAGGACACGCTGGATGGACCAGAGGATGAGGCACTCGGTGTGTCTGATGATGACAATGGGGCAGAGGCAGAGGAGGAGAGGCAGAGGAGGGTGAAGGTGGGTGGCCTGGGCTGTGGACCTGCTGGGAGGGTTAAGCCCCCAGACACACCTATGGTTGTGGTGACATCCCAGTGCTGAGGGGAGAGGCAGAGACGTCATCAGGGAGGGGGACCAGCCATTTCCAGCCCCTGTCCTGGGTGAGTGCTAGGGGATGCTGCTCTGCCTTGCAGAAGGACAAGGAGACCCTGGCACAGGTGTTGTCTGACTGCATTGTCTACTGCAAGAATGTGCCCTTCCGGGGCTTCCAAGAGGCCCGCAGCCATTCCCGGCCCTCTGAGATCTCCTCCCTCTCTGAGGCCAAGGCCAGAAAGCTCATCCGGGATGCGGGTGAGGCAGAAGGAGCAGTGGGACCAGGGGACCAGGCCAGGGTGGAGGGGGAAGGTGGTTTCCTCAGGTGTAGGGCTAGAGCCTCCAGACACTGGGGTTCCCTCTCAGTCTGTGAGAAAGGGTATCCAGCAGGGCTGTACCTTGTTTTTTGTGCTGGTGCCTAAGGTGGGGGGTGTTACTGCTTTAGAAATTGAGGCAGGACACTTGCATTCCTGAGATGGGAGAGGGCTGAAAATTATTGGGTGGATGGATGGATGGGCAGGCAGGTAGCACGTGTTGTGGGTGGGTGTGCAGGTCAGGGAGTAAGCCCATAAGTGGCCCTCATGCTCCATCCCTAGGGAATGAGTTTGTCCGCCACAATGCCTGGCAGCTGACACGCATCTACCCCAGTGGGATGAGGACTGACTCCTCCAACTACATCCCCCAAGAGATGTGGAACGTGGGGTGCCAGATTGGTATGGTTGGGGTTCAGTGCTGTGGGTTGGGGAGATGCCCTGGGTCTGTGCCAAATGGCACCATCAACACCCATATTGGTGCCAGCTACTACCCCAGCTGGAACCAGATGTGGCTACAGGCTCTTGCTCTGCTGTGGGAAGCCTGGGGGTACCTGGGTGTGCCTTTTCCCCCTGTGCAGCCCTGCATCTCTGGCCACAGGGACAGACTCTTTTCTAGCTCCAAGCAGGGCATGGAGTCTTCAAGCTGCCCTGAAACCTTTCCCTGCCACCTACCCCCAGTGGCCCTGAACTTCCAGACAGCTGGCTTGGAGATGGACCTGTGTGATGGGCTCTTCAGCCAGAATGGCCACTGTGGCTATGTGCTCAAACCACCCTTCATGAGAGATGAGGAGACTCTTTTCAATCCGAGTGACCCTGGCAGCTGGAATGGTTCTGGCCCTATCATCCTGACAATCCAGGTATGGGGCTGAGGAGAGACCTCAGGAAGCCACAATACTGTCCTGGGCCTTGTTAGCCCCAGATGGATGGGGACACCATTGGGCAGTGTGCTGGAGCCAAGCAGCTTTGGTTTGGCTGCTCATAGGACCTCTGGTCCTTCCTTACAGGTGATCAGTGGGCAGCAGCTGCCCAAAGTGGCAAACAGCAAGGAAGGAGCCATCATTGACCCGTTGGTGCGTGTAGAGATCCATGGGGTCCCTGCAGACCAGGCACACCAGGAGACCAAGTACATTGAGAACAATGGTGAGCCCCACGTGGTACCAGGGACACCACTGCACCCAGGCACCCATCCCTGCCCTTCCTCACTTTTCCAGTGCCCACTCTCCCTTCCCAGGGTTTAATCCCCGCTGGGATGAGACGCTCCAGTTCCAGCTCCACGTGCCTGAGCTGGCCCTCGTCCGCTTTGTGGTGGAAGATTATGACAAGACATCCAGGAATGACTTCGTGGGTCAGTTCACCCTAGCCTTTGTCAACATCAAACTCGGTGAGTGGCTGCTGGTGGTGTAGGCAGACCTGCAAGGGTGCCTGGGGCTTAGCTAGATGCTAGAGAGCAGGGTCAGGGGGCAATGGTCAGCCAGAGCTTTGCTGTTCCCCACTGCAGGCTACCGCCACATTCATCTCCTCTCCAAGGATGGCACCAGCATCCCACCCTCTTCGCTCTTTGTCCACATTAGCATCACCGAGCCACCTGGCTCTGAGCAGGACTGAGCTTGCGAGGCAAGCAGAGCCCAGATAGAAGCCATAGACCCAGCCTTGAGCAGCTGGGACCATAGAGCCAACCGCATTGCCCTCTTGTTGAGCCATTTGTGTCATCCCTGTGCTCCTTTGCAGCAGCCTCTGAGGGCTGGGAAAAGGCACTGACCTTCCCTTCCCAGGTTTGGGATGCTGCCTCCCATGCATGAGTGTGGGGTCTGTGCTGGTGCAGCCCCCTGAGTCCTTCATGGGCACCCTGCCATGGCTGTTGGGCACAGCTTGGCCATGGGGAGGAAGAGAGATGGTGCATGGTGACCCTGCTCTGCTGCAGGGACTGGTCCCTCCCAGACAGGGGAGCAAGGCTGGAGCTGAGCAAACCCTAGGGATAGGCAGAGCTGGGAGAAGAATCAGTCCTTGCTGCCCGCCAACCCTGCAGAGCCCCATCACAGTCCCCAGCCCCTTCTAACCCCTGCTGTATCCTTTCTCTGTAAGCAACCTAATAAATTGTTCAGTGATAAGCAGGCTCAGGTCTGGGTGCAGTGGTGCTGGGGAGAGACAGGCTTGTGGACACACTTTTTCCCTGTGGGCACTTGTCCCACTGTTCACACAGGGCTCCAAACAGCCCAAAGAAACAGTATTAAAAGGAGCTGACAGATTCCTTTTATACAGCTGCATATTTTACAACCCATATACATATATGCCTATACACACATACATTTCTGCCACAGGGGGCCTTAAAGCTGTCAGGATTTGGCTTCACTGCAAAGCCTCATCCTTCTCTGTGGGGCACCTTCCTTCCTGCTCCATCCTGGGGGGGCCCTTGGCCTGGCTCTCCTGCACAGCATGGAGGTGTACAGTGGGTATGTTGGGGTCCTTGCCTACCCCCTGACTAGGGTCACTGGTCCTGCACTCAGGGTGATGCCTCTGGATGTGTTTGATGACCTGGAACTTCTGCTTGGCCTTGTAGGGGCAGTAGCGGCAGAAGAAGGGGTGCTCATTGGTGTGGGTCAGGTAATGGTGACGCAGGCCAGCTGCCCAGCGGAAAGCTCGCCCACAAGCATTGCAGACATAGGGTTTCTCCTCGCTGTGCTTCTTCAGGTGGGTCTTGAGGAGGAAGCGGGTCTTGAAGGCCTTGCCACACTGCTCGCAGATGAAGGAGCGTGCCTCCCGGTGCCGTGTCTCCTTGTGCACGCGCAGAGCATCTGCCCGGTTGGTGCGGTACTCACACTCGTCGCAGCAGTACGGCTTCACACCTGTGGCAATAGGGAAGGGAATGCCACTGGGATAGAGGGATGGTGTCCTCCATCCTGCAGGTTTCATCATCCCTGTAACAGAGCATCAGTCCCCAGGGACNCTGCTCTAGTTGGGGATGTCCCTGCCCACTGCAGGGGGGTTGGACTAGATGACCTGCAGAGGTCCCTTCCAACCCAAACCATTCTAGGATTCTGTGTTAATAGGCACCCTAACCTCCCCCATTTTCAAGATACCACAGGATGCCTGGGCTCTCTACCACCCCACTTTCCCTCCCACCCTGGTGCACTGTCCTCAACCCACCAGCACACAAGAACATGCTGTCCCCCAGCTGCTGGAGGTCCTTTTCTGCATCCAGCTGGGTTACTGGTAGCAAACGAAGCACAGAGCTAGGGTATTTGCAGCCCCAACACCCTCCCTGGTACCCCACGGCCAGCACTCACCTGTGTGCTTTGTCATGTGGTACTTGAGCTGGTTCACCCACTTGCACTTGTAGCCACATTCAGGACAGAGGTACTTCCTCTCCTCCTTGTGGATCCGCATGTGGTACTGGGCACAGGGCAAGAGGGCAGGGTCAGCATGAGCCCATGTCCCCTGCCCTGGGAACGTGCAGGGCTCTGGGGTGCCAGCATGGGGCTCGTGGACAGCTCTGACATCTCAAACTGGGTGAGGGAAGGAGGGTGCTTGCCTGGTAGACTGTGGGCGGGGAATCCACAGCAGGGTCAGGATGAGATCCCTGTATTTTTAAGCTTTCTCTGTCCCAGCCTATGGATGGCATAGGCTTTTATCTCCAGTTTGGTACTTAGGGTAAAGTCTCAGTTAAAACCCAGCCTGAAAGAGCTATCACTGAGCTGAGCACATTGTGCAGCCTCGCTCAGGCAGCCCCAGAGAGCTCCAGATCAGCTTGGCCATTAAAAAAGTCAATATTTCTGTTAGCAAAACCAGACCATTTTCCCCTCCATTATCTCACATATGGCTCTATTGTTCTAGGGAAGGTCCTTTACTATGCATGAAGACGCTAATCACTCACAGAAATAAGAGCTGGGTCTGGCTTTACTTGCAGTGAAGCTGACCTTTCCCTGCATCATGTCCAACTGGTGCCAAGAGCATGCTGTAAGCCAGCAGGCAGCCAAACTTGCCTTCAAGTGGTGCTATGCTGTACCCAGAGAACAGGGATGTCAGTGGGAAGAGATGTGAACTCAGCTACCCATCTTTGTGCTTTGCTACAAATCTCCCTTCCCCTTAATGTGCAACAGCAGGGAGCAGGGAATAAACATATATATCGTACCCACATGAGTTTTTTCACTCAGCTCCCATTCCTGTGTAAGCTACAGAAGAGGACAGGGGAAAAACATTCCCTTGGAAGTTTCTTCTTCTTGCCCAAATCTCTGTGTCTGGATCCACCCCAACCCATGTAGATGCAGTAGGATATATCCCCAAGGAGGGCTCTCACCTTGAGACGGGAGGGGTCGGCACAGGCATATTTACAGAGGTGGCACTTGTAGGGCTTCTCACCGGTGTGGATGCGGATGTGCCATGTGATCTTCTGCCTGTTCTTGGTGCTGTACTCACAGTCCAAGCACTTGTACACACGGGTGCCCCCATGACCCTTCACATGCTGGTCAAAGACGAGTTGGTGACAGCAGGTGAAGCTGCAGAAGGGGCACTGCAGGGGTTTGTCCTGGGAGGCAACTGGCTCATGGCTCTCCACATAATGCCACACCAGCTGCTGCCGCTCCTTGGCTGCAAAGCTACACAGCTCACAGCGGTGGCTGAAATGCTGTGTCTTGTGCTCCTCCAGAGCCTCCCGGGTGGCAAAGGTCTCCTTGCAAGTGCTGCACTCCAAGTGCGGGTGCTGCTTCTGCACGTGGCATTTGAGAGTGGCCTCACTGTGGCACACAAAGCTGCAGCGTGGGCAGCCATAGGACACCTTCTCCTCGTGTCGCCGCAGGACATGCTGCTTGAGGGCTGTCTCGGAGCTGAAGCGAGCCTCGCAACGAGAGCAGCTGAAGTTGAGCTCGCCGCGATGGCAGCTATTTACATGGCGAGTGATGTCATTCTGCAGGTAGCTGCTGTAGTCACAGAGCACACAGAAATGGGTGGGGGTCTTCTCGTGCACCCGCAGGCGGTGGATGCGCAGCTTGGAGTTGGTGCCGAAGGTCTGGTTGCAGATGCTGCAGGCAATGCGTCCCACGCCGGTGTGCAGGGACTGGTGGGCTTGCAGGCGGTAGCGCCGCGTGGTGCTGAACTCACAGTAGCGGCACTTGTGCGGCTTCACCCCCTCGTGCTTGATGCGGATGTGCTGCCGCAGGCAGCGAGCCTGCTTGCAGGTGAACTCACACTGGTGGCACTGCAGCTGCGGCCGCTTGCTGTAGTGCTTGCGGTGCAGCTTGCGGTGCAGCTGCAGGGCTTTAGCCACCTTGGAAGTGAAGGGACAGGAGGCACAGCGAAATTCACCCAGCGCCACGCAGCCCCTCTTCTTGTGTGTCTTCATGGCCCGTTCCTGGTGGCAAGTGAAGGGGCAGGTGGGGCAGGAGAAGCATCTCCTCTTGGGCAGGGTGGCTTTTGGGGAGGCCACATCCAGTGGGAGCTCACTGGGCTGGCCTGTGTCAATGCTAGCTAGCTCAGGGAGCTCAGTCTTCTGGTGTCCGTCCTCCTCAGGACACACAATGTGCTTCTCAGCACAGTGGCTCTTGAGGGCCCGTCGAGATCGGAAGGCCTCAGGACACATGGAGCACCAGAACTGCTCCAGGCTCCGGCACCCATCCTCCACGTGGGAAGTGATGGTGGAAACACGGGAGCACACAAAGGAGCAGGCATTGCAGTGCAGCTTCCCTCCCTCCAGCCGGTATTTCTCCAACACTTTTCCAGGCTGGGGGATACAAGTGCCTCCACCCAGCTCAGTCCCATCTCCTTGCTGGGGAGGCTCTTCTGCAACCTCTGTGCTGTTATCTGGCAGGGATTTCTCTGGGACAGGACAGCCTGATGCTTGACCCCCAGCCAAAGGACTGCTTGCTGCCTGTGTTTTATCAGGCAGCAGTTCAGCATTCAAGGGGCTCTTGGCATGCCCAGACTCTTCCAAGCTTTCCTTCTCACTGTCTGCTGTTTCTGTACCATTACCACCAGGCTGGTCAGCAGGCTGGCACAACCCAGGTGGCTCCTGAACAGCTGGTTTGAGGATCTTGTTCTTCTTCAGGAGGACTGGGCACTTCTTGAGGAGATGGGTGTTGAGCCCCCTTTGCTGTTTAAAGCTGGCACCACACTCATGACACACGAGCAGGGCCCGGCGGCTCTGGCAGCTGGCTTTATTGTGCAGAGACATGGACTTCTCCTTCCGTGTGATGTAGGAGCACTTTTCACACTTGAAGATGTGGCTCTCTGACTGCACCACCAGCATTTGCACCCTGCCCTCCAGCACCAGTGTCTCTGCCTGCTCCTTATCCTGCTTCCGCAGAGCCTTCAGCACCAACTCCGAGCCACCCCTGACATTGTCACTGGAGGTAGCCATGTCCTTTAGGACAGGTGGATGGCTCTGCTCAGTTGTCTTTAGCACACTGAGCCAGGACACTGGCTCATCTTGGCTGGCCTCTCTCATCTCAGAGTCTTCCACCAGGTTTTGGTGGTCTGAGCATGACCCCTGAGGGTGGCCCGGGGCCTGCCTTAGGATATCTTTTCCCTGACTGTCTCTTGCTTCTACACTGCTCTCCAGCCTCACTGCCTCATTCTCCTGTACGTCTGCCTCCTCTTCCTCCAAGTCTGGGATGTCTTCAAGTGTATTGTCATTGTTCTCCAAGCCAAGGTCATCCCGGGAGCCTGGCATCTCATAGGCTCCAGAAGGCTCCTTGCAGGACAATATTTCCAAGCTTTCTGGCTGTTCTGTGCAGGCTTCTCCAGTCAAATGCTCTAGGGGGTCAGACGAGACATTCAGTGCCTCCAAGTGCAAGGTGCAGCTCTCTGCCACATCCCCAGAAGCAGTGAGCTCAGCTGAGCCTGTGGCAGTATCTCTTTGCACGTGGTCATCTCCCAGAGCATCACCATCAGTGGGACATCTCTGCTCCTCCTTGCCCACACCTCCCTCTGCCTTGCTGCCATTCTCCAGTGGAGCGGCATCCTGCCCAAGGAGTGACACCACGAAGGCTTGCTGGTAGCCCTCTTCCTGCTGGGACTCCAGCTGCGATGGCTTTGCCTTTGCCCACTGCTCTTTGCCAGCGAGAGGGCAGCTGGCACCCACTTGCAGGGCTGTGCGAAGCTCAGGACTGAAGACTGTCTTGTGTGAGCTAATCTCCAGCTCCTTGCTGGCATAGTTTTCCAACCAGTCCTTGTCACCAGGGATGTAGCCGTGAATCTTGCGCTTGTGGAAGAAGAGGCTGGTGTTGCTGAAGGTGCAGTAGGAGCAGAGGGCACAGCGAAACTCCTTTTGCTTGGTGTGCTTGCAGTTCTCATGGTTCAACAGTGCCTGCTTGTATTTGGTCTGGTAGGTGCAATACTGGCACTGGAAGATGGGCACCTGGTAGTTCTGCGAGTGCTTTGCCTGCATGTGTTTCTGCAGCTCATACTTGCGCCTGCAGGCAAAGCCACACACCTCACAGATCAGACTTTTGCCCTGGTGCCGCAGCTTGTGGCTGCTCAGCTGGTCAGCACGGTGACAGCGGTATGAGCACTGGTTGCAGTGGTACCTGTAGGGAGAGGAAAATCTGTCAGGCAGCATGAGCAACTGGGGCAGGCTGAGCCCTGTCAGGCAAACTGAGCTCTGCATCCCTATCCTGAACACGCAGGGAAGGGGTACTACTAGATATGACCTTTGCTGTCCAGGCAGCTCTTATCACAGACAGTTCCTCCCTGTGGCAGCCTTTGGCACTGCTAGTGCTTTACACTCCCAACCCTGGGACAGAAGATGGATCGCCTGAGCGTTCCATACAGTGACTGCATCACTCTTACACAAGTCACACCAGCAGCACACCTGGAGGCAGACTTAGACCCAAAGGAGGTGATAACATATTGGTGAAAAACATGTTTTGGCAGAGTCCAAGCTGGTCTGGGCCCACAAACACGAACAGAGGCCACGAACGTAAGCTCAGAGCTGCACTGATGTAGCAATACACCTCCTTGGTGGCATGAGTCTCCTTCTCTGGAGACATTCAAGATCTGCCTGGATGCATTCCTGTGTGACCTCATCTAGGTGATCCTGCTCTGGCAGGGGGGTTGGACTAGATGATCTTTTTAGGTCCCTTCCAACCCCTAACATTCTATGAAGACACCAAAAATATCTTTGGCTCCATAGCACCATGCTGGCACCAACCTACAAACTCAAAGACCACCTTTCTGACATACCAAACAGAGCAGGCTGTAGCCATCTCTCAGGCATGAGAGTTTGGCACACAACATAGCCTGGAGCAGCAGACCCCTGGAGCAGGATCTGAGGAGTCCTGACTATGATGGCAGGCCAGTGGAGCTGGGAGTCATACCGGAGATCTCCAGTGTGCTTGCGCATGTGGACGTTCAGGTAGTGCTTCCACTTGGTGATGTACCCACACTCGGTGCACATGAAGTTCTTGTTATTGGAGTGAGTCAGCATATGCTTGGACAGGTAGCTCACATCCCGGCATGTGAAGTCGCAGAGCGCACACTTGTGAGGTTTCTCTCCTACATACAACACAGGAATGCCCTAAGCATGATGGCCAGATAAAGCAACATGGTTTGCCTCTCTCTGAAGGAAACCAACTCAGCAGGAGCTGGGTGTAAGAGCAGGGATGGGGGCATGCCACCACTTCAGCCAAGCAGATTGAGAGAGGTGATTCTGCCACTTTGCTCTGCTGAGACCTCATCTGGAATACTGTGTCCAGCTCTGGAGCCCTCTACACAGAAAGGACATGGAGCTGATGGAGCAGGTCCAGAGGAGGCCACGAGAATGATCAGGGGCTGGAACACCTCTGCTATGAAGACAGGCTGAGGGAGCTGGGATTGTTCAGCCTGGAGAAGAGAAGGCTTTGGGGGGACCTGCTAGTGACCTTCCAGTACCTAAAGGGAACTTACAAGAGGGCTGGAGAGGGCCTGTTTGCAAAGTCCCGGAGTGAAAGGACAAGGAGCAATGGTTTTAAATTGGAGATGAGTCAATTTAGACTGGATATTAGGAAAAAGTTCCTCCCCACGAGGGTGGTGGAACACTGGCACAGGTTGCCCAGGGAGGTGGTTGAGTTCCCATCCCTGGACGCATTCAAGGGGAGGCTTGCCAGGGCTCTGGGCAACCTGATGTAGTTGGGGATGTCCCTGCCCACTGCAGGGGGGTTGGACTAGATGACCTGCAGAGGTCTCTTCCAACCCAAACCATTCTAGGATTCTATAAGTAACACTACAGTGCCAGAGCCAGCAGTGGGACCCAGAAGCCCATACTCAGTCCTCCCCACCCACCTGGAGCTGGGACAGGACCATCCCCCAACCCAGCCTGGCTCTCAGGACCCCTGCAGAGGATACCCACCAGTGTGCAGCAGCATGTGCCGGATGAGCACCCTCTTGTGTGCAGTAGCAAAGGTGCACTCAGTGCACTTGTGGATTTTCTCATTGGCATGCATCTTGCCGACATGGTCGTGAAACTCCACTGGGTTGAATGTGGCATAGGGGCAAAAGCTGCACTGGAGCTGCTCACTGCCTGGGTGCCCCTGCTTCTTGTGCTTGCGGAAAACATGTTTGTTGGAGCAGATAAAGTCACACTGCTGGCAATGGAAGGCATAGTGGGTTTTTCGGTGAGCCTCCATGGCCTCAGTCGTGCCAAACAGCAGCGAGCAGGCATAGTACTTGCACTCCACTGCCTTGATGCCATGAGCATCCTTGAGGTGACGGATAAAGTCTTTCCGGTCCTCAGTGCAGTAGTCACAGCCCCCCTGGAAACAGCTCAGCCTCTTGGGCTCAGCTTTGTGAGTCTTCAAGTGCTCTTTGAGGGCCTGGCTGAGCTGAAACTTCTCCTCACAGACGGGACAGGAGTAAACATCAGAGTAGAAGTTGGAGATGTCCTCATGCATGCTGGCCATGTGGCGGTTGAGGGCATTTTTCTCCACAGAGCTGTAGTGGCAGAGTGGGCAGTGATGGGCTTTCTCGCCCATCTCCCTCATCATGTGGATTTTCAGCTTGCTTTTGCTGGTGAAGTACTTGTGGCAGTTGGGGCACTGCAAACTGGGGTCGGGGAAGTGCAGGTGGAGGTGCTCCACCAGGTGTGTCCGCTTCTTGAAGCACCGCTTGCATTCGGGGCACATATGGGTTTTGTAGAGGTACTCAGAGCTCTCTGTGACATCCCCTGGGAAAGCAGAGGAGAGGGAGCCATCAGCAGGGAAGAGATGGAGAGCACGGGCAGAGGTTTTCCCCCCAGTCCAGTCGTGAGGGCTTATACACACATGCAGTCACACCGCAGCCATCTACTTGGACTGTCCTCACCCCAAGCCACCAGGAAACATAGTTGAGGTGAACTCTTTCCAGCTCGACACTGGCAAAACGCAGCCTAAATCAGGCCTGCCTTTGTGCTCCTGATCCCCGAAGCCAGGCAGACTTTTGCCTGAGCCTGATAGCACTCATGGATGGGCAAAAGTGGCAGAAGGAACAAGTTTGCTTGGGCAGAGGGCAGGGGGAGCAGTGCGCTGGTACATGAAAGAGATGTGGGGCTGCTGGATGGCACAGGATCCCCAGGCCACACCAGCCTGGCCCATGTTTCCCTCCCAGACTCAAGGCTGTGCTGCTTGTTTATAACACAAAGCCCCAGCAGCTTCTGATAAGCCCTTGCACCTACCTTTGAAGGGCTGTGCCTGTGGTGCTCTGGCTTTCTCAGAAGCTGCCTTCCCACTCTCTTGGACCTTGCCTTCACAGGGGCTCTTGCCATCCTCCTCCAGTGACTCCTCCCCATTGCTCTCCAAGTCCTCTTCTCCAGCTGATGCTTTCTGCCCCTCCAACGAGCCCTGCCCAGTGTCTGTGGGCTTTGCTGGCCTGGCTTCTGATGTGGTGATGTCCCATCCAGGGTGGCAATTCTCTGTCTCCTCCTGCCCTTCTGCTGCTGCTTCAGCAGGAAAAGACAGAGACCATCAAACTCCAGGCAAGAGGGAGCCACTCCCCCTCACCCACACGTACAAAAATCCTCCTGGCTGAGTTGGGGGACACAAACCATGCTGCAGGGAGGCAAGAACACAGAGGTCCCTGGCCCTCTGGCAGCACAACCTCACCCCTCACTCCTCCCAGTTGTAACTGGGATGTACAGATTATGTCAACCTCTGCAGAACCCACAAGCCCTAATCCCCACCCAGCCTTACCTGATGGCAGGACACAGCATTGCTTGAGGCTGTGGGGAGCCAAGTCAGGGGAGTCACCTGTCACAGGCGTCCCAGTGGGAATCTTGGCAGGGGACTCTGCGGCATGGCCCTTCCTGTGCTGCCAGAAGAGTTTGGCATTGGCTGTGACAAAGTCACAATGGCCACAGTGGAAGGGGAAGTGGGTGCGGTGGTGCTGCTCCATAGCTGGCTGGCTGGGGAAGAGCAGTGGGCAGGCACGGTAGGTGCAGGACACAGCAGAGGTGCCATGGAGGTGGCGGAGGTGGCCACGCAGTTGTTTGCGGTCCTCTGTGGCAAAGCAGCAACCTTTCTCAGGGCAGGGCAGGGCTCCCGGTGGGGCACGGTGGGTTTTGAAGTGCTCCTTCAGTTCACTGGGCTGTGTGAATGCCTCCTGGCAGATGGGACACAGCAGGTGCTCGGAAGCAGGACCCTCCTGCGTGCCAGCTCTGGGTGGCTCTGAGCCCCCTGGCTCACTCTGGCCCTCGCTGGGAGAAGCCAACAATGCCCCAGGGAGCTCCAGGTGCCCTGAGGGGGCCAGAAGAAAGCACTGGTGCTGGGACAGCAGGGAGGCCTCCTGGAAGCTCTGGCCACATCTCTCACAGAAATACAGCTCTACCACTTTGACCAGCATTTCTGCAGAGAGTGAGGGGTGAGTATTAGAAAGGGCTTTTGCCATGCCCAGAGCTTGGGACTTGTGGTTATCAGTTCCAGCTCCAGAAAAGAGGATAGACCTCTTGCTACAAATTACAGTTTGGCAAAACAACAGCCCTCTTCCTGCCCAGGGTATTCCCAGACATCTCCCATAAGACCACAATGTCTGTCCCTTAGCACCTTTAAAGCACACAGAGATGTAATGCCATCTCATCCTTGTTCCTAGCAGGATGTGCCCACAATGGACCCAGGTGAGAAGCATGCTGGGGGTGGCAGTCCAGGGTGGAGATTTCCACTTGGTTCCTCTTGACATAAACACCCTCCTGGATAAACACCCTCAGCTGGCACACAACTCCCACAGCCACCTTTCTTCCATCCACACACCCAGCTGAATGCTGACACCACGCTGTACACAGGCTCAGAGGCATGAGGGTACTGTGGTGTCCTCAGGGTACTGGCTAAAGGAAGAAGGACCCTAGCTAGACCTCTCTCCTTTTTGTTGAGCACCATGGGGCCCACACTGCCCTCCCTTCAACACATACCTGTGGCACTGGCTGTGTTGTTCAGTGTCACATTGCCAGCCACTGCTTCGATGAATATTTCCACATTGCTTCCTTCAGCACGAGCCCCTTCCCCAGGCATTGACACCTCTGCCAGCAGCAAGTCCTGGCTGGCAGCCAGCAGGGGTGTCTCAGCCAGGCTAGTGCTGGCCACACCAGGGCTTCCCATGGCTCCTGCCTCTCTTGGGGTGGACAGGGGCAGTTCTGAGCACAAGGCCTCCATCTCCCTGTTGGCACCCTCAGACACAGGCACTTCTGCACTCATTGTCACTGGGCACTGGCTTGGTGACTGGCTGGGCAGGGGTGCTTCTCACTCTGAAACTGAAGCAAGTACTTTAAATGAAGGAGAACCCAGAGGCCCAGGAGTCCTACAAGACTTTTGCTGGAAGCCTGCAGTGCCAGTTCCCAGACAGGGGTATGAACTGGAGTATCTCAATGCTATCTCCCTTCTTCTGGGCCCCATGCAGGCTGCTGGCAAAACCCACTGCCATGGGGAGGCAGGGATGCAAGGACCTCTGCACCCTCCCCACAAAGACACGCGAGAGCCCCTCCCCGAGCCCAGGTGAGCCCAGATCCAGGCCTAGCCTCCAGACCCAGGCCCAGGTGACCCAAAGCCCGAGCCCAAACCCCAGATCTTGGCCCAGCCTCCAGCAAGGAGGTGTCCACCGCGAGTCCCCGCACGGCCGGGGCCGTCCCAGCCCCCTCGCACCGCAGCACCGGCCTGTCACCTTCGCCCCGACCACGGGACTCAAGCTGGGCCCCAGTTCTTCCAGCCCTGACACATCTCAGTGGTGCACGCCGGGCGGGAGGGAGCGTCACGCTTTCCACAGCTCACACGGCCGCTCTGCCCTGCCCCACCGGCAGCTACTGGCCCCACTCTATGGTGCAAGCCGGCAGGCAGGCGGAAGCGGTGCCGGGCGGAAGTGAGCGCTGCAGCCGTAGAGAGCAGCGTGCTGCGGGCTAGAGCGGCGCTGCGTGGAGGTGAGCGGGACCGGGGCCGGGAGTACTGAGGAGGATGCGCCCTGGGGATGAGGGGAGCGGAGGCCCCACCGTGGAGCAGACTAGGGCTGGGTCCTGCTGTGAGTGGGAGCAGGTATCCTGGCGGGGGAAAAGGTGGGTTCTTGCCCGCGGGCGGAGGCTGGGCTGCAGGGGAGAAGGCCCCACTGTGGGGCAGGGAGCCTGCCACGAGCTTGAGGCCTTCCTTTGAGGTTAGGGACTGCCTACTCTGGGGAAGAGACTTGCTGAGGGGTCAGATCGTGTTCAAGGAGAGGTGGGAACCTGCTTAAGGGAGCAGACCATGCCTGTGGCGGGAGGCTCGCCCTCAATTTAGGAACTGATCTGTTGGAAAACAGCCCTGGGG
>VWZO01011416.1:10095-35332 GCA_013396975.1 Bucco capensis | reverse complement strand
CATGAAGAAAAGTAATATTATTTCTTATTATTTTTTCTCTTTAAAAGAAACAAAAAATAAACAAGCAGAGAATTGTCCAAGTATCTGTTCTTCCTAAACGATTTTTCTTTTTAAACTGCATTTTGTCAATTGCTGTGTTAAAATACCTTTCTAACACTTGGTAAACACTGTTAAGCTGATATTGTATGCAGATGAAAATTGCCATGAAGAAAACATAAAATTTAATTGACAAGGCTCATTCATAAAACTTTTCATGATATGAAGTATCAGTAACTACAATACCTGATTTTATTTCTTGTACGTTTGAGGAATACCTAACACATTTAAATTGATGCAGTCAACAAATGCTTCTGTTAACCACCTAGAGCTTGATTTCTTCTGAATAGGCTGTGTTAAGGCTGAATATTGCCTGCTCTCAGAAATTTTAGGAAATATTTGGAACAGGTGACACTCTGGAAGTGAAGTTCAAGTTTATGTAGAAAAGCCAGAAGCTATCATATTCTGCACAAATGTAAATTTCTAACATAACATCTAAAGTCCATATAGTTTGGATATTTAGTGGTCACCGAAATACAATCAGTTATCACAACAACATGTGTAGTTATGATATGTTTGTTGGTTTTCCACAGGAGTTTGAATCCAGTTCATTTGAAAATCACTAACACTCAGAGCTCAGAAGAAAAGTCCTTCAAAAGTTAAATAGGTGAATTCTAGTTGAAGGGGGGGGGGGGGGGGAACTAGAAGGGTTTTTTAAAACATTTCTTGATTTTTAAACCAATTTCATTATTTTAATTTTTCATAGGTTTTTAATGTCTGAATTAAAATTCCCTTAGAGTTGCTATGTCAACATTTGTTTAAAAAAAGTACTCCACCTGACTGATATCAGTCACCACATGTTAAATTAAACATGAGATTCTGCCTTATGTCTTGAACATCTCAGTCACCTTCAATGCCAGATATTACAAACAAGAAATGTGATTTTTTTAAAAATTCTGCCTACAAATACACTCATTTTAAAAATAGTATTGTTCTAGTTTAACATTTGTCCTTATATTTTCAAAAATAAGGGAGTTAAGGAGAGAGTTTTACAAAATGATACAGACAAGAAATATTAAACATTTATTACCATGTTAATGAATTATTGCATCCTTAGTGTAGACAAATATAAATGTTAAGAAGCAGCATTATAAATTCATAGTAACTCAGAAGGGGTAACTGTAAAAAAAAAGCTTATTAAGTTTATACATATTACAGGGGAATAAATCTATGTGTAGTGACACTTATGTGTTCTATATTATCTGCTGTTAGATGCATTATTTTTAAGTACTGTGTATGTTTGGACACTTTAATTTCCAGGACACTTAGCTTTTTAATCACAACAGATTTTTAGACACACCCATACGGTAACTCCTAGTATTTTATGAAGAATAAATTGATGCCTAATGTGATCTGCTTAGTTTGCAGAGGCAGCTAGCAGAGATACTGTTCATATGGTTTATGCCTACACATTTTGAGTTTTCTGAAGTCCTATACCAAAAGTGAATTCAATTTGTTTCACTACATGCTGCTTTTTCTCATTCTGTTTCCTTTTGGAGCTATGCCTGTCTCACAAAGTCTTTTTTTACTGTGGAAACAGAAATTCTAAAAGGACATCCAGAAATTATGGCAGGCATTTTGCTCTCTTGTGAGACAGTCACAAACCATTATATCATTTATATCCTCATCAAATCCATAGGATTTAAGATGGCTAAAATAATTTGAAAGCATCATACTGACTTTCTACTGTAACATGCAAAATGTTTGCCACTGAGGCATATGACATATATTTCCCAGACCACACTGTATGTGTTAATATGTATCATCAAAACCTTCACAGGAATCTAGGCTTCACACAGGTCTTTAAAGGCAGATCAGATCCTGGAAGGTCAAGTGCAACAATACTGACTTGTATATGACTTATTCTAGTCTCTATCCAGAGCTCTATATAAACTGATTTTGTTTTATATAAAATTAATCTGGACAAGTACAGAATGTAGGAAGGGTATTCAGAGGAACACTATAGATAATGAAATGAACCAGTCTTACAGACAGATGGAAAGAAAAAAATCGTAAAGGAGCTCCCTATTTCATACATTTTTCCGCACAGCACAGCAGTGTCCATGACAGCCCTTTGTCAAGAGCTTCTCGTAATCTCCAGGTAGAGAATCGCTCTGGCCTCTTTAGCACTTGTCATCTCTTGCACTCTTGCACTCTCTCAGAAACAGATTATATGCTTTTGTTTTCCTAATCAGAAGGAATTGTAGCACACTGACCTTTTTAATCACTAAATTACCATGTGAAGCAAGGAAATTGAGGGAGAAGAGGAAGGAATTGCCACACATCTTCCTCTGTGTGTTTGTTAATGTAAGAATTTTCATTTTCTGTTAAACCCTACTGAATATTAGCACAGCAAGAGTTTTCAGAGCAGGCATAACAGGTCACTTTCTCTAAGTGAAAGGAACAACTAGATTTTGGCTTCAAACAACAAACGCATTGCTCCATCAGAATTGAGGACAAGGAAGTCTCAAAACACCAGGTGTGATGTACAACTGTTGTGTCCAGATTTACCAGATATTCCACAGTCTTTGCTGATGTACATGCAGAAATTAGTTCTGAATGATAGTTGGAAGTCAGTGAAATGCTGACCATAGAAAAAGAGGGCTCAGTCACCTCTGTCATGAAAGCACACAACTCCTTTGGAGCCTCAGGAGTAAGAGCTGCTTGTGTGCAACTCTGTCTGCATTCCCCAACAGGAGCTACTTCAGCTGGAATATACTGGCTTTTTCACTGATACTAACATCACACCCAAAGTAATTTTCAGATGAATAGTATCTTCTTTATATCTATGTGTGGCTAAACAAGTGCAGATTGCCGTAGCTGAATAAATGTAAGCCTGATATGGGTGAGTAACTATGTAACCCCAAAGTTCTCTTGTGTTTTTAAAATAAAAAAGGGGGTTACATTCTGCATTTAAATTTTAGTTGTTCCCAATTGTGCTTATTCAATCTTCGTTACCTGGAAAGGTATATATGATGTCTATGCTGTCATTGAAATGTATCTATTTTCTATTAATAATAAACTTACTTCTGTCTTCTACTTTAAATAATTTCTATTCCTTTCCTAATAATATTTATTTACCTCCCAGTAGGAAATGTCATGTTTAGGAAAAGGCTGAGGTAATATTACTTATTCTAAGACATCGTTTTGATCAGTGCAGCAATATTAAATTTCATGTAAAGAAGGTATCTCCTTTTTAAAATACCTGAGCCCACTGGCCAATAGCAAAAATGCTTCAATACTGATGAAGCTGTGAGAAGAACAGAATCCAACTGTCCAAATTGTTGTACCTATTTTTCAAGACTGAAGAGTACATTGAAAGCTAACATAACATTTTTATGGTAATAATATCCCTAATGTGAATACTTCATCTTGAGATTCCTAGTCCTCTTTGTTGACTCAGGAATTTCTACAAATACATATTCGCCGGGTGTTGCCTATGATTGTATAGGAGCCCCTTTCCAAAAGAAATTTTACCTTCATCACAAAATCCTAGACCTTAAATAATCTAACAAAATGACTGCAGTAGTTGCAGCTGAGACATCTATGATTCCATATGGTTGATCCACTTTAGCTTAGATCCACTGTTCCAGTAGTTTTTTAACGTATCGAGGTTTCAAAGATACAAGTATAGAAGACAGTCTTTAATGTAATAACACAGTATCACTGTGATACCGTGATCACAGTATGTTAAAGATTGGAAGGGACCTAGAAAGATCATCTGGTCCAACCACCCTGCTGNCAGAACTGGACCCAGTATTCCAGGTGGGACCTCACCAGTGCAGAGTAATGGTAAAGTCGATGGAGTTACAGATTAGTTCATGAAGTTTGTGAGAGAAGAAGACAGTTTACAGGTATTATTGGCATAGAGAAGGTGCAAAGAAGCTACAGAGTCTAAAAATAGAACAGTAGATCATATTAGTAAAGCATGTACCATAGGAAAAGACTGTCATAGAAAAGAAAATTGATAAATACACTAAAAGTTTAAAAGACACTCCTGCCTCTACCAATCTGTAAAATTAAATAACTTTCTAAAAATGTGGCCAGGGTATGTTGAACATACCTGATTTTATTCTTCTGATAAGGTGCTTTTATTTAGCTAAATACGTAAAAAGGTTACAATATCAAAGTTAGATTTTCAGTAACTGGACAAGCATTTTGTTACTACTATTTTAACTCTGAAATACTGTATAGTTTGAATAGTTCTGGGGTTACGGTTTCAAATCCACGTGACACACAAGACCCTAAATATCATCTTCTATAATGTATGATCTTTTCAAATGTTCATGCCTGAAAATTGGAGTGTTGACTTCTGGTTTCACTGGCTTGGGAAAATGACAAGCCTCCTTAAAACTATCTTTTTTGGAATTAATTCCTGAATTTTTAGACTGACTTGTCAAGTGAAAAGTCATTTACAATCATTCTTCTTCCTGTTGAATCTTATGAAATAGACTTTGTAATAACAATATGCACACGTATACAAGATGACCAGCAAGAGGTTAAGGCAGTAAGTTCTTCCAAAATCTTATCCGCTCTCTGAATTGTAGTAACACTAACAACAACTTTAAATGGCTGGAGACACTGATAATGTTACAATATATTAGAAGGGGGACAAAAGGTAGAAAAAGTCTAAATACACTCTGAGGAAGACTTCAGGTACGTTCAGTTTCTTCAAGTTTAATAAATCAAGATAAAAGAAAATCCAGAAAATGAAAAGCTATTAAGGCTAAAGGGAAATTCTTCTACGAAACAAAAGGTACATGCAAACTATGAACAAATTTAAGTTACAAGTTAGAAAATATTTCTAGCTACTAGATGTAAGATTTGCTGAAACAAAATACAAAAATGGATAGGAGATGCAAGAAACCTCTTTGATACTAAGGTACTTCCTAAGTGAAAAAATTGAATTAATGATACAGAATGTTATTCTGGAGAATATCCCCCTGTATTCTCCCTTTCAGGTACAGAGAATGTTAATTTAATGTATGATTGATGAATAGCATCTATAATCAGCTCTTCAACTAATATCAGTGATGGAAATTAATGTTTTCTTGCCTAAAATTCTATGCAGTTTTGATCCAAAACATTTCATAAAAAGCCTCCTGCTTTCAAGTGAGAATTTTCCACATGGAAAATACTATTTTATGATAACCAAGAATAACTTCAGTGATCCTATATTTGTGGTTTATTTCTATAAAGGAGGGGGGAGGGAAGGGAACCTGAGAGAACTTCATAAAATTCATGCAGTCAAAGCCAGCCTATCTGCACCCTTTGCTGTTTTGAACAAGATGTGTTACATTTTTGAAGTATTGCATTGTTGTTTTTTTCCCCCCTATCCCTTAGTAAGAAACCTTAGGAAATAGCAGATGCCTCTATCAGACAACAGCTTTCCAGGTCACAAAGGATCACGTGATTTGAGTACACAGTATGTTTCTGTTGTTTGATTTGTGTTTATTATATCTATGCATTTATATTACAGTATATTTTAGAATAAATGGCAACTCCAGTCAACTGAAACATAAAAAAAGTTTAATGAAATAATGTTGCTACATTGAAGTGCTCTACATCTGTGAGAACAAAAATCTCCAAACAACATCTACAATGGTAAAGATGAGAGAAGTTGATGCTAGTGGAGAGATCATCCAAACTAGCAATATTCCATGATGACATGTACCTAACTTGATTAGATGGAGACCAATCCCTTTACATGGAAGAGTATGTGATTGACTTGCCTCACACTAAATCAGTGGGATTACATATTTCCTGTTGTTGAGGTATATGTCGTGTTAGATCTGAGCACTGAACATTCACAGTGGCTGAAGGCTATATCTACCAGCAGACATATTGGAGTACCTGTTTTAGTAAAAAAGATGAATGAGAAAAGTGGTGTCTAATGCAGAGAATTACAGAGTTTTAATAAATTTTAAGAGTACAGAGAAGGCAAGAATAGAATGACTATGGTCTTACCATACAAAGCAATATTATCTAGCTATAATTATACTTACTGTGAAAATATATTTTAACTGCATGATTTCCCATGACATGGTAAATGGTAAAATGTAGCACTAGATTAGAAAATTGGATTATTTCTTAAACTGGTTGTGATAAACACTAAGGTCTTACTCTATGATAGGACACTTGTCTTTATACTGCTAGAGGTTGTGAAAATTTTCACAGTGAAGTTTTGATACATTTTCCGTTGTTCTAATATTCTTCCCCCCCAACAAAAAAAACCACTACAGGCTAGATTCACTGATAGGATATCAGCCTAATGGCACCTTTGTTCTGACCTAGTAAAGTGATTTTTACATTGTTATACCCTGTGAAAAATAGGATAAGAGCTCTGCCACAATATTTCAGGAAGGAACACTGTAAAATCTGTGAGCTGCAATTATTAATTTTTTAAGTATTATGATGTGTTATATTTTGATTGTTGTTTGTGAAATGAAAGCAGGTTGGATTTTATTTTTCTTAAATACTCTCTATTTTATTTCTCTGTATTAAATACTCTCTCATCTACTTAGAAAAATACAACAATCTCCTGCATATGCTAGGATGCTGATACAGCATGGCTTTATACACTGGGTGTTTTTGCTAAAATGATAAGTGTTTTGTTCACCTACCAAAGCCGAAATCCATAGCAAAAAGTAGTAAATAACAGAAGAGCAGCCTTTTAAACCAAGTCTTTTAAATTGAATCTGTCTTGTTAGAATGAAACCCAAACACACAAAACCCCAAATGTAAAAATTGTAGATGGGGAATTCCTCATTATCTATTGAATTATTACAGATAGATCCTTCTTTTGACTTTTGTCTACTGGTCTTTGTTAAAGACTTAGTTGCAAAAACCACTGAACAGGCTTCTCTGATCTCTTGTAAAAGTATTTCCATTACTTTTTATCTTTTATTTGCTCCTATCATTTTTGACTCCCATTGTCTTACATCTCATTTCCTTTCTGGCAATCCATGCTTTCTTGCCAAGAAATCATGGTCTTTACCTCCAGACAGTCCCAGCTAGATCTTTCATTTCCTTGTTGAAAAAGCATAACTTACTTACAAAACTACTATGGAAATATATTGAAGTAAGTCTCAAGATAAAAACGAAACAAAATCCAAAATTAACTTTTACAGTGATTGAAACAGGAGAGTGACTTTCGTTGTTCGGACTGCAGAACCAGAGAAAGACTTGTTTACATAGTTTGGTGACCTCTACCCTTGCAAAGTAAGAGCAGACTATAAACAAAATAAGTGGAGCAGGAGTTGGTGGTGACAAAGCAAAGCAGAAAACAGCTTTCTTTGGAGAATATTCATAGTTTTATAATTTCTTTTCTTATATCAGGAGAAAAGGGAATTGATGCAGAAATCTCTACATTGTGGCAATATGTGCCCCCAGGGCAAAAGCAAATAATTAGAAGACAAACGAGGACAATCACTGCCTCAGAAGGAGGAGATAGAGGAAAATCTTTGTTTTGTTTTGGGACCAATAGTTAACAAATAAATTAAAGCCACTAATCTCAGAGTATGTCTCAAATTTCTCTTTCTCAAAAACTTCAAATGGAAAGACATGTGTTTGTACTATTTCTCTTCAAAGTGTGATGAGGTTCTAGGTACTAGTTACAGCTTTCCAGCAGGGACTGCAGGACAAAATCAAGAAATTGCACAAAAATTCATCCTAGACTTGAGAAACTTTCAAGAACCCTTCAGCAAATGTGCCCTCATTGCAGGAAAGTTCGATATATTCTGAATCAGCACAGTCTAGTGAAAAATGGTTATACTAAAATCTTCTGACTGACATTAATATCTACATCCAGACTCAGTTCCTGGTGCAATAATGGAAGATACAATGAACTGCATTGTAAAATTCATGTTAAGAATTCTGTTCAGTGTTTAAAGAAACAGGGAAACAGATCAGAGTTGTATTTATAAGAAACATTATCACATCACATAAATTAACAATAATGAAAAGGTAGATTGCTACCTCTTATGCACCATTTCCTCCATAGTATATCCATGCTCCGTATCAGAAAGATCTCTCACAAAACACTGAATATTCTCTACCCTGCTTAGCTTCTGCAACTTGGCAAGACACATTAGTAAACAGAAATTACTTCTGGTAAGTGCTGCTTTTATCAGCCTTTTGTGACTATGTTCCTTCTATCAAGTTTAGATTGGTGATAAAATGTGTCTTCTACCATACTGAAGATAAAAAAATTCAATGGTAAAGTAAGCCTTCCATTAGTGAGCAAGCCAAAATAACACAAAAACATTGCAAACTAGGCTCCATGATAATGTTGTTTGTAAACAGAATGCATTAAATAATGCTAAAAAGACTCAATTTTCATATATTATTTCAGAGACCAACTTTATCTTGAAGCATTACAGACAGACACATTTCAATTAAAATCAATGGATAAATCTAATTTTACAAAATAAGTACAGGAAATGAGAAAAATGCAGGATAGTTCTTTATACAAATGGGCTCTGGCTTGCAACTACCAGCCTCAAGCATGATTAGCTCATCATGAAAAAGATTTTCAGGGAAGGAAATTTTATCCTGTGGAAAGAAACATTTCAGCAACCACACTTACGTGTCTCCCTTTTTTTAACCGCTGACATGTCTCCAGGTAATAATACCTTGAGATGCTCTGATTTGGTTTACTGCTGTTTCATGTAGAGATAAATTGGCACTGTTTGTATGTTTCCTAACATAAAGTAATTGTTAGGTCCTGTAATACCTTCCATGTGAAATTCTTACCCGTAGTTCAAGCAGTGATGAATTGGCAATGACTCAGCTGTATTTTCTTGCAAGCAGGAGAATAGTTGTTATTCTGTAATGTGGTATCAACTTAACCTATGGTCTGCAAATTTGATGATGCATCAAAAAGCAAAAATTAAATCTTCCATTTAATCCCTCACAGAAGTTTTTTTGTTTATTTTTATTTGGTTTGGTTTTGGGTTATTTCTCCCCTCTTATTAATGCTAGGTTTTCTCAATATATCAGTTAAAGCCTTGTAAAGGACATCATCCAGATGTGCAAATATGTTTATATCCAATTCCCTTTAACTTAACAGGTTTTAGGTGCTTATGTCCTTACTGATCTAAACAATATCCTTCATGTCTCTCAAAAATTCAGATTTGTTTTTCACAGATGTTGATAATTAAAATCATGAACTTATTTCCAGTTTCCATTAATGTGAAAATACCGAAGTATTTATGAAGTATATATGGAGGTAAAATTGATTTGGAAGACATTCAGAAGAAGTAACTAAATCAAATAATGGTAAATTTACCACTTTGGACTTACAGTATCAAAATTATTAAAAGTATAGAACTGATAATTTTAAGTTTGCTATTAAATATTTTATAGCATATTGCTCACAGTTACATTTCTACTACAAATTATAGGATTTATAGATTTTTATCACTTTTGTGACCTTTTTCAAAATTTCTATTTACTATATTAGTTTAACCTGTTGGCTTTCTCTTTCAATGTAAAATATAAACAAAATTTAAAGTATATTTTGTTCAGCCTTCTCTGATCCATTCTTTAAACATCCAAATAAATTTTTCTAGTGATAAAAACGGTGTTCAAAATATGTTTAAGGAAATATACTGAGAAAGGTGAAAATATTTCCAAAGATACATCTAAAGCCAGAAAACTGACATGAGCACATTGCTAAAATCCCAATAAAGCTTGCATTCATCATAAACATTTGATTATTCCTAGAATAGTGTCCTCAACAATTTCTCTCCTACTTTGTATTTAAATTTATATTTATCTTAGTGGAGTTATATATTTCTACAGAGATGCATCACTTAATTTGCATTATATGAATTGAAAAGTGTTCTTCACTACCAACATGACACTGAAACTGAACATATTTTTGTTGTCAGATATCTGAGATGTTTTTCTTTCAGCTAATTAGGCAACACCTCACAGTGAAGTCGAATCTGACACATTATCACTTATAACAACATGAGTTCTTAATGTCTTTTCTCCTGTATTAAAATAATTTCCGTAAGACCAGCAAAGGGTGAAGGTCTTTGGTTGTTTAGTTGTTTATTCACCTCTGCACGCACACAGACAATTAAAAAGGCTGATACCTATGAACTGCTACCCAAAAAGCAAATCAAACAGATGAGAAAGCCTGGAATTGAGGATATGATGGTCTTCTGGATGGAGGAGTCATTCTGTTTTTCTACCAGCACCACTTTTAACACGGTTATGCAGGCAAAATGAAAATCACAAAGGTAACAGTATTGAAAAGAAATTGTAGAAAAAAGGTTCAATGCTTTTCCATTGAAAATCAACTCCTAGATTTATCACTTTCATTCAATACTCTTACAGTATCAGCTCAAGTATCACAAACCCACAGAAGAAAAAAGCTATTGGTTTGCCCTGGCATACTCTAAAGGGCTGCAGATTTTGTGTTCTTGCTTTAAGTGGCTCCCAGCCATGAGTCCTGCATTTCTAATTGCATTGTGAGACACCAGACTCTTCCTGGTGACTGATGATATTATGTGTTTCACAGAGGATTCATGGTATTGTTCAGAGGCAAGACACCTGAGAGGCCCTCCATTAATTTGTGAGGATCTGACCTCTGCAAATTTCAGACACCCTGGAACAGACATCCTATAGCTCTAAACATGGTGCTAATATTTTAAGGACATGGAAATGAATATAGTTACTAAACAACATGAAGGTTCGGATTCTCAAATTGATTGGGAAGCAGAGAGTTATGAGATCTAGAAAACAGCATGTAATTTGGAGACAACAATGGGAAATAAGTTATCTGAGAGGACCCCACTGGCCCATGGCTTTCTGTTACTTTTGCTTTACAAAGATTTGATACTCACTGTGAAAATACTGAAGAAGGCTTGTGTGGCTGTGTGAATCTGGGGATAGGTGTTTTTGGCTTTTGATTTTGCTATCAACTCTTTATCCTTTAATTATCACCAACACCTTTTTTGCCTCAGTTTCCACACCCGCAAAAAACCCAAGGCAACAGCAATATGGAGAGAGAGCTCTGAGATTTGCATGAGTGCTGCATAAGATCTATCTATACATGCATTCCTTAACTCTTCATCTAAAATCAAGTTAGTAAAACCATGAAATCTTTAAGATTAGACATAACCAATCACTTTAGCATTCTAGATGAAAGGAGGCAGAAGGCATGATATGAAACACCTTACACAAAATAATCTGATTTACTAATACAGTGAAGATTAAAAGACTGCAAAGTACAAGTGTGATAAAAAAAAAACAGCTACATATTCTTTTATCCTCTTCCCCTCTCAAATTACAAACCTGACTGGAACTTTACATCTGCCAAAAGTCCATTTTTATTGCTCAACACATGCACAGACTATTATGATTATATCACACACATTATGATTATATATTGACAGCAGGTACTGTTGCCAGATATGTTTGGGAGTGGAAAGGTAGCACTTCAGGCACGGAAAGGGGTGATTTATTATAGCATTAGTGTGACACTGAAAAGGTCATAAAGCTACAAAACACATATAAAAGTTCTAGTATCACAGAGAAAATCTACATTAGCCTATTCAGGTATTTACTCTTATTGTAAGAAATGTTACAACTGTCAGTCCCAGCAACAGGGAAAGAGTTTACGTTGTTTTTTTCCTACAGCTGGAAGTGGGATAACTTACAACCCAGAATACCCAGGCCTCTCAAGCAGGCTTTCATCCTTCCAGGGTAAACTGACTTCATGTATTTCATAAGGCATTGTTGTGGTTTGACCAGACAGTTTTTAGGAAAGATCCAGATAAGGACCTCCCCCTCCCAGGATAAAGGAATAAATGTAGAATGAACACACATGCACACCCGAGGCAAAGTGATAAAGAATAACTTTAATAGATAAATATATATATAACAGTGCAAACACAGAGATAAGTAAGAAAGCTTTCCAAGTCTCTCCCCCCCTCACTGTGCCACGAGGTTCCTCCCTCCCTACCCCTGATAAAACCTGCAAGAAATATAGTCCAGTTGAGGTGGGAGGAAGGTGAGGTGAGCTGAGATGATCTCAATGGAGCCAGGGACTCGGATGACTGAAGAGAAAAAGTCGCAGTTAGATGGAAAGCTGAGCACCTTATGGTCAAGATGGCAGAGGTTACATGGCAGTTCTCTCTCTCTCCTTCTGCAGTTGTCTCGTATCAGGCAGGAGGCAAAGAGGAAGCAAAAAGAGAGAAGTGTCTGACGTCTCTGTCTCCTTTTATAGCCAGAGAGAAGGAATCCCAGGATCCTGTGTGGCAGGCGGTCTTTTTGCTCAGCTGATTTGCACATGAAAGTCACTTCCTTGGTCTGTGCCCCCGTGATCTGCTCGGATGCAGCCTTGCATGCCACGGGCACATGCTCAGCGCTGCTCTGTACCATGCCAGGAAGCCGCCGCTGCTCCAGCCTGCCCCATACCCAGCCATTAGTTGCCATGGCTACCAGAGTCAACACGCTGGGGGAGGGGGCAGTGGCAGCAGAGCAGTTTGGAAAATGAAACAAACTGGTTTGGAAGAAGGAGGAGGAGGTAAGGTGGACGCAAAGAACTTCCTGTTTCACATATTCCATCACAGGCACTTTTTGCCCTTGTCAATTATTCTAGTGTGAACCTAGCTGTCTCAGGGGTTTATGGTATTATGAATCACCTTAGCTTGCTGGGTGACAGGAGCACTAGAAGATGACCCAAGACCTTTCCATGCAAAACCATCAGCAGATAAATCAAAACAAAACCAATTCCCCAAAGCTCCCCTCAATGTCCACCACCCCCAAAAAGCCCCAAACACCACACAATAAGCGGATTTACAGGAGTCTCAAAAACTTCCTTCATGTTAAAGGCAAAACTCTTCCAATGATTCCTGAAGCTTAATTGGGAAGACAACATATTGGGAAGGGACAGACGAATAAAACCAGAAAAAAAATCTTTAAAACCTATGTTATCTTCTTATTCATAAAAGGCAGTAAAATCCACGCATATATTTAGTTATTTCTGGATTTTCCTAATTACTCTATAAAGTTGTTCCATAATAGATCTCCTTAACAAAAATAATTCTTCCCCAGGTTTAGGATCTGTATTTCATTTACTCTATTACAGGACTGGGATTTATATTTTCCCAACCCCTGTAATAAATTATTACTGAATTTAACACAAATTTTGTCTTGATGGTGCAGTGGCATCATAACTTAGTTCCCTGAAGGCAAGCATTTGGAAGTTCTCTAGGAAGCAGTAGAGGACCTTTTCCCCCTGATAGGCTCATGACTCCCTGAAACACAAAGCAGTACACAGCTTTAGGTTATAACAATTGAAAATGTTTCATCATGTATATATTTGGGAGGAATTTTAGGGGCTCAGTAAAATAGATGCTGTCAAAACACTCCATATCACAACAGTGTGATGACACTGTGCTATGTTGATTGAATCAGCTCAGTTACCAGAAAAAAAAGAGAATCAGGTCTTTTTTGAAGGTACTTGCAGTGATATAGATGTGACAGAATGAGTCATCTGTGAATCAGTATTTTAGTCAGCAAAGTCATTGACTTAATGGCAAGTATTTATAACTGAAAAATAAAAGGAGGCAATCAAAATGAAGTAAGCAAAAAAAGAAATCTGAATGCTAAGGCTATTTTATAACATTCAACAATGAGGTCATTATATCTGTAATCCTAAATAACCTTTTTAATATCAGTATCTGTCCAAATCCAACTTCACTGTACAATGTGCTTTATGCATTTTTATCTGCTCCTAATTCAGAAGATATATTTGCTGCAGTATTCATCTAAGCACAGTGATAAATCTCTGTCCATTTTCTTGTGAAAGTATTTTTTTCATCTGTAATATTTCCTTCAGTTCAAGTTTTACTTCATTTTTAGATGGCATGCCTGATAGAGCTTGGGACATTCTCCTTTTAGAGGTTCTTCCATAAAGTTTTTGAAGGACATGAACCAAGATCCACAGAAAACAATGGGAGCTTTTCCATTAATACTACTAGATGTTTAATTAAATTTTTACTTCCACTATGTTCTTTCCACGAAGTTCTTGAGTAGGCATAATTTAATATCTTTCAAAAGATATTACAATGGGTGAAATTCAGTCTCCTCTGAAATGAGTGGCAAAACCTTCTTGGACATAGAATCATAGAATGGCCCAGGTTGGACGGGACCTTAAAGATCACCTAGTTCCCACCCCTCTGCCATGGGCAGGGATGCCACACGCTAGACCAGGTTGCCTAAGGCCACATCCAGTCTGGCCTTGAACACATAATTGCTGTTGGAATTTCTCTGACATCTATGTATGACTGTAGTTATTTATCTAGTTATCTAGTTATTAGTGAATATATTTATTAGAACCATAGAATGGGCAGGTTGGAAGGGACCCTAAAGATCATCTAGTTCCAACCTCCCTGCACTGAGCAGGGATGCCAATCACTAGACCAGGTCACCCATGGCTGCATCCAGCCTGGCCTTGAACACTGCCAGGGATGAGGCATCCACAACCTCCCTGGGCAGCCTGTTCCAGTGCCTAACCACTCTCTGGGTGAAGAACTTCCTTCTAATCTCCAATCTAAATTTCCCCTCCTTCAGTTTATATCCATTCCCCCTTGTCCTATCACAGTCTGACCGCTTAAAAAGTCTCTCCCCTTCTGTCTTATAATCCCCCTTTAGGTACTGGAAAACTGCTATAAGATCCCCGTGAAGCCTTCTCGTTTCCAGGCTGAACAATCCCAACTCTCTCAGCCTGTCTTCATAGGGGAGGTACTCCAGTCCTTTAATCATCTTTGTGGCCCTCCTCTGGACTCGCTCCAACAGCTCCACATCTTTTTTATGCTGAGGAGCCCAGAACTGGATGCAGTACTCCAGATGGGGNTCTCCAGGTTGGAGATGAGGATGTCATGAGGAACCATATCAAAGGCCTTACCAAAGTCCAAGTAAATGACATCAGTCGGTCTCCCCTCATCAACTGCTGCAATCACTCCATCATAGAAGGCCACCAGATTGGTCAGGCACGATCTGCCTTTTGTGAATCCGTGTTGACTACTTAGGATCACCTCTTTATCTTGTATGAGCCTTAACGTCCCTTCCAATACTATTCGCTCCATGACCTTCCCAGGCACAGAGGTGAGGCTCACTGGCTTGTAGTTCCCCGGGTCGTCCTTTTTACCCTTTTTAAAAATGGGTGTGATGTTACCCTTCCTCCAGTCCCCCGGGACTTCACCTGACCTCCACGATTTGCCAAATATGATGGAGAGTGGTCTTGCAACAACATCAGCCAATTCCCTCAGGACCCTAGGATGTATGTTATCAGGGCCATAACTTCTTTTGCTTTGATGCAAATATATTTTTACACCTCATAATCTTTATGGTTTTCTAAATGGAAAAAAAAGAAATACCTACAAAGTACGTAGTATTTTATTTTTTGTAGGAAAAAATAAAAATTGAATCATCTAATGATTTTCATTGTTATCTTTAACTGAGAATTGTCTTTTCTTTCAAAGAAAAATTTTTATGAACACTCAGGTCTAGAACGTAGCTATATCTTGAAAGCTATTTCATCAAAAATATCTAAAATTTGGATGAACAGAGGAATCCTTTTCGAACATTGTCATCCACTTACATCTCTATTATATTTATAAAATCTTCTCTATGTGTGTTCAGTCCAAAGTTCTATCTAGTGCAGCAGATCAAGTAAGAGTTAATTAGCCTACTGGTCTTATGACTCTAGGTTTATCACTTCCATTCTAGACTGTATTTTTCTGAAGTATAACAATGATATTGTTCTTTGTAATTTGAGTTTGTGTTGTGCTATAGAAAGAGCTATATGAAAAATAAACTTTACAAACAAACAAACAAAAGGTGTATTGTATTTTTCATTTCTTACAACTAGTCTGCATTTACTTTTGTGGAAATTATGATGGATGAAATCTTGACTGCATTGAGGTCAGTGGATTTGCACATGAATTTACCTTGTGCTCTGTCATAATCTTCCCTTTTTAGAAGGGATTTGTTAACAGGTTTCTCCTCATTCTGATATAACATTTGAACAAGAAGTCCATTTAAGATTTTAATACTTTTATAGTTGACAGATATGTCTAGAAATAAGACAGAAAAAAATCAAGAAATTAGAAATAATGTGAAAATAGCACACAGTAAAAGTGAATTAAACAAAAGTCTAGTTATTATCTGTATATGCATATGAAAATGTCTTTATTTTATAGTGTATATTTATTGCTATTTTCTAATCATATATGCATTTGAAGCAAAATACAGAGCACTCAATTTACTTTAAAGGCAATGACACTATTTGTAAGTTTAAAAAAAGTATGCTTGTATGAACTGTTAAAAATGGATGAGAAATCCTCAGAGAACCTAAAGTATACAGTCTATTTAATGTATATCTGTGTTTTTAAATATATGTTCAATATATTTCTATAGAGAAACTAACCTTTTAAAGAAACTAACTATTGAAATATACTACCAGCCTTGCATATCATTTTGGTAAATGGTTAATATTGTGGCACAACTAAAACTGTCAGGTTCTTTCACTTATTTTATTGTAGCTGGAACAATCTGGATAAAATATATCAAGAAACAAAGCATAATTCTGTAAAATCCTCCATCCTCTAAGATAAGAATTTACATCTCAGGAAGAACTCTGTATCACAATCTCTAAATTGTTGTACGGAGGCCAGTGGTCACTCAGGGCATTAGGTAGAGAGCTAAACTCAATATGACGAATGTACCCCCACACATATAGCGTTCCTTTTCACCTATGTCAAAAACAAATATTTTCACAGTTGTATGGAAGATAGTTTTGCTTTCTTGGCAGTTTGAACACTCTGACCAAAACAATTGTTTGGTTTGGGGTTGGTTTTTTTGTTTGGTTGGTTGTGTTTTTTTTTGTTACGGCAACAGCAGACAGAGCAGCAGAAGGTCTGACTAAACAAAATGAGAAAAGTAACCCAGGGATTGGGATGAGGAGGAAAGCTTTATTACTAGTTAAAAGATTTCTGGAGCAGAGTTTAGAGCAATGCCAAGTAACAAGTAGCAAACAAAATGAAATATTTATGTATGTCTGTGGAACTCAGTTATTCTTCTCGGTCTTTCTGTCTTCCCCTAATTTACTGTTCTAATCAACAGAGCTATTTTCCGCCCTCTTGGATACTACCATCCCTCTTATGGGTTGACATAAATAACAAACAGCTCAAGCCCTTGGCTTCACCAGTAAGAAACTCTATATACAAAATGAGTTACTGCAAATAAGGCAAGGACTTGTGTCAGAAAGCTGTCACCTTTACCTCCAAGATTTTCCTTCCTAATAGACCTACACATTTTCTTGTTATCATCCACAGTAATTTCTCCTAAAACGCTGAAGCTGCTATTAGTCACATAAAAAACCATTTGGAGGCAGCAAATAAAGGCATGTTTCCTTAACGAACATTAGGGTAGAAAATAACTGCTGGGAATTTTGGAGTTATTTCTGCCAAAAAGAGAGACTGATTCTGCACTCCTTGGTGTTCACGATCAATAGTCCTGAATTCTGGTGATCTGGGTTCTGGGATCTGAGTCCTTACTGAATCCTCTTAAGGCACTGGGCGACTTAAGCAATTGTATTCCTAGCTACAGCTGGGGATTTATGTAGATGGGTATATGTTTGCTGCCACCTTACCTGTTTTATAAATTACAGCTTGAGTCAAATTTACCAGCAATAAATAACAGCAATATTAACAAAACCATATATGAAGTACAGTCTAATATGTACAATATAGCAGTTCGAAGCTGACGTTTCATTTAGTAAGAGAGAAATCTCAGATTATTTTTGAGATCCAGTTCCATGAAACAATCAAAAGTTCGAAGACATGGTGAAATGTGGTATTAAGAACCTATTACATACAAATGCAAACCTTTAGGCCTTATTTCAGTGGATGAGTTTGTTCAGCTCTATGAGGTCATTATGATTCTTTTCTCCAATTCTTTTAAAATATTTGTGTTCAGATTGAAATTCATGTTCATGCTACGGAGAGACTCTGCAATTCTAGCCTTTCCCAATTGTGATGGGGTACATGAAACAGGAAGTTCTTTGTGTCCACATTTGCCTCCTCCTCCTTCTCTCAAATCTGTTTGCTGTGTTTTCCAAACTGCTCTGCTGCCGCCGCCCCTCTCCCAGGTTGTTGACACTGGTAACCACGGTGATAAATGGGTGTGGGATGTGGGGCAGGCTGGAGTGGCAAAGTCCACGTCGTCGCGACCCGGCGTGGTGCTGCACACCCCGCAGGCGGAGGGGGGAAGTGGGCCGGGGAGAATCGGGCCGGCACAGAGCAGGGAGGTGACTTTCATGTGCAAATCAGCTGAGTGAAAAGACCGCCTGCCGCACAGGACCCTGGGTACATTCTCCCTGGCTAGAGAAGGGCAGACAGAGGCACCAGACACTTCCTGTTCCTCCTGTTCCTGTCCTGTTCCTGTTGCTCTTCCTCTTTCTCTTCGCCTCCTGCCTAACTGAGAAATATCTTGCAGAAGGGGAGAAAGGACCACCACGTGGCCTCCGCCATCTTGACCATGCGGTGCTCAGCTTTCCATCTAACTGGGACTCTTTCTCTTCAGCCATTCAAGTCCCTGGCTCCATCGAGATCAGCTCACCTCACTTCACCTCCTTCCCACTCCAACCGGACTATATTTCTTGCAGGTTTTGTCGGGGGTGGGGAGGGAGAAACCTCATGGCATAGTGAGGGGGTCAGGGAGTGACTTGGAAAGCTTTCTTACTTCTTTCTGTATTTGCACTGTTTTATATATATATATATTTATCTGTTAAAGTTATTCTTTATCACTTTGCCTTGGGTGTGCATGTGTATTCATTTTACATTTATTCCTTTATCCTGGAAGGGGGAAAGTCCTTATTTCGGTCTTTCCCAAAAACAGTCTGGTCAAACCAAGACACCAATGTATAAACGTCTGTGTTTAGTTTTATCGCTGAATGACTTTCAATTTCAGTTCCTGTCTTCTGGTCTCTATCTGCTGTTCACTGAGGTCAAGAGATCAACTTAAAGTGATCATATACCTTAAAGTGATTATATACCTAGTCCTAAAGAGAACACTTATTTTAGCAGCTTGAGAAGGTTTGTTCTTATATTAAGCACAATGAGTATCATAAACGTTATAGTTGCCTGCAACTGTCAGGTTTTGATTGAAGAATATGCAGCAGATGACCTCACCTTTAGAGTACATGTAGCAGCTTACGCCCAATATTTAAAATTCAGTTGCATGAGCCCTCTGAGCACAACAAATATTACAGCAATCCCCTGAAACTCAGGACACTGTCAATAATGGAGAGTCACCATCTGGCTCAGCACCAATCACTGGATCATTTTTGGGAAGAGAAAATTTACACCAAGATAAGCTAATAAAATTCATGTCTCTTATTGTAAGGTGCACTGACTCATGGGTTCCATGTCATGAAAATTTATGGTAAAAAAGCTCTGCTTTTGTTCTGATGATCAAATGAAGAAATGACACTTATTTTAATTATTCTTTAAATAACTGTGTACTGAATATTACATATTAGCAGTTGATAGAGGAAAAAGTACTGTTTATCTTGGGTGTATCATTTTTACATACTTGAGAAATGCAGACAAAACCAAGCATTTCATTTGCTATCTGAAGTTCTTTAGCATTAATCATACGGTTGACTTTGCACAGGATGTTGCAAAAATCTAAGATTATGAACACTGAATAAATAGCTAGTGGCATCATCCAACAATAAATCATACTTCTACCTGCCCAGTTTTGCATTGCATACAGAAAAGTTAGCCACAGAGTCAAAAACGATGCTTATCACAAATGAGAATTTAATTCTATGCTTTGGTTATTTTGTAACAGTAGCTCTGAGAAAAGCATATGGTCCAAATGGCAACTGTACACAGGAATAAATATATGTACATATGTATGCATGTAGTTCTACTTGCACATATAGATACATGTTTATTTTTACTCTGGAGTTGACAACACTCTATGGCATATCAATCTTATACAAATTACATGGTGGATTTAACATATTTAGCATGGTCTTGTGCTGTATTTTAATTGTTTAGATTTTCAACCTTTCATATATTTGCATTATATACCTATATGTGAAGTCTTGTACATGCAGACACACATGTATATAAAAGCACACACATGCATGCAGGTATACATTTATATTCTAAATTTACAGAGCCTATCTCTGCACTGATACAATTCCCCATCTGCTGAAAAGCTAATGTAACCTGTGGTATTTAGATTAGCTCAAAGAGATGGAATAAGAGTCCATTAGCGTACCACTAAAAAACCCCAAACTTCTTTCTTCAAGTTCAGTAGCACTACAAAAATCCGTATTGTGTACCTAAAGGGAATAGTGAAATAAATTAGTCACTATAGGTAAACACATGCATCTGCCATTAGCAGTCTGTAGAACACACACAAATTGCACACTAAAAGAACCCACAGTAAGTCAGAAAAAAAGAGAAGATGGCATAGTTCGTGTCCCATGTAAAAACAAGTCAGAAGTCATACTTCAACAGTAGGATATTACCAATCTGCAATAACTGATTACAAACTAGAAGTGCCTCCTTTCCTTTGAAAGTGTAAGTTATGGACATTGGAGACAAAAAAATGTAAAGAAAACTTATTACTAAAGAATACTTGTATGGGAACTTACCACACAGGAGCTGCAGTTGTCCCTTTATATTTTCACTATCTATTGGGCCTTATTTTGTAGTTTCTTTTCCTAGCAAATCTGAATAAAATTTAGTGCATAACCCTTACCTTTGTGTTCCATTTTCCTGAGTGTTATTTTGTTTGAATTCAATACTAACTCCTCAGATTGAGTCTTGAGCACACTTAAGTTATGTGTGCTTATTAAGGCAAAGTATCCAAGAGTAAAAATCTTACTGCATTTCTGACCACTACAGAATCACAGAATCACAGAATCACTAAGGCTGGAAAAGACCCCCAGGATCATCAAGTCTAGCCTATGAACCAGCTATACAGCATCACTACTTTCTGAGCTTCTCCTAGCTGTGATATAGGAGAGAGGGGATTTAGTTGACTAATCCTAGACAGCACCCAAAGCTTGTCACATGTACTTTAAATGTAGTTCACTGAAGCAAGTGCTTCTTATATGTGATACCACTTAGTTTCACTGAGTAGGTGATAAAATAGGTCCGCTGTATCACATCATAGAGTTCTTACTTTCTCCATTGGGTGTAAATGCTATTTGATTAGATTAGTTGTAAACAGCCGCATTTTACATGTTTAAAGTTAAGTGAATTCCATGTGGGTAAAATTCTGTGCAAAAAGCCACACATCCTGTTTCTTTAAAGTCTCAACATTTTAAATTTTTCCATAAAAGCAGCCTAAGAAATTACCTGAAATCAACAGCTAAACAGCTGGTGGAGTATCATCACTGCTTATTATGCTTAGCTTTAGAGTCTTCCTGTTGCTCTTTGTCTCCTTTATCTGCTTGTTATGTATTTTCTATTATTTAGCAAAATTTTTTGTATTTTTTTTTAAGACAGGGTTCCTTGCACAACACAGACCTAATCCTTCCTAGGAATTACTCCAATGAAAAAAAATTAGCAACAGATGTGATAAAAGGAGTAATAGTAAGGAGGAAATAACAGATAAATTCCCAGGGACTAAATGTTCAGGTGAATCTGTAAGAAATGAAGAAGGAGAAACAAAATCTATATATATGAAACCACTAAAATGAATTTAGATGTATTATCAGGTTCCTATACTATGATGGTGGATGTAGTGTTAACAAGAGTTTAATGAGGTGACAAAAGAGTTCCTTTTCTTTCTGTCACACTATTTGCTGCAAAAGAGAAACAAATATTTGCCAGTAATACTGGAGTTGCATAAGCTGGAAAAGTCAAAAAGATTTAAAACTGAAAGAATATTATTGGAGGACAAAAGTTAAAATCTGCCAACAAAAAGCTGAAACTAAAAAGATACAAACAAACAAAAAAATGAGGTGTTTTTTTGTCATGTACTCACTGAAAAAAAATAATTTTTCCTCCAAATATCAAACCTAAGCAACATTGCCATGAACTTGTGGTAAAAATTTTAAATTGACTGAATTATGGACCTATTCTGGCTCTTGGCAAGACCTAGTCCTGCAAAGAATTTTTGCTACAGAGAATATTCAGTAAAACTGATAATTTAATTATTCAAGCATGTATTTAAGGAATTATTTTCAGTAGAACTTGGACATCCACTTATAGCTAACTCTATTTTTAAATATTTCAGAGTTTGTTATGAAGAATGGAGAATTCATCCCTTAAAAAGTTTATATAACAGTTTTAAATCACTGAAATCAGGATCATAACAGACTTTTCATTCTAAGATCATTATTTTCAATTATTAGCTAATAAACGGGACAAAATTTGAAGATATATATACTTAAAATTGGAATCTAACTTCTCAGGTTAATTCAGTATTCAAAAATGTCTGTCTGATAAAAATCACTCTTTTTCCATTGCAGCATTTCCAGCTAATATGCACCAATTTTGTACAGTACAAATATTTTCTTTGCTCCAATTACTAAATGAAACCATTTTACTTAGCATAACATATTAATTAAGTAACAAGATACAATTTCACAAATAATATTTTGCATCATCAGCTCAAAGAGCACTGAGCCTATTGAAGCATCTATAGAAGATAGGTACATGATCCTCAGAGTGACTGGTTTTCCTACTTCAGTTTATTTATGCTCACTTCAAAGATGAAATGAATTTCAAAATTAATACCTCACTGAAATAAGAGAATTATATTTATATATTTTATTATTTTTACAGAAATCGTATCATGAGGGTTTATAAGACTAGATTTCACATGTATATAGCAATTTTCATAATAAATCATCATCAGAGATATTTGAGACTGTGATGTACAAATTCACAGGCAAAGAAAAAAACACGCATGATATCAGTTTGTTGGACACTTGATCAGACAGTAAATTTGGAGGTTTAGACAAATATTAGTATGAAATGCCATCGAGAGTGCACAGATCTCTGCAAATACGATCTAACAGCTTATCATTTTAGTAGAATGGCTGAACTAGTGTTTGCTGACATTACAAGAAACATAGGGGGATCTTCTAATACCGTAAGGTAGACGAACCAGGTCATACATAGAACAGATATAGACTGTGTTCATACAGATACTAGTGATAGTTTTCCGTGTGCAACATGAACACTATAGTGAGATAAGTATTTTTATCTACCTGTTACTTTCACGACTGTGTATGTGTGAATATGTGTGTGTTCTTTATATAATCTTCCTATATTAATAATATTTTCTGTCCAGGAAAGAATTAAGATGACTCCTAATCTGTAAAATGACTACTTTAGACAAGAGTTTCAGTAACAAAGAACAAAAATTCTTTTTTCTTCTTCAAGAAGCCTACTATCCAGGAAAAGAAAAATGCAGAGTTCATAGTAAGAAATAAGATCAATTTCAGGTGTAAACAATGAGGAAATAAAAGATATTTAGAGCCAATAATATAGTGTTACACTTTAGAAATCGCATTATGTCTGTTTTATATATCAGAGTTCATGCATAAACATGGGGCCATAAACCTCATTGAGAAATTTATATTCCAATCTCAACTTTGTCTTTAAGAACATCAATGAAAAATAGATTAAAAAAAAATATGACAATATGGCAAGTATTTTGATGAATATTCTTAATATTTAAAATAACAGTATGAAATGACGCATGTCAATGCTGACTCATTTTACCGTCCATCATTACTCTGTCATGATATAGCACATCAGTCAATGAAAAAAAAGACATATAAGACTATTTGAGAAGTGATGAGATTGATCCAACTGATTGACATATAAGGAATCACTGACCATGTATTCTCTGATGGGTCAGCATTTGTCTGACTATCAGTTTTATTGTGCATGCTATTTGTGTGCATAAATCCCAGGGCTATCTGAATTTTAGTGTGCTATACTTTCAAGAGAAGTCAAAACTGAAAAATGAAGTAATGAAAGACAAAATAAGAAAAGATTTTTTTTTCTGCGTAGTAGCTCAGCATATGCAAAGATACATGGCATGTGTCTCGGATAAGTGCCCAGGCTTAAAACATGCCACTCTGGACATCTTGCAGTATAACCAGTGAAGTGTAAGAATTAAATTAAGAAATGAGTTACGCAGTACAAATGCGCACCAGTGTACACAATGGTTACTGTTCCTAACCATCAGCTGTCTGGGAAAGGTTACAAGAAAGAATCACAGAATCACAGAATGTCAGCGGTTGGAGGGGACCTAGAAAGATCATCTAGTCCAACCCCCTGCCAGAGCAGGATNAGAGGGGGAGAATAACCTCTCTTGATCTTCTGGCCATGCTCCTCTTAGGAGCATGCTCATCTTAGGATGCCATTGGCCCTCTTGGCCACAAGGGTGCATTGCTGGCTCGTGGTCATTCTCCCATCCACCAGGACTCCTAGATCTTTTCCCCAGGGCTGTTCTCCAACAGATCAGTTCCTAACCTGTACTGATACATGGGGTTGTTCTTTCCCAGATGCAGTACTTTACACTTACCCTTTTTAAATTGCATTAAGTTTCTCCCTGCCCATCTCTCTAGCCTGTCCAGGTCACGCTGGAAGACAGCACAACCTTCTGGTGTGCTAGCCACTCCTCCAAGCTTGGTATTATCCACAAAATTGCTGAGGGTACACTCTAAACCTTCATCCAGATCATTGAATATAATGAAGTGTACTGGACCCAGCACTGACCCCTGGGGGACACCACTAGTCACAGGCCTCCAGTTAGACTCTGCTCCATCGACCACAACTGTCTGGGCTCTGTCCTTCAGCCAGTTCCCAGTCCATCTCACAACACAGTCTCCCAATGCACACTTCTTAAGCTTAGCAATGAGGATACCATGGGAGACGGTATCAGCCATATATTGGTATAGCAATGGCCGATCTCATCTGATCTCAGAAGTCAAGCAGGGTTGGGCCCAGTTAGTACTTAGATGGGAGACCACCTGGGAATATCGGGTTGCCGTGGGGTTTAGTTGGGGATGTCCCTGCCCACTGCAGGGGGGTTGGACTAGATGACCTCCAGAGGTCCCTTCCAACCCAAA
>VWZO01011415.1:220836-231379 GCA_013396975.1 Bucco capensis | reverse complement strand
ACATTCCAGGAACCTCCTGGATTGTTCTTTCTCTGCTGTGTTGTAGTTCCAGCAGATACCTGGGAGGTTAAAGTCTCCCACAAGGACGACTGCAAGTGACCGTGAGATTTCTTGCAATTGCTTACAGAAAGTTTCATCTACCTCACTGCTCTGATTGGGAGGTCTGTAGCAGACTCCCACAGCAATATCATCTTTGAGTTGAGAGACCTGAAGTCGGAATTGTCCCTTACATTCTTATGCTTCATGCTTTATTTCTTTAACAAAGCCCTTGTAGAGCGAAGCTTTCCAAATACATATTATTGTTTTAAGATCTGAAAATATATAGAATGCAACTCATTTACCTCAAAACCTGTAAAATCTGTTCATATTCTACAGGTGGGATAATACTGGCACAAAAGACAGATTATGAAAAAAAATGTATGTCTTAATTCACCTCAAGGTTAGTGCAGCTTGGAAAGGGAAATATCTTTGTGGTTGACATTAACTTTGGCTTTAAGTGAAGGCACTTGGTGAAGCTTGAAACTATGCCAGGATGTGTCTTAGGCAGGCTGAGCAGACAGAAAGGATCCATCACTCCTATCTTCTACGTGCAAAGGGAGGCAGATCACACAGTTACAAAGAAGGAAAGGCAGAAAAACTTAGGCAAATGCTTAGGATGGCTACAGTTTGCTGAGCTCTTGACACCTGGAGTTCTGCCTGCAGACAATTTGACAAAAAGAGTTACCTGCCTCTGTGTGGTCATGGATGTAGGACTGGCATAGGCATGGCCAGATGACTCACCCAAACAGGGAGTTATGATATGTTACTGGTCTTTGGTTAAGAATTTGCAATCAAGTCTTTATATGAATGTGCTTTTCCACAATCAGTGTGTCATCCTTAAAGATCACTCGTTCCACCTTCCCCTTAAAGACTTCCTCTGCTGAGGCTTTACCATGCTTGATGTCCTTCTCTGGCAGGAAGTATAGGGCCTCTCCTTTGAGCTATGCTATGAACTATGTAGAGAAGACAGTTTTCAGTGAGTAATTTGTCTAGCTCCATATAAACTAGTCTTACGTGTCTGCAGCTGTCACACTGCTTGTTGGCATCAGGTTATTTTCATTCTGTTAGGCAATGTTTATGGCAGTGCCCCATTTAAGTTAATTTGTATGTTAACACTGATATGAATGTTTTGCCTGTTAGTGGAAAACTTGTGCTTTGTGCCGAATTCCTTTCAGAAGTTTCAGGTTGGTTGCTTCTTGTGTTTAGTGGGACAGCAGCTGGTATGTGGGGAGCTGTTTTCTTCAGGCTGCCCTAGCACTCCCCCAGGATGTTCAGATAATATAGAAAACAGGCTGCATATTACCTCCTGTAGCTTCCTCTGAGAAGCAAGGGGTACTTTGAGAGAGTACTGGATATACCCTGGGAGTTGGGATGACCTTCAAGTTTGTAAACTGTTTGAAGAACTTGTAGATTCCCCAGCCTGATTTGTGCTGCATACAGAGCTGTTGTAAAATTCACTCTGCTGTGTTGGTCCTGCTCTTGCCTTAGGGTTTTTTACCATGGAAAGACAGGACACTGTGCTCGTGGCAATAAGACTGTGAATAGAAAACAAACTGGGGAAGGCTCAGACCAGATGCTAACATGGGGTACATCTGCCTGTACTGATTGTTTGGATTATCCTATTCAGCATTTTCAAAACATTTTCCTCTTTTCACCTCTGCAGAAGCAAAGATGTGAATTAAGAAGTGTCAGTGATGACAGCACAAAACTTGCAGAAATGTTTCTGGCTGTTTGCTTTAAAATTCAATATATTTTAAAAAGTGGTCAGTATGTTTAATCTCTAAATTTTATTAGCCTTATTCCTAGAAAGACTGTCTCCTCTAATGGAAGTGAGCCTGTGTTTCTACTTCTGCTTGTCACATCTCCACCACTGTGCTTTTCCTCCCTCTGGTAAGGTTATAAAACCTTACCAGGAAACAGAAAAGCATTTTAATGCTGTAGTACTGTGATATGTATGTGATTCTACAAGGCAATGAATGTGGACAATGCTCTGAATGTGAATAACAGTTGCAAATGGTGATTTTTAGTTGTTGTTCTGGCTTGTGGCTGGAGCTGTTAGAACGTATACATGGCACATTTTGCTGCTTGGACTCTCAAATTCAGCCTCATGCCTGCGTTGCTACAACTGACATCTGTTTCAGCAACCTGCAGCCAATGTTCCCCATGAGTTTCTGTAATTGCTGCTGGCAACTGACACAGCCAGATCATGTCTAGGAGTAGATGCTCCTGCTGATTTCAATTTAGGCAAGGCATGAATCCACAAACAAGAAGCCACAAACAACTGGAAGGAGTCAGCTCTTAACTAATTCAGTGATGTATAGTAGAAGTGTACTGAGAACACATCCCACAGACTTATTTTTGCGTACAGATGACCATTTAACACAGACCTTCTCTGTTTATTCTGGGGTAATGTCAATTGCTCTGACTAAGAATAAGGGACAGTTGCCTCCATCCTTTCAGCTGCTTTCAATTAAAAACAAATGGTGCCCACAACACTAAATTCCTTTTCCCATTGCAAAACCTTCTGCTGGGCTAGATGGACTTTTAGTTTGATCAAGTACAGCTGTTCTTGTATTTTTCTAGAAAAGAAATTAAAATTGCTGGAGTATAAGCTCGTCTACAGATGGGGAGCATTCCTGACACAGCAGAAACCAGCTCAGAAGAGCATGCTGTTGGTCAGTGCTGTGGAAAAACAGTAGAAGCAGGAAATAGAAAGAAAAAGTGACAAAACCTAAAAGAAAAGTGAAGATAGTCTTATGGGAGAGAACTACTGGAGGGATAAGGCAGAACAGAGAAGAATGGCCTTACTGCCTCCAGAACAGAGAACCCAGCATGTATGGGTTCTCATCTCTGTATACAATGGTCCAAAAAGAAGTTTGTGTCAGTGTTTAAGTTGCATGGTGGCCTTGTACAGGTTTTCAGTCATCCAAATGCATTTAATTTGCAAAGCCTTGTGCCAGTACAAGTTACAATGTGCTTCTTGTACTGTCCTACCTTACCTAGCCAACTTCTCCTAGAGAGATTGCCTGACCTCCTCGTTTTCCAGTTCACCCTTGTGTTTCCTGTTCAAAGCCCAAATGTACTGGTTTTGTTTTCTTCACCAGTTGCCATTTCAACTGCTTCTACCTCTCCCCCAATTCATAGGACAACTGATCTGCATGACCTTGTTGGTTTATGGGACATTGGATGTACACGACAAGCCATGTACATCCCCTCAATTCAATGAGAGGTAAGAGACTGGACAACGGCTGGAGAGTCTCTCTCCAAATCTGGTACTCTTCTCTTGAGTCCTAGCTGCTGACACCATGGTAAAGCAATGTATTTAGGGCAAGAAGTAACTAAGCAGTTACATATTTCACCACATAATCCCCAAAGTTGTTCTGAAAGGCATGGCACTTGCTTAAAGCGTACAACTTTCCTGCATGTCTCCCAAGTTGGGAGATCCCAGACTTTTGGCTCGGAAATTGCTCTGATGATCCTCCAGTGCAGAGGATCACAAAGAAATGTTATGCTGTGCTATTTAAGTCTGAAAATTTGATTTGAACTGTAATTGTAATGTAAAATTCTGATTCAGAGAAAGGCTTGTCAAATTGTTTGCAATCCACATTTACTAGCCTACATGTCGTTCATGTGGAAATGAGCAGAAAAGCTGAGAAATTGTTGTTGCTGTTTTTTGCTTTGTGATTGCTTTTTGTTGTTGGTGGTGGTTTTTTTGTTTGGTTGTTTTTTTCCTCTTCACTTGGGCCTAATTACTGTTATCTGGGAAAAATGTACATTTTTCTTTCTAGTGAATAATTCATAGAAATCGTTTGTGCATCTCATTTTTCTGATGTCCTTATTCTGGCAGCTGGTGATCTGAAAGATGTTCCATGAATGGCCATTTTGTCTCCTGGGGCCTCTTAACAGTGGTCAGCTGCTGTGTCCTGGTAGTTGCATGGAAGGAACTTTTTGACAATTTCTCCTCAAAATCTGTCCTTTTCTTTCTCTTCCACTTACACCCTTTCCCTCTTCCTTTCTGTCTGGCTCTTCAGGTAGTAACATAACAAAGATGTTTTATTAACTATCTGAGGTTGCGTGGTATTTTTTATAACTGAGACACCTCCGTCATACCTCTAGGAGTTTGAAGGCTTCAGGGAGCACATGGCTTTGTGTACATCAGGAAAACATTCCTTGGCATCATATGTGCAATGTACTATGCTGTCAAGAACTAGGATTAAAGGGTTTTGCCTTGCCATCTGTCAGGCTGTCATTTTCAATAAATGCTGTGTCACAGAGATGTTATTATGGCACTGACATTGGCTAAAAGTGGGATGCACACATCATCCTAGGAGGATATTTGTGAAGTAAAAATAAAAGGGAAAAAAAAGTGAAACAAAAGATAAAATCCCCAAAAGTATCGTATGTTAAAAGAAAAAAAAGGAGGTGATTTTTTAGTTTTGCTTTTTTCACAGTTGTGGAGAAGAAAAAGGGCCAGTACCTGAGAATGTCTGTGGAAACCACATACTGGACAATGAAGACCTACAACTCTCTTCTTGACCCAGTTACATAACACACATGTGATACATGACAGTTGTTCCAGACTGTCAGCATATTGGTGCAAGCTTTGGCCTTTTGTCTCTGTTTACATCTGCTCCTAGCTGTGGTGGCCACAGTCCAGTGAAAATAGTCAAATAACTGCACACCACTGTTCCTGCTTCTTTGCAGGTAAAAGGACAAAAGCATTCACACAGAATCACACAGAATCACCAAGGCTGGAAAAGACCCCCAGGACCATCAAGTCCAGCCTATGACCCAATACACCACAACATCTAAACCATGCCACTCAGTGCCACATCCAATCTTTTCTTAAATACCTCCAGGGACGGCGACTCCACCACCTCCCTGGGCAGCCTATTCCAGAGCCCAATCACCCTCTGCGTGAGGAAGTGCTTCCTAATGTCCAGTCTAACCCTCCCCTGCTGCAGCTTCAAGCCATGGCCTCTTGTCCTGTCACTAGCTGCCATGGAGAAGAGCCCAACCCCTACCTGACTACAACTTCCCTTCAGGTAGTTGTAGAGGGCGATAAGGTCCCCCCTGAGTCTCCTCTTCTTCAGGCTATACTCTGTCACTGGAGGGTTGTTTATGAGAACTTTTCAGATCCCTTGAAGTTACAGGCAGGTTTATATTGGTGAATTTTGGCCATATGTTGGAGATGAAGCAGAAATTCCAAGATAAGTGCTGACCTTTAATTGTTAAGTAAATTTTTTTTGCCCTGGAAAATGGCAAAATCACTGCAAAGGAAATTACAAAGTCTGCTGTGAGCAGTTCCTTTCAAACTGGCAAGTGGCCTATACAAGGCAGTTCAGGATTTTCACCAGGAATTCACCTGCTGTGCCCAAATCCCTCTGTCTCCCAGTAACACACGTGNTCGATTCTGTGATTCTGTGATTCTGTGATCTAGGATGATCTCTTAGTAATATGCTATGCTCTTTTCTATGGCTTTTTAAAATTATAGCTCCTTTATCACAGCTAATCACTTTGTAGTATGTCTCAAAAGTGGTCAATTGGCCTTTTTCTCTATGTGTTAATGCTGGATAAGAGTACATCAGCAATGCAAGTGCACAGACAGATGTGTGCCGAGCAAACCGAGCACTTAGGAGATATAGCTTCTGTATTCTAACTTTCTGGCTTGCAACCAATTCCAGCCAGGAAATGAACACCAAGACATTAGAAAGATATGTTCTGCAGTTCTCAAGAACTGAGGCAAAATGCCGGGTACTGCAGCTTGACCATAACAACCCCCAGCAGCGCTACAGGCTTGGGGAGGAGTGGCTGGAGAGCTGCCAGGCANGTTTAAGAGACGGCTGGATGTTGTGTTGGGGAGCATCATTTAGTGGGGTGATAGAGCTAGGAAAAAGGCTGGACTGAATGATCTTCAAGGTCTCTTCCAGCTGTAACTGTTCTATGATTCTATGATTCTAAGAATGACAGATATTTTCTGGACTGTTCTTTTGAACATAGCGGTCTGTCTTCTCGTCAAATGTTTTTCCTACCTACAAATTTTTATGTGAACTTCTTGTGCAAACTCAGTGTGTGAAAGCTATCATCTGTCTTTGAGAGTACCTTTTAAGTCCATTGTTTGCTGCTGCCAGTGCTGGCTTACGTAACTTGCAGTATGATAAGGATCACTTCAGACAACAGCAACCCAACCATGAAATCAAGATCTTTTGATCATGTTTCAAGAAAAGGCTTGTTTTTCTTCTTTTGCTATTCTATTGTGCTGTCCTTACTCTTCTGGTGTCATTGAAGCTGTGCAGTCATAAGTACAGTTGCATAACATATAAGATAAACCACTGATACAGTAAGTAAAAAAATAGCTAAATTCTTGACCATTCTGCTGCTGTCTGTCACTTCCCTCATATACCATACCAGGAACAAATTTGGACCACCTGGGGCTGAATGAGACATTCTGGGAAATGTGGTGGTAGGTCTTTGAGCCAAAAAAGTACAGTGGACTGTGTAGCACACTGCAGGTGCCGCAGGTAAGCAACAGGAGTAAAGATACTTGCTGATACCTCCAAGTACAAAACACAGATCAAGGCTTTCCACTTGTGTTTTCGATCAAGAGGAAAAATTGTAGTATGTGTTGTTTTAATCTGTTTACAGATTAAAAATTCCGAGTGTTTAGTTGTATGTCCAGGAAATAATCCAAGGCATGGATAGGCAATAAGTCTATCTGAAATCACAAAGTCATAAAAAGTATTAGACTGAGAGGGACCGTAAGAGAGCATTTAGTCCTTAACTCAGCTGCAGTTGTAGCCATGTCTTTCTTGTCCATCCTGTTTTTAAACCTGCTCTTATAGTTATTTCATAGTCCCCTCCAGTGCTCAATTGTCCTTGCTATTGTAATGTCTGTTCTGATGTCTAACCTAAATTTCCACTTTGCGTAATTTAATACAATTAAGTTTACTCCTTATGCAAAGGTCTTAGCATCAAGGATTCCTCTTGACATTGCAGAAGCCTTTCTTCTCTTTGAAGACCACTGTAATGTTTTCTCTCAGTTGTCCCAACTGTCTTTTAGTCTTGATGACAAGATTTTTTTTGTCCTTGCTTCTGTGGAAGAGAAGAAAAACAGCTTGCTTTTCCCATTTGTCTGGCTAGCAGCATGTTGAGAATATGTTGAGAACAAATGTTATGACGAGTGATTGAAGGAGCTGGGACTGTTTACTTTGAGGAAGAGGAGGTTAAGGGAAGACCTCATTGCTCTCTACAACTACTTGAAAGGACATTGTAAAGAGGTTGGTGCTGATCTCTTCTCGCAGGTAATTAGCGATAGAATAAGAGGGAACAGCTTCAAGCTACAACAGGGTAGGTTTAGACTGGACATTAGGAAAAAAATTTTCACAGAAAGAGTGCTCAGACACTGGAATAGGCTACCCAGGGAGGTGGTTGAGTCACCATCCCTGGATGTGTCTAAGGGTTGTTTAGATGTGGTGTTGTGGATATGGTTTATGGGTGAACTTTGTAGAGTAGGGTTAATGGTAGGACTCAATGATTCCCAAGGGTCTTTTCCAGCCTGAATGGTTCCATGATTCTAATATTAAGCATGTTTCAACTTTTCTGTTCAATAACTATTTGGTATAATATTCTGAGTGGGCTCAAGGCCCATCTAATAAAGACAGAACAGAGGCAGAAACTGCTCCAAAATTATAGTAGAAGAAAAGTAGGACATACAAGCTTTGAATGTAGGCTTTAGTTTAGTGCCTATGAAGGAAATGTGTGTGAAGTGAAGTGCATGGGAGATCTCAGAGGGAGGTTAACTGCTGCCTCAGCAACTAAAATGATTCTCCTTCCCATCCTTCTCCTATAGTCTGTGGTTTGATTCTTGCAGAATTTCTGCAAGGGAGTTATGGTTAAAGTATAGAAAGTTACAGCCACAAAGATTACTTGCAAATCTGTTATAAAGAATAAGAGAATAATATTGCTTTTGGGCTTTTGATGAAAACCCAAAATGGCTTTTCCTCCTCTCAAACTCTTGAAGAGTTAGTAGCGTTAGAAAGACTATAAACCTGGAGCAGGAGGAAAGGGAAGGGAAGGAAAGAAACCTTAGTGATACTTTCTGACACAAAGAATATTTCACAACTGCCAAGTAGATAGCACAGCTGTTTTTCTAACCTTTGTAACTGTAAGCATCAGTGCAAGTGTTATTAAGTTTGATTCTTCAAAGCATTTCAATTTTTCTAATTTTGATGAAAACACAGAATAGAAGAAAATGATTCAGGATAGCTACAAAGCTAAAGAAAGTAATAAGTGATGCTCACATAAGATGAAATCACTCATCTGCATCAGCAGAAAGGAAGCAGAACCCATTTCCAGGTCTTTCCACTTCACCAGCAATAAGATGAAGATGATCATGATTGAGTACTGAAAAGACTGGATGAATATTCTCTTTCTACAAGGATATATGAAAGAGTGCCTTTTCATCAACTGTGCTGCGGTTTCTGATGGAAGCCTTTCCTAACAGAAACTGCATGAAAATGAGTTTGAGATCTATTTAGAAATAAGCAAATTATGTTTATTTCAAATATATCGATAGAAATAAATAATCATCAAAACCTGAAAATGTGGATTACCCACAGGTACTGGAGAACTGGTCAGGGATTTGTTCTAAAGTGCAATATTGGTTGACCACAAATAATTGCCAAAAAATATGTATCATATATGAGTTCATCATGCAAGAAATCTACAAATCCTTTACACTCAGCTTGTCTATCTAAATGTAGAAGTTGAAGCATAAGCTCTTCTGTGCCCTAGACATGATGGATGCATACAAACTGCACTGGATGAAACATGTGCTCCTTCTGCTGCATGTACTTCAACTGGTACATCTAACAGAGTCCTTTTTGTTTAAAAATAATCTAAAAATCCAATATTTAGAGTAATAGTAGTGTACTGATTGAACAGTTGACAGTTTATCTCAGAGCATACCTATACATTAGACAGTGAAGCGAGTGACCTGTGCTCAGTTTTAACTGTTTTGATCTGAGGACTTTACAACCTCCTTATGCATTTTCCTGCAGTGAACTGCATGCCAGCAGCTGTCCCTGGGTGCACACCATGTTCTTCCATGTAATTGACAATGCAAAGCAATCTGTGTACCTTGCTCAGAGGCAGCCAGCCTCTGACTCATGTCTCTCTAGCCAAAGCTTTTCTTTGGGTCTGTTCTGCAGTCTGTTCAGTCTTTTGAGAATTAGCAAAACTTGCCTTTGCTGTCTTCCTCTCTTCGATCTCACTATACAGACTTTTAATTGCCACTCTGTGTTCAGGACAGTACTATGGTTACAGAGATCAATGGTAATGAATTTTCAATCAAGAATTTTATGGCTTTATGCAAACTTATGTCTAAGAGCAAGGGTTCCCTGTGGTTTGAATATATGGCCATACAGCTTGCCTTGTCTTATATGAACAGCAAAATCTGGGCCAGACCTGACAGGGAAGAGAACAAAGAAATGAGTGGGAATAGGGATGTAGGAAAGTCTGGCCCCTGTGCAGCACCTATATAACAGCAACATTTTGGAAGGGCTGAAAGAGTAGCCAGACAAGACCTTGGGAAATTCCAGAGAAAAAGAAACAAGTGATCAAGTCAGGAGGTAAATCCGATGGTTCTTTTTGCTTATGGGGAATGCATACAAGTGAGATACCAAGAAAAATTGTATAGCTGCTGTTATGCCTTCCCATCCTGCTCTTCAGCTATGCCTATTGCTAAATCATAGATCAGATAGCACTGAGAAACACTGTATGCACACACACCCTTCCCCCCACGGTCACTCAGTTGAAATCTTGACTTCAGATTTAAATTCAGAACTCTCACCTGCTTAAGAGTGCATACCGTAGATCCCATTTCATATTACTTAGTTTGAGGCTTCAGTACAAAATGATTGATACAATTACTAGGATTCTTCCTCTCTGGACTTCATGGCCTTTCTGGCACTTGTATGAAGCATATTTCTAAGACAAGACATCTGAGTTTAACTCACAATTAGGGATTTCTACATTGTTTCATCACATTCTGGTGAAGAGTACTGTGTACAAGTATTTTGCCTTATGAAAGACCTCTTGAAAGCAGCTTGCTGTGTAGTGAAGTTTTTTAGGGTTATTGCTCTGTGAAGCTCGTGCTTTTACAATACAGGGTGTGCAGCACTGTAACACATGCAGAACTTAGCTTTCTGAGCTCTTTCACTAGCCAAATTGTGATTTGAGCTCATCTGGAAATAATGGCCTGTAAATAAAAATGTCAGGGATGTAGATGGCTGGGAACTGTTAATCACAGGTTAGACACAATTTGCATTTCTGTGGGTGAGGGAGAGAATTGTATGGTACGGTCAGAAAGAATCTACACTGCTAGATGCAGGTGCTAACAGGGCAGCAGTAATGGAAGGGGCTCCCGGTTTGAGGACAGTTTTGGGGGAAACCCAAATGAGAAGCCTCCTCCACTCCCCCAGAAAAGGAAGGAAAATAGAACAAA
>VWZO01011415.1:195429-220717 GCA_013396975.1 Bucco capensis | reverse complement strand
CTACAGTCCAAATGTGGTGAGAAGGAGATGCAATGAGCTGGGGTAAGCTAAGATGCTAGAATGGTGATGAGGTGCTGAAAAGATGGGGTTGGATGGATGAGATCAGGTGAACAAAGCACCATTCTGCTGAGAGTGGTTGCCTCCCTGCCGTGTGTCCAGCCCATGTGGTCCAGAGAGAGTGCACTCTGGAAGCGATGATGAATATATCCCGGGCGCCACATTGCGCCACGTGATGTAGTTCCTGGTGCGATCTTAGTGCTAGTCTGCTGGGGGAAGGGACAACCCCCCCAGCCGTGTGGTAAAGAGTCCCGATGCCCCCTCCACAGCTCAAAACAAACAGCACAGTTTGTGGGGTGAGAAGGAGGGGAATGAAAGATGGTATGCAAAAACTTCCTATGTTTACTCACCCTATTACAGAGGGGATGAGTGTTCAAGCCAGCTCTACCTGCCTATGTCAAGGCAGCTGTGTCCTCGCCTCTTGGGATGTGCAGAGTAGCAATTCCACACCAACACATTTGTCTTAACACTGATCTTAAGCATGAAATAAGTGTATTTTAGTGGTTTTCTTATGGGGTTGTTCAGGTTAATCCTGTGCTATACACAGCACAATAAATAGAAGATATTCACAGACTTCTGGAAGAAACAGTCATTCTGCTACAAGAATATATAAGTTTAAATCTCAAAATAGAAAGTATTCCGTTTACCTTTTTGTTTTTTTTCCATTTTGTGCAGCTGTCAGCCACAGCAATCTACCACATTACCTTTGTATGTAGAGGCGGGTAATATTACAGTTAAAAAGTAATGATTTCTTTGGTAATATCTTTCTTACTTGCTTCACTTAATGCCATTTCTAAACTTTTGTGCTAGCTCCCCTTAGAGATCCTATTTGCATGCCCAGCTGCTTCTTGAAATGTAATTTATAGGGCTCAGTGAGTGACTGACACACATCTACAGAGATATAATAAAAACCTATGAATATAAATTACAGGTTTATCTATGATTTTTGTCTGAGGAACAGTTTCTTTCTATATTACAAAAGTGTGAATAAACTATAGATCCATGTTACGACTCTTTTGGTGACCAAACTAGTTTAAGAAGTTCCAAACCCTTTTTCATCATCACTTCTCAGATGTTATCGGTCCCTTCAGTTGGGCTGATTTAACAGTTTGGGTGTACCCGTGTTGCTGAATGATCAATTTAAAAATGAAAAAAAACAACCAACCAAAAAAAAAAACCCGGAACTCCTTCTTCCTGTCTCACCCAACCTGCTTTTATTTGACTCTTTTAGCAGATTTCATTAACAGTTCTGCCATGGAATCATTCCCATAAAAAATGCTAGATCTGCAATTGAAGTCAGGAATGAGTGCTAGGGATAAAAAATATTATCCTGAGTCTACTGCTGTGAAAAAGAGTAACATACACCTTGACTTATGTTGTGAAAATTTTCCTTAAAAGGCAAGACTTTAGATGTATGTTTTTTATGTCTTTGCTTCAGAAAACAGTTCAGAGATGAGTCTTACATCTTGCAGAGGTGAGAATCTTACATCAGTAAAACAAGAGACTTTTAATGCTTGAACATAGGTAATCCCAAAAGGATCACTAGAAATGTAACTTCTTGTCAGGGAAGGACAGGTTGATGAAACCGCACTTGAAGTCTTTTAGAAGTGAGGGGAATATGGATTTATGTGCAAGCAACAGGACATCTTTCTCAGGAAAAACATCAGTTACAGTTTGGATAAAATTAGCAATTAGATACCATTGCACTAAAAACACAGTGTAGCTGCACTATGGTTTTAACTTCTTAAGTATGTTAAGCATTGACATCAATCAGGTCTAGAGAGAAATGGTTGATATGGAAAGCTCCTAACCCTTTTTCTGATTGTTGCTGGATCTGAGAAAGATGCCTTTTCTTATCACCACTTTTACAGTAACCCAGTCATAGAAGTAGTGGAACATCCTCTTCCTAAAGGAACTGGACATCCAGCAAATTCACCTTGAATCTTCATACTGTCAAGAGCTTGAGCTTGTTGCAATCATCCACACTTTGAAAACAGACAGGATTTCATCACATTGCTTGTCTGTCACCTGCTGTCTCCACTTCTCTGCTTTGTATTCCCTGGCTTAATTGCATCCTCCATACCCCAAGTTTATTCAGGAGAAGATCTACACTCACTTTCCTCACTTCCTAGCATTTTCTCTTGAGTTGGTACACCTTGAAGTCCCACTACTGGAATAAGGTCTATAAAACGGTGCACATGAGGGTCCCTTCATCTATTGTCCATGCCTTGCTTGTTATTGTAAACTGGCTGCAGGGAGGTGTCAGCCATCCATAGCCCAGCTACTTCTGAAAACAAGGCCCAGTGACAGTTGGTCACCAAAATGAGAAATAGACTGTAAAACAGACACATGCATGGTTAGTTATTTTTAAGCTAGTTTGTAGAAAGATCAGCTGAGTGTCATTAAGCTAACTGAAATGATATTTGCAGAAGTATCTTTGGAAAACAATAGGGAACGAATTTGACATATAAGGAGGGGAAGTCTATTCTTTCAAAGAGTCTGAATTATTAAAAAAGCAGCCTTGAGTGTAGCCATTACCCTCTAGAGAAATACTGGGCTGTGGCCAGCCTTATCTCCTCCTTTTTCAAGGATCCTGTATTACTGAACTCTGCTTTGACCTACAGTTAAAGTTTTCAAGTTAAACAGTCATCCTGTCTTTAATATCTATGATTTAAAGAAAAGCTTGTATTTCAAGTTTGAAGGTATGCCAACAAGGTACTTAAAAGCAGGTTGATCTGTGGTAAAGTCGTCATTACTCTTACAATTTAACAGGTAATTTGAGTTAGTCTTTCATTGTATGCCAAACTCTCCACTAATTCCGAGAACGTGTCCCTTGAAATTTCCTAAGTGGGGGAAACAGCTGGATATTCAGTTCCTGAGGCTAGTGAGAAAGACTGCAAGAGGAAGATACACAGCATGTACCAGAAGTAAGAAAAACAGCTATATCTTTTTTACATCTTTTGAAATGGTAATGTTTTTGTGGGTATTTATTTCTGAGCACAGTCAAAGGGTATGAGATAGCAAATGCTCAAGATTACACTGTCTGAAATGAATGTTTTATTTTTATATTCAGTTTTAGTATTGAATATTGAATTTCCATTTTTTGCCTAGACTAAATTTTAAAGTACTTCTGAATAACATAGAAGATGCGAGACTACAATTTTAAAAGTGCAGTAGCTTAATGTATGTCGTACAGCAGAATGTCAAAAACCAAACCATTAAGAAGTGATCTCCTATGCAGCAAAAGTGAGTTAAAAGCATTCTTTGCTTACCACAGTTAAAGATGTAAGTGAAAAGAAAGTAACCATATCCTGAGAGAGAGGCTTCTTAAGGGTTTCTTGACTCAGCATAGAAGTATGCCAGATTTTCCTCCCAAATAAAGACATTTTCAAACTGATAGGAAGGGACTAAAAGTAAATCCTACAGAAAACAAACAAAAAAATAAACCACAAAACCCAAACAAAATTTGTTTTGGTTTTACAGAAGAGAAAGATAAAAAGGCTAAAGGCACTGTAGTAATAAATAATTCTGCTGCCACATCTGTTGGGGATGAAAAGAGGATCAGCCTTAAGGAAATACTAATGGGAAGTTTTAAATCTTTGTAAATTAACTTTGATGGGAAGGAGCCCCAAGAAAAGGTAGGTGTGAAATAGCTAGATTTACTTGTAGTATTCTGTGCTGTTTTGAAACTAGAGCCCTGAATAATATTGTCTAGGGCTAGGTTAAAACAGGCATGGCTAGAACAGTTTGAAATCAGTCTAGAGAAGTAGTGTATCCCAGCAAATTTTGTCAAGGAAATACACAGATCCCCAAAACCAGAAAAAACCCTCTGTGTGACCTGCCAAGTTTCTTGCAGCTTGCTTTATAATCTCCCCTGCAGAGGCCTCCTCTTACAGGAGGCAGGATTGTTTTCCCATGGTGGAAAGACAGGATTTGCTTTTGTGCTGGTGCATAAGGAAGATCTGAAAGCACCTGTTTGCCTGCTACTAGGGCAAATCTGGTGGACCTATGTACTGTATAACACTGAATATTGATCTCTGTTTCCATACATGTCTTTATGCATTGTAATTTGTCTCACTAAACAAGCGGGAAGAATGTTGTTGTCTTTTCCCCTCATATATATATATATATATAATATAAATTATATCTATAATCCTCTTCCTTTACTTTTTCAGTCTCCCATTTCCCATGGGAACTGCAATCTGTTGTTCTGCTTTGCTCACTCTAGAGATGCAGTTTCCCTCTTTCCTTTGCACAACTTTCAGAATGATAAGTTACTCAGGTCTTGCTTCTCCCACTGCTCCTATGGGCGTGTCACCCTACGTCATTGCAATAATAATTTTAGGAAGTAATTTGATGTCAGTTCCTTACACATTGTGGAGAGGTCTTAGAAACGAACCGCAGATTTGGAAGAAAATCACAGATACTATGAGTAAGATTTTTCACATGCTTCTGAGCAAAGAGTGCGCACTGTTTTGTTGAGCAAGGAACAGCCTTCTGTAAAGGCTTCTGTCACAGCTGGGGAAGTAGTGGAGAAATGTGTATAGGTTCTTTTCTCCTGGTATTTGTACCTGACACAGTACTTATGGTGATATCATGGTGTACAGATGTGATATGTGGACATAGACATGAATCCAGTCTGATGGGGAGGTATGAGCAGTTGCAATGGGATGATGTTGATGTTGTCTTTGCTGTTGAACACTGAGAAAAGCAGGGCTGACATGGAACCTCCCTGCCTAATCTCTTGGGGCTGGGCTTGATTTGGGCAGCAGCTGTTTGCTCATCTTCCTTCCACCTCCTGCCTGCCTTCCTGCCTGTGATGGCAGCGGAAGTGGGGACTTGGCAACAGTTGCTGCTGAGGGGTAGCAGCTGCTTGCATGGAGGGTAGATATACAACCCAAAGAGTGATTCAGAGCTCAGGTCCAGTCTCCTCAACTGCCAGGCTCAGATTATCTTAAAATGTGTGGACACATACACCCCAGTCACCCAAAGAGAAGCTGCTATTTACACAGCTTATGAAAATAGAAGAGCCTGTGAAGAAGGCAGTAGGGAGATTAAATGAGAGATATAAAACAGAGAAGACCAGCAAAATTGTTATTGCCTGGTTCTTTACACAATGATGTGACATTAGTTTATAAACTAAAAACTGGAAAAGCATTTTGGCACTAAGAAGAGATCTTTTTTCTAAGTTCAAAATTGCTTTCAATCAGTTCACAGGAACTGGCTAGTCTTAAATTTGCTAGGCCTCTTTATTTTAGGTCTAAAAATGCATTAGGCTGTGGCTGTCCTGAGTAGCTATGCTCCTGGTGCCTGCTGAAACCTCTCATTGGAATCACACACAGGGCTATGTGGTGAGAATGACAACAAACATCTCATTTACAGATTATGATCAGAAAATAAATAATAAAACTGGTGCATATTGCTTTAGTTTTAACAACAGCCAGAGAGTAAGCAGTTGTAGAGCTGGTGTTATTCCTGCCTGCTGTAGTGCCTTCTCCAGTACCTACCCACTCATTTTGGAACACACTACTGCAATTCGCCACCTCTGTAATAAAAGGGGCTCAAATCATACTCACAAGGTTACTTCTCAGGGTTTCCCTCCCCTGCTATGGCTGCTGAATACATTCAGTGTAAATGGAAAGTTAAAATCTCCCGTGTACTACTTGATTGAAATCCTAAAAATGGTACAGTCTCGTACTAGAATATTGACAATCACACATGTATGGCACTGGTTTCTCTGTCACAAGTATTATGTGACATCTGATGCAACTGTGATGATTCTACAATTCATAGTGTTGACGGTTGGTTTTGGATTTTTTTTTTATATCTCTAAGAATCTAGAAATAGTGATACTATTCTAGTGAGCTCATGAATTCCCTTACTAGATGAAATGACATTTGTCTGATTTCCCTTCTGCCCACACAAATTTAAATTTGTTTACATAATTTTCTTCTGATAACGTCAGCATTAAAATATGTGAGGTATGGCAAAAAAAAATAAATGGTAATTTTAAATGGTATGCACCAATAGGACAATGTATAGGTTTTGTGTTAGCTGAAGCAGGAGATTCCAATTTGTGCTGTACCCCCTATGGGCTTGCGTGAGTCTTGTAACAGCACTCTGCTGTTAGTTAGACACCTCCAAGATAGAACCAGACACTTGTACCTGATCTCCAGTCAGGAAAATGAGGTATTTCACACCCCTCCAGTTCTCTCAGTTCAAGACTGAATAAATGTTATGTGGAAGTACAAAGGGAGAGTGCACTGTCAAATTTATTAAGCAATGTGATCATTAGTATTGAAAAATGATCAACATAAACTCTCAAGATCTGATAATGTTTGTGTTGATAATGTTATGAAGAGTTTTGGGATATTTATATATATGGATGTGTGCAAAACAATGACTTGTTTCTAATTGTGTTACTTTTGTATTTTGAGACAACTCCTGATACTGTAGGTGGTTTTAATACTGCTTTTAGCGTTCCTATTTTTTTTTTTTTAAATGATCTATGTCTTTTAAAACTGAGGAGGCATGTTGTTAAGGAGAGTCTGGACCCACCACAGGTTGGCAGGGAAAGATGTCAGACCACTTGCAAAAATCATCCCAAATCAATGCAGGCAGAAACATCCAACAAGTGGGTTAACACCTTGACAAATGAGTATGAACAGGCATTTTTTCAAACTTGAAGCTGATTTGAAAACGGGAATCTGATCTATGCTACCAAGGCTAGAAAGATGTAGGAGGTAGTGGAAGCCTGCTGTCCTGCACTGTGTCGCTTTCAAAATCCCTGGGAGTCAGACGTTGCTTTATAGTGTTGATTTCGAGAATCAGTTAATGTTCTTTCAGATTAGTTTTAGAATGTACTTGACTAAGCACTCTGTAGAGAGTCATTAATGGTACCAGTTAGCCCTGGTAACTGCTCACTCTATGAATTATTGGCTTTCTCTAGCCTTGGTAAGCATGTGAATGCTCAGTTTACTATTGATCGCCACAAAGAAATACTTTAGCAAATGCATACTCTTTAATGACTTCTTGTTTTTAATGCAAAGCTGCTTTCTTTTTATTCCATTCATATAAGGTCTAACCCCCTGCACAGATCAATTGTATATGAACAACCCAGAATATCAATTCAGTTGTTTAGAGGCGAGTTCAGACTCTGTCTAGAAGAAGGCAATATGTTTATCCTCAGTCTTTCAGTGCCAATATTTTTGTCATTCAAAGTTCAGCAATGTGTGCTTTTAATTTAGCTGATCAATCTGCTACAGCCTGTGAAATAAGAAATTACTCTAGGCCCATTAGAGGCTTTGAAAAATGAAGCGTTCTGTTTGGGGGCCATTAGGTTTCAGTGCCATCGATTCACTCACTGGATTTTCAACTTAATAGATTTGATTTATTGGGGCAGAACTATGAAATATTGGTTTTTATGTTGATGGCCTGAATAAATGATGTGGCATGGCATGATTCACTATGTAATAGAAACAGCTAAGCAAAGCTGATGCTGTCTCCTATGCGGTGCTTGCAATACATGCACATGGGTGTCTCTTTCTGACTGTTGGCTAGACAAAAGGAGGCAGGAGTTGGTTGGTAGCACCCGGATATTATTTGACAGATAATGGATTGTAAGGACTTGGCCTCTGTAAAGGTAGAGGGCTTGGAGGTTATACCTGCTATCAAATTACTGCAGACTTTTAAAAAAGCTTGCTACAGCAAATTATTTAGCTGTTCCAAACAACAAAAAAGAGATGGGTGAAGGAGAAGGAGGAAGTTTTTTGCACTGAATCTGATCCTATGAAAATATATTCAGATTGCTAAATTCTCAAGATGTCTGCAAAGGACAGACCATTGCTAAAGGTCTCACACACTTGTGTTTGGAAGCATTGCATTTTAAATGAGGTAGGCTCCACTGCTTCTTCCTAAATCACAGAAGAAAATAATGGACAGCTTTGTGCCCAGTGTTCTTTGCTATATTTCACTTGGTATATAAATAGAGATTTATTTGAATGACCTTGTTAATTTTATGTTAAAAAAACAAACGAAATCACCTAGACCCCGAAGCTCACATTTTAACATTAATAACTACCTGGTTTGGGTTAAATCAGAAGTTACAGCATTTTATGATCTCTTTCTGGGACTGTAAAGTGGCAGTTTGCCCGAGACCATTAGTATTAGAAGACCCATATAGGAATTACTACAGGGTGACACACAGATGTACTGTATTTATCTGTCTTTATTTAAGCTGTTACTGGGCTCAAATGAGAATCTGGCAGTCCCGAGGTACTCAGCTAGCCTGCCAATGCAGGAGAACCAACAATCTGGAAAAACTGGGGCATAAGAAGGTTGTAATACCAGGATCTTGGGAAGAAAGACTGTAGCCCCTGCTGGGATTCCAGTCCTGAACAACATCCTCAAGGTGAGGTTGGAAGGTTTCCCTTCCTGGAAAACCAGCAGAAAATGTCCTTTGTCGTTATTACAGCTGAGCTTGTGAGTCTGAGTGCCTCAGCGTTGCAGGATGGCTGCTAGAGTGCTAGAAGCATGTCAGCTCAGGTTCATCCTAACCTGATTTTACTGCACATAGATGCGCTCTTAATTGTGCTGTCAAGGGCAGAGCATTCACAGTTCTCTTTCACAACAACAGTCAACAGGGAAAACTGTTATGACCTCTCCTGAGTAGATGCCTGAATACTGGTAATGTGGGTGATATAGCTCTACCCTTGAAAAGACAGGCTGCAGTCTGCTCTCAGAAGATAATTTGAACATGCAGAACCTTGCTACTGACTAGCTGAGACCAGCTTTTTGCATCATAATTGTTTTAGCACAAAAAGGCTATAAAAAAAAGGAACAGCTGCACATAATGATGGCATTGTTAACTCGTGTCTTCAGAAAAAGTTAGAGGAAAAACTAAATAATCCCCACTTAACTAGCACTGAAAGTAACACAGAAATCTGTAGACAAAAGCACTGTTCAGATTATGAAACAGGTCAGTGTCTGGAAGACAGAACAGCCTTGTTTAAGAATTTATAACATACCTCAACTCCTTGAGAAGTTTTCTGCAGCCAAGGACAGCTCACAACACTGACACATCTCTCTTAGGACTGAGGATTTAACTGTACAGTCATACTTGTTCTTAGAGATGGAAAATGTTCTGGAAGAACCAAAGAGACACTAAAAAAAATATGGGTTTTCCTGGAAAGGAATGCCAACTTCGGTCTGACCAGCACCTTTAGTCTGAGTGTTGCCAACACTAACCAAAAGAAACAAAAATTCTGAAATGCTGATGCTTCTGAGAAGATCAGCTAGAGAGACTTTCAGATGCTCATTTTATGGCAAGATTGCAGCATATGGAAATACATCATCAGACAACAAGCTCAAATGCCAACCTGCTTCTTTTATCCTTCAGAAAGCATCAGTTCCAAATAATTAACAGAATGTTCCAGGAAACCGAAGTGTGAAACTGCCTGGATGCATCCTTTTGAACTCTGATACACGATCAGTCTGATTACAATAGGGGAAAAAAGAGTCATGCTATTTCCTCATAACTTGGGTGACGCGTGGAGCTTGTTGCTGGACTCATCACTGCCTTTTAACATGACTATCCATCATCTTCTCTCCACATGCCCACAGACAACCATCTGTCAGGGAGGCTGATATCAGCAAATTTGAGAAAGAGAATGTAAGCACCACCTTCCAAATGTAGCTGCAGTTTTAAATTATATAGCGTGGGTTTGACAGTGGCATTACTGACGAAATAGGCAAAAGATCTCACTGCATCTGATTCTGCAGTTGTGCCCTAAACACTAAAACGGATTTGAAACCAATAGAGAAGAGATCAAATACACCTTTTGCAAACTTACCTTAATATTTTCTCAATACTATACTTTTCACTGTTCCACTGAAAACCCACAAGGAGAAATCTTATGAGATTTTGTATACTGTGACTTCATAAGCCTGTAGAAAGAGGATGTGGCTAAAGAGAGTCAAATGCTTCTAAGGAAAAAAAAAAAGTCTTTTTCTTATGTTTCTAACATCATAGCGTTGAAAATCTCTTTGCAATGCTTGTAGTGACACTTCTTTTTTACTGTCCTCAGTGCAGAACTACTCAAGCATTCCTTATGGATCTAGGAGATGTTACTATAAATGCAGCTGAGCAAAAAACCATTCTCAGCCTTGATGGCCCAAGCAGATAGTTGACCTCTAGATGAACTCTGTCAGATTATATTTTGGTAATTGATAATAGAACCTAATTTTGTTATAATGTTTGTGGTGCAGCAGCAACCAGCAGATCTTTTGCTCTCTATAGCTCTAATCAGCAGATCTTTGCTCAATCTAGCAGTAATCAGCAACTTTTCCCATATTTAGAGGCATACATATGTTGCAAGATTGGTGATTAGGACTGAAATAGATGGTAAACAGACAATGGTTGGTGAAAACAGACAGTGGTTAAAACCACCTCCTTGGATTTTTCCCCCAAGCCCTGGCCAGGCTCTGGGTAGAAGACCAACTAGGAGGACAATGCCGGATGTTTCCGCATAAAGGAAAAATACAAATCATCCTGACTTGCTGAGTTTGGTAATTAAATACTATAAAAGCTGGACCCACTTGTGGTAACTTTGGAGACCTCATCCATGGCATGGGAAATTCCCAGCTGCCAGGGAAAGACTCTTCAAATCCTCACTGCAACCAGGGCTCCCCAGCAAATGCAGATCTGGATGATGGTAAAGTATTAGGGCAACTGGTGATGCACCTTTCTTAATCCCTATCACTTACTAAGGGTAGTAATGACTAGATGCATTACCTAGCCTTGTGTTGTTGCTTAGTCATATTAGTTTACTTCCACTGAGTAATGTGTGGTTTTGTTTCTTCTTGTGTTATTTTGAAATAGAAAGTAAAATAAGCTTACTCTTCTGGCTGGTGCCCGTGTTGTCCCTGTCAGCTGGCAAAACATGGTCTCCATGCAGTTAAGGAAGCTGAAAGAGTAAGTCTAGCTGTAAAGAAGAAGTCATATTTCCAGTGGGTTTTTTTTCCATTATTTACCCAAACTTTTGGTAAAGGATAAGGCTCTCAGCATTCAGATGTTTCTGCTGCACTCATGTGTAAGATAAAAATTACATTTCACATGACAACCCTTATGGCATTTTGTTTACTTGCATGTAGAAACTGGAAGGCTCAGATCAGACTATATTATGCTGTCTAAACATTTATTTTCCAGACAGACAAGTCTTGGTAGCTATAAGGGCTCCCTGACATCCTCTCTTAGAGCATGCTACCTTTCTACCAGTAACTGGAAGAAGACTTTAGATAGAGATACTAGCAGGCAAATCTACAGGAGACCACTGTATTCTTTAAGACAAATCACCTGCAGAAGACAGAGGCAAGCAGGGAGAAGAGGTAACTCAATAAAGCTCAGTAAACCGCTCATAACCGTTAGACATTTTTGTACTTGCAAACTTTTCTTGAGCCAGAACTGGCTGAAGACATCCTAGGTGTAAACATACCACTGAACTAAATCAATGTGCCTTCTCCTCCACCATGGGTATCACTCCAAAGAGAGCACTTATTCTCCTGTTAAGACTAAGGAGTAATCCCCTGGCAGGACCCATGCAGCGGCACTCAGCAGAGCTGGGGAGCTATGAAACCATCACCACCACCTGGCAGTGGTGCAGCTGGTCAAGCACCAAAGCCATGGAGGGTTGCAGTGTTCAAAGCAGTGGCTCCTTGTTTCTCTCCTTACTGTATGGCAATCTCCTGTCCCAGCTCTGGAGTGAATGATCAACAATGGGGAAGGCGAGAAGGAATGGATGGGGAGGGTGGTCTTGCTGATCTGTTAGGCAAGGCAACTGCCCAGCTATAAGAAGCAAGTTCTGCTAATTTTTTCAAGACTAGTCTTTTCTCATATGATGGACTGCAGATCCAGCAGGAGTCATTATTGACATTCCTTTGAAAAAATAACTTTTCAGTGAGGTGACAACCATATTTGAGAGTATCTGGATTTTTCTCTCTGAACTCTAACATTGTATGATCAGACTGAGAAATTAATAACAAGGCAGGTGTTGAGGTCAAACTGAGGACCGTTTCAGAAGTGAAGTGTTCTAAAATTGCTTTTATACTAAGCTTTGAAATGTCAGGAACAGTTAGACATTAATTACAGTTTTAAGCAGACAACATCATTCCCTGTGCTAGAACAAATTTAATTAAAGGTATGTGAGTGAGAAGTTTGTAGAATGATACAACAGCCCAGGTTGGAAGAGACATCAAAGACTATCTGATCCCACCTTTCATGGGAAAGGGAACCTGTATGAGACTGTCTAACACCCTGTCCAGTCACACCTTGAAAACCTCCAGTGACAAGGACTCCAGCACATCCCTGGGGATATTGTTCTTGTGAATGATTGTTCTTACTGTTAAAAATATATGAAGACAAATGTTTGTTATATAAGTGAAAAAAATATTATTATATCGAGATGAAACTTCTGCAGTTGAGAGCAGATATATGAACAACAAGAAAGGCTGTATATAACTGTCATGTGGCAGCAGTTATGTGTTGTTGAGTCAGGTTTTTTTTCAGTTAACTTTTGGGCTACTGAGCTCTTCACAGTGAAATATGAGCAAGGTCAGACCACTTGAACCTTAAAAAACATCTGTGCAGTTGAAATTGCTTTTTTCTCTGCACATCTCCATGAACTTCTCCACACTAGTAATCCGCTGATATATTATCAAATTGCCTATCTTTGTTAAGTCTTTCTGAAGTTTATTGCACCTTTGACTGGCTTTTATCACCTCTCTGTTTGGTCTCTCTTTCCAGGGTGTGAACAAAAAAGTTGTTCAGGTTTGTGAGGTGCAATCCGCTCTTTGCAGGCCCATGCTGTTGCTGTTTATTTATCAGTTATCTTGCTTGTGCTTTCAGATTTTCTTATCATTTACTCATTTGTTTTTACTAGTACTGATGTCAAAGTGATAATGTTCTAGACTTTGCCTGTCTTTGTTACACGCTGATACCACATTTGTGCACTCCACTGTTTCTAATTATTTCTAAATAAGGATGTGCTAATGGTATCTTTGTTTCTTCTCCCTGACAGTTCAAAAGCAAACATAAAACAAACAAAAAAAAACCCAAAACCTCAACTAAAAGCCCCAAACCAAAACCAACCAAAACCACAACCAGCTCAAACCACCCCAAAACAAACAACGAAGACCCCCCAAACAAAAACAACCCAGCAAACCAAAAACTAGCAGAGGTGTGTCCTTGCTGCCTTGGGTTTTGTAAGAAATTACTGTGTGATCTTGGATAGAAAGGTGTACAGGTGTGAGGGTAACATTCACTTTCAGGGGATGCTGGCTGCTCAGCACATAGCAGCTAACATCCTTGGATACAATCCTTGGTCCATTTATTTTACAAGCATAGACATAAACTNAACTCCATCTCAGCCAAACCCAATACATCATCTCAGAATGTAATGGCCACATCCAAACTGAAAACTGGATGCTGGCAAGGAGTCCAAGTTCTTTGCTTCTGCTGATGTAGTCCAGCATAAGCCATGTTCCTGAAACACCACACATTTTCTGTATTTGTTATTTTTTTAAGTGGAATGTCTTAAGTAGGCTAATAACCTTTATGTTACTTATATGAGTTACATTGTGCAACCCAGAGAGTACCTAGAGGCTTAGTCTGAATTTTGTGTTGTGTATGCACCAATTTGCAGTTATACTGCCAGAAGTCATTAACTTGTTTTCCTAATGGCAAAGATATGTAAGAAATTAGCAAACATTTTACAGTAAGCAAATTCACTGCTAGATGGCAAAATGATAGAAGGGAATTCAATCTTAAAGCACAACTTCTTATATTTGCTTTTGTATATTAGCTATCTTCTGAAAGTGTATCCTCAAACACACTGAAAACATAAGATGAAAATCACAGTTATCAGTGACAAGTAAAGCAGGACTTGTCTTGAAAAATTTAAAACTTATCAGAATTGTTTAAAAATAATCCTCAGAAACTAGTTAGCATCTGCATTGGACCAATATTGTGCTTTACAGTGGTGATTGTCTTTTATCTGACAATTGAGATGTCAGATTAAACTTAATTCCAAACTGACAAGTATTTTCCTTCTAATTGCCATCATGAAAAAATTAAGTATTTTCTTTTGCTTCATCACCTTCCTCCCCCTAGGTAGAAGAAAGAATGTTATGGGAAATATTTTGCATTTATTTGTGCCTTGGCATTATTTCCCTTCTGTGTCACAATGCTCCTTCATTCCAGCTACTTATTATCAAAGCATAGCAATGTCTCCCTGTAGAAGGGGAACCTGTCTTAGACTGAAGAGTTTATGCTGCTTTGTGATAACTCAGATAAATATCTGAAAGAATGAGTAATTGTATCCAACTCAGAGAACTCTCTATCTGTCTTCTTCAGGCACAGTTAAACTACCTCAGATAAAGGTGTTGCCCACTGATATAGAATCAGGACTGTATTTGTTAAGTCTCCATTGAATTTAATCTTTTGATACCTGGAAAAAATTGTTCTGTTAGATGCATTTCCCTTTATGGGACTTTCATATATTTGTGAAATACATGTATATCCTCACAGATGTGACATCAAGAGCCAAGTTTACTTGATCTGAGTCTTTATTACCTCTGGAATAAATGCATGACTATTGTTACCCTGAAGTCTTTTTAGTCTAGAGGAAAAGGGCAAGTGGGCATTTGAACTAATAGTGTTCTGTAAGAGCCAGAAGGTATTTAGAGAATAGTCACAGATTCACTGATAGAAATGAAGAAATAACCCTCCTATTTTCTAAGTGGTACTAGACTTAGCAGTGCAGAGGAGTATTAGTAAAGTATTGAAAACCTGTTATTGTGTTCCTCATATTTTTAATTTTTATGGCCAGAGCCTACCAAAATGTTTTTAATAGCCTAAGTCATAAAGTACCAGTGTCAGACTCATACAAGCCATCCACACATACATACAGGCCTTTTTGCCCAGATGTTGTCCAAAAAGTGGGATCTTTACCCAGTCAGTATACAAGCCAATACACACAGGATCAAAGTATCTGTTACACGCTTGTGCAAGGCTGGGAGCTAGGTGGCATTCTACAAAGCTAGCTCAACTCAGCTCAGAGATCACAGTGTATTTAGTCTGTTACACAATCAGCAAAAATCTGCTTAAGTTTACATCTATTGGTTAGTAACTAAGTAATTATTGGTTCCTTGGTCATCTAATTGACATCAAATGTGTATAATACTTTTACACGTCTGGAGAAGGGTGGGTTTAAATGGACTAGGGGCTTCTTTTGAGTTGATGTCATGGTTTCCCCCAGATGCTTTACCACAATTTTCTGAAGAAAATTATGAAAAATGCTCATGACAGCATTCCAATTTCACAATGTTGCTGGTCAAAGATGTTCTTTCTGTCAGGGGCAGGTTGGTCAGAACAATAGGCAATGCTGAAGCCAGGTTTCTATAGTGGTTGACATTGTCTGATATTGCTCAAACTAATTGTCCTTAAAGAAGCTTATTTGTTTCTTGGACATCACAGACCAGATAAGCTACAATGAACTTGAGAAGTATCTGAGATACGTCTTCATAGATGTATAGTGAACCAGCTATCTTTGAAATAAACACCTATTTTATAAGGGTACTTTGTTTGGAGTGCATGCCTTTTAAACAGGTTAGACCTAAAAAAGAGGATACAAAGAAGCAAAAGAAACAAGAAGACACCACAGTATGCTGAAATTCTGAGTCATTTTACTAGTTGCTGTAAATGTTAAATATCTCAGTTGATTATCCTATGTTTCACAATACATGATAGAATATCTGAAGAATTGTCCATAAGACCATCTGTACACCACAACTAGCAATTTTTTAATGTCTTCACAAGAGTCCTGTATTCCAGAAGTTGTGTTTTCTAAATGAACTCAAATTGTTTCACCTTGGTTTGAAAGTCAGTTGTTTCACCTTGGTTTGAAAGTCAGTAGGTTGGAGGCTGCAGTTAAGAAAAAAAATGTCAGCTATGAAGTGCATGTCCTCTGTTCCCCTCACAAAAATACACTTGGTTTGATCTATTCTTTACGATGTTCCAGGTCTTGAAATTAAGGCTAAAGGCAGGCAGTCAACTAGACATTATCAAAGGACTGCTATATACGCTGCATTTCAACTTCATCATGTCAAAATTGGTATGGCTAGGCTTCGTGAACGAAGATCTAGGGAGGGCTCCATCCACACTCCTCATCAGCGCCTTTTCCAAGCGCGCTGATAAAAAGAGGATAACAGATAGCACCCTCGAGCCTGCGCTATGGATTTTTTTTAGGTGAGACACAGCATGCGCAGAGCTAGACCCACCCTTTAGTCCTAAGGTTCATCTGCCAGGGCCTAGCAAGCTTGGACGCTGGCAGCGAGGTCCTTAGGACATAGGTTTTATTAGAGTGTCCTTCTCTTAGATGGAAGGCCTCACAGGACTAAACGAGCTCCATCTGCCCGGGTTTGGAATCAGAGTTGTCCTTCTCCTAGGATGACTGCCAGAAGGCTAATGAGCTCATCCTACCCATCCAAGGATTATAGGAACATGGGTATCACTCCCCACACTTTCCTGTGGGCAAGGAGTTTAATGCTCCCTCTGCTGTCGGCACAGTTATTGCACCAGGGGCCACAGAAGACCCCAAGTGATTTTCAGGCTGTGCCTGCATGTCAAAATTACAATTTTGACTTTGGCTGTTATCCAAGCCTTTCCCCTATGCCTCCCTTTTTGTTTGCCACCTACCAGTTCGAGAAGCTATCTATCTTCCCAGTGAAAGAGCCGATATACAGGAAAAGGACCACATCCTTTTAAAATAATTTCCCCCACTGGTTTGTATTAATGTAATGTTATAGTGATCAGACTGTTTCTTGTACAGGCAAGTTTTCTCAGCTATTGAGAGTGTTGTTACGTAAACATTGTTTGGGATTTTTCCTCTCTGAGAAGACATTGGTTGGAAAAAACTGGTGTTCTTCCATGAAGACTTTCCCTTCTGGTTCGAAAATTATGTAAGCGTAGGATGAAAATTACATATTTCTTCAAAAGAATGTGCTATTTTTTGCTATTTGAGATCTGTACAGTCTGTTCATGTTCCATAAATGATGAATGTAAAAGGCTTTTTTTGTTCTTGTTTGAAGTTCTTGGAGAAAGCCTGCACTATTCCCTCAGATATTATAGTAAGAAATTATGTCCCAGAAAGGTATTAAAAGTAACATGGGACTGATTCTGTTGTGCAAGAGAAATAATAGATATATCCCAGCTGGGTTTCTGGATTCTCTTAATTTTCATTTACTTTCATCTGATCAATTTTATGCTGTTCTGTCTGGTAGCTGGTATAGTACATCAGGGAAATTACAGCTGATTTTTAAAACCTATTTCAAGGAAAGCATCGAATGAAAGACTCAGCACAGAAGCAGCAGAAAGAGATAGCTTTCTGCTTCCTCATCTTTAAAGGCTGTACTGTGAATCACTGTAAACATTTCTTTCCTTAATTACCAAAAATATTAGGGATGCTACTTAAATAATGACACTGAAAGACTAGGGTTTAGGGAAGAATTTTTCTCAAGCTTTTGATATAACTAACAAAACCTTAAAAATTCCCAAACTGATAAAAACTGGATGAAATACCTTTTAAGGCTCTTGTATCATATCTTGTGCCCAAAGGCAGCAATTTACTCTTATATAGATGCTGGTGATTTCACTTTCCCTTCATATATATACAGAAAGGCATATTGTAAAGGGTTATCTATTCTATCTAGAGATGTGTGGTGCTAATCTCTATGCTAGCTGTGCTGCGAGTAATTAAAGGAAATCCATTTGCAAAATACATCTGCATTCCATGGCTGACTTCTGAAGTTAGCCACTACCCTGATTAGTTTTTGAAAACAAGAATGAGTTTTAATTTCCAGCAAAACAGATGATACTACTTGTGAAAGAGATACAAAATATAGTCAGAGTATAAGTCCCCCTTCTGAGTTTCTCCAACGTTTCGTGCTTTTCTCAGTAAAGTAAACTAAGGATTGGGAATAAGGTTTCTCCAGTGACAGTTAATCAGTTTCAAAAGTGCAGTTGTGCAGAACCTTTATTGTTACTATTCCTTACAGCAGTAGGTATTAATGTAGTGTCCTAAATGGCATGGTTTGACCTATTATAGGGTACAGAGAACATATGACTAGTTAACCCCTAACTTAATGCCAGAAAAACTGGTAATATTATTAGCCTTTGCATAGAGATATTCTGCATCTGGTTTCCAGCTCAGACTGGTATTGATGCAGTGGGGGAAAATAATATGCACCATTGAATGAAATAAACCAAAGTGGTGGCCAGGGTTTTTTAATATATTCCCATATACTGCAGCTTCGTGAACACCATTAGATTGTTTTCCCTCTATTTTTGAACAACACTGAATGGGATTGTTTTAAGTGTAATATGTTATCATATTTTTTTACCTGTAGAAATAGTATAGAAAAGTCATATAAAGACTAGAAAGAGAAGTTAGAGTTTTTAAAATATTTTTTTGCATGGGTGATGACTGGTCACTGGTTTAAAAATTTCTATAGCTTTTGACACCATTATTTTAGTTTGGATTAATTTTTTAAAAAATACAAGGGCTTGTCCAAAATAAAACAAAACAAACAAACAAAAACCAAACACCCCTCCCCCCCCCCAACCCCCATCCCTTTCCACTGTATTATTAACATTATGTAACATTGTATGATATTAAACAACTGAACAAGATTCAGAGTTTAAGAAAAGGCACCTCTGTATATCTAGGTATTGTGGTGCAAACTGTAGAAAACATGGCTAAGCTGATAAATGTCATTGCCTCTTTTTCCCACCTAGTGAAATGAAACTGTACTTTGAAGTAAAAATGTGGTTTTACAGAATGGCCTTGGTTAGAAATCTACCTTTTCTAATAGGGAAGAAAGAAGGTATTCTGCTGGTCAAGTGACAAAGAGTTTCCTGCTGATGCTGTGAAGATCTAAATCACCAGTCACAGGCAGATGCCATACGTTCACAGGCTGTACACATGGCAGCTCTTTTAGATTCCAGCTCATTAACCAGCCAAAGCATCACCTGGCTGCTTTGCTCCAGGCCTCCTTCTCTGGTGGATGGTAATAACTGCTAGAGTTGTTACACTGAGAGCTGAAGCAAAATTCTGACTTCAAGAAAGTATGCAAACCATTACTTAGAAAAGAGCTATATTATTTATATTGGTTTACAGGCAGATCTTGTTCAAATTACAGAGAAATGGATAGATAACAGGCTTATTTCTGATCTGCTCTGTACCCCTTTAAGTACCTNTGACGACCTCTTAAGTACTGGTCATGATACTTCTAAAAGCAGAATTTTCCCAGGTCTGCAAAAGACACTGAACCTTCTTATGCCTGTTGGAACCATCCATAAAATAATGTTTATCATTGTAGGTTTATTCTGCACTGTACATAAATAGAATTTGTCAAGCTGATTTTGCTTTTGAAGTACAGAAACTGATAGAAGAAGCTCAAATTCTAGAGGAATTACCTTTTACCTTGCTAGATAACCCAGAAACTGATTAACAAGGCACTAGGAGATGTTGATTTGTTCCTGCCACAGGAAGGTATCCTCTGTCAGAGAGAGAGAAAGAAGCAGTATCTGATTTAGCCATATCATCTTAATCTGAGTCAAACATAGTCATTTCATAGTGGACTAAATACTCTAATAAGTAAAGGTTTAACTCCATTTACATTTATCCTTAATTTATTCCAGTGGTTGCGAGCCAAATATTTCCTTCTATTTCTCTACTCTGATGCTACGGCTACGGCCACAACTGAAATTTCCTATAGCTAAAAAATTTTACTTTGGCTAGGATCGAGTTATGTTTATACTAAAGATGTAAGCATTTTTAAGAATATTTTTTAAATGAATTTTTAGAAGATTCTGTTAAGACATGTGCACTGAATATCCATAAGTTAGATATCTTTATCCAAAGGACAGAAACAGAATTGAAAGTATGAAGTATGATTTTACAGTCAGTATTTACATTCTCTCTAGGAGATGAAACAACATTTTTAGTTATTTTTTTAATTATTTTAATGCCTAATGGGTGAAGTGAACAAAATAAAATTGCTTTCCATGGGGAGGTGCAGGGCCTTTTTCAAATCTCAGGGAACAGCAGGCTGTGGTGCTGCTTCTGAACACCATCTGTTCTTTGGATTTGAAATGATTTATGGAAATTGAAATGTTCACATTTTCCTTTTGACAGTTCAACTTCAGCAATATGTTCTTAGGCAACAATGAAACTCATGGAAGTATATACTACCATAAAGTCTTATCCTTCTGAAAAGGTTATGCCACATATTGAATATAGAAACCTGTATCAGTAAAATGTTATTCAACTCAGTACATGAATATGTTAAAAAGAAGTTACTAGTCCTCCTTACTTCCACCCCGTCAGTCACTTTGGTTAGATAGTCAAAGTATTCACTTGAAGTGTTTTAAAAAACTCTGAAAACTTGTATCAACTTTTATGGGAATAAGGAGCCAAAACTTGAGTACATCTTCAATGGCTTGACATCTGTTCTTTCAATTCTCTAAATAACATTTTAAGTAACTCTAATGCTCCTGTTGGTTTCTTTGAACTTTCTTTTTGCCATTCATAAATAATTCAGACATGGTGCCACACATAAGCTTTACTGATCCTTTCAGATGTTTTGTGCATCTGGAAAATACTTTGGTTTGTATGGGGACTGTACACCATGTAAAAGGACCTGTGACTAAACCATGCAGTTGCATACATTGTATACTACAATAATCACAGAGGGGTGTCCATGTGATAGAAAGCCATCTATCACAATTCTGTACTCACAGACTAGGCATTTCATTGCAGGTTAATGCAAATTTGTATGGCAAGGAAGGGCTTCTGCATCTTCTGGCTCTTCACTTGCCCATTCACAGGCTTCCATGCTGAGTGCCATAATGCCTGCTCTTCTAGCAGCTAGTTGAATTTCAGCTGCTCACTGTCAGCTGTCTATGCTCATCCTTTCTAAAGCATGGAACTTGTTTGCTAATGTTGTTTCTTGGAAAAGTTTACTAAGTTTCCATAGTTCATATTTGTTTTTCATACAATCTGTTATGTATGATTTTTTCTCAGAAGATAAAGACTGAGCTTTGAAGTTGTATAACCTCTTCTTGTCAAGGCTGACAGAGAGCCCAAGAACTGGACAGAAGACAGAGACCTAGATATGTTCCACTTGGCACATGTCTGCAGCCTGCATGCACACTTTCTGAGGCAAAAGGATCAGCTGAGAAGGACTGAGGAAACTTTGGACAAAATATTTTGTTAGATTCTTTGTTAGATGGGATAAAATTAAACTTTATTTATTTTTGATATGGAAATATTGGAATCAGGTAACAAAATATGCCATCAAGGTTGATTGTAAATGTCTGTGTTAGATAGTACTAGAAAAATTCTCCATAGCCAATTCTTTCTTGGTATCTCTGGAAGTTTTAATCCTTTTTCAGTTATACTTTTGTATGACTTAGGGTCCTGATTGCTAATCTGTTGCATCTGTTTTGCCTTAGCAAATCATATTGGCTATGATGGATGTGAAAAAAAAAATAAGCTGTGTCAATTAACAGAAGAAATAAAAAAAATGAGTAAGCATAATCACCATCTACTGTTAGGAGAAAAACACAATCTGAAGTGATATAGCACAGCTTTGAGGCACTGAACAAAGTCAATCAATAACTTCAGTAAGTGGGATAAGTAAGGTAGTAAAAATCAGTATTTCACCATCTTGCTTGGCTTCTCCCTCTCCTCAAAGCTCTGTAAGACACATCTTGTTGCCTGGGGTCTTAAGAGAGTTAAATAATAGTACTGAGATTAGAAAACTGAAGTTCTAGTTCTTAGAATATATTTATGTGTTTTCTTATTTTGGTGAGGAAATCTATTTTACTCTGTCCACAAAACCTGAGGGTCTGAGGAGTCAGTAAATCCCAAGAAAGGATGTGAGAGTAGGGCTTCAACATGGTGTGAATTATGCTGCTTTTTCACTGCTTTAGTTCTTTCCATTTCCTGCAAAGGGGCATTTGTTACTGAAAATGATGTGGAACATAGTACAAGGGAAAACTTGAGTGCTTTCTATCCACTGTGTCAGAGTAGGTGCATCTGGAACCTTATATATTGAAACAGTAAAAGTTTGAGGTTTAGTATTTTTCCTTCTGGTATTTTTGCTCCTAGGATTGTGCCTTTTCTAAATGTGATGTGCTTTTGAATTTCCTGACTTTTGTTTTAAAACACTTTATTTTGCCCTGCTTACCCTGCTCCTCATACCTGCCAAGCTATGTTGAACTGTTAAACTAAGAATATTTTCTTTATTAAAGGATAACACATAAAAATCTAAAGTTATCCCTTAAATGTTTTTCCCTGGACTGAGTAAAATAGAATAACAAGAGACAACAGTAATTAGCATTGGCCACTACTACTAAAGATACTGAATAAGAGTAACTTTGCATTATTGTGATTCAGTTATATGCTAACAGAAATATTTTTAGAATATTATTGCGTCAACTCCACCAATGTCATAGATTCAATATTGTTTTGAAAGCAATATTTCACATACTTAGAATCAGGATTCTAAGACTATTTATTATTTGTTTGCAGTCCTATCATGGTGGTGGTTGAGTAAATGCTTCCCCTTACTCATTTAGAAATCTGTCTGCTGTCATGAAACATTGCTGTTCATTTTTATTTCTCATAGCCAAATTAATTTTGCCCATCCTCAAAATATCATTAGTGCTATTCCTATAGGAAATTGCTTATGGCTTTAGAAAAATTCAGATTTTAGAGCTTTTCATACACCCTTCACAATCTGACATTCCTGGTAATTTACTTATTAAAAAAAGATACACAAAGTAAATTTATACTATTATTATGTACAGGGAGAACATGATATAATTCATTTTTACTCTTTTCTTGCCTTGACAACCTTAAGCCTTGATTGCTCAGTATAAATTCTAATTACTAGAGAAAGATGACAGAGTCAGGATGGAGAATAGAAAGAAGAGGCCAAAAGCAAAAGGCTATTCCCAGGATAAAGAAGCCATCAAAATGTTAATAAGCCCACTCCCAAAAGGGTATTATTGGGTTTTTTGTTCAGCTTTATTTATAAACACACACGTCTCAAGCAATGATTCCATCTGCACAGACTAAAAAGCTCTGTGTCCAAAATAGCGCTGCTCCAGAACCTACAGAGAATAAAAATCCCTGCTTGGTTAGACAGCTTTCAGAAAAAGCACTGGACTGAAAAATTAGAAAAGTCTCCAGAAATCTAAAGTTTAGGTGGAAAGCCTTTTTTTTACAGAAGTTATTCTGAATCAAACAGACAGGAGAGAACTGAATTCTCTAGCTGATCTCAGTCCACTGGATGTTGCGGTAAATGTAAGTAATAATGTAACATCAGGCTTTATGAGATCCAAGAAGAAAGTAAAACCATCTGATTTGTCTGATTATTTGATGGACAGATTGGGTTATATTTTGGGAGGGGAAAGTGGAATTCACATAAATTCTTGATGCATCATTGAAGCACTTAGAAATTTTAAGGGAAACACAAAAAAGGAATAGACGGGGCAGAAGGGGTGTGGAAGGAAAAAGAAAATACAAATCCAAAAATAAAGTGAATAAAGAAACAAGTTGGAAGGAGACTTCTAACTCTTGCCTCAGGGAAAATTCCTTCAAATTTGGTTGCAGAGCAAAACGGAGCAAGATATTCTCTATTTCTCACGGTGGCAATCTCACAGCTGTAGTAGAACCAACAGTCCAAATCTTATTTGTTGATTATGTAGGTAAAGATGACATGCACTTATCAGCAATAATCTGTAACAAAACCCAAACCCAACCAAACAAACAAAAAACCAAACCAGGAATAACCATACAAACATAAATACTTTGAGAAATGGCTTAATGAAAGCAATTTTTCCACATTTGTGTATCAGGAAGTTTGGATGATTGCCCTTAAAAACACAGGACAAATTCAGCATCATCTTTGCAAGACATATTTTCCTCAAACTGACATCTCAGAGAGCTTTTATTTTTGTTTTTGAGATACTTACCAGAAAAAATACAACTGACATTTGAGATTAGGGAACTGTGTGCAGGTTTACATGTATGTCACTTCAATCTTAAGTAAGCTGCTTAAAGAGACTTCTTGTCTCCTTTGAAAGGAACAAAAGCATTTAGTTGAAGTGAACCAAATATGCACTAGATATACTAGGACAATTAACGGTGAGAGATATGGATAGACTATAAACAACTTACTTATAAATAGTTCTACCTTGTGCTTGAAAGAGTAAAACTGTTTGATGGGGAGGGATGAGAGATTTCACTGCCTAAAGCAGCAGCCTGAAATACAAAATACAGAAATGCTGTCCTGGTTTGAAAGGACAAACTTGGAAGAAGGCCCTTTTAAGACCCCCCCTTTTTTCCAAAAAGGAAAAGAAATCACTGCACACAGGGAGTGAGTTGTAAAGAACAACTTTTTTAACGTAGAAAAATATATGTAATAATGGAAATACAGGATAATGCAAACCCTCCAGTTCCCCCCCACCTCACACCACTGGCCGCCCCCCCACTTGCAGCAAAACCTGCTTGGGTACAGTCCGATCAAGGTGAGGTGGTAGGTGAGATGAAGGGTGAAGGAAACTCGGGTGGTAGATGATGATGGTAGGTGGAGGAATAGATGAGAAGTGAAGAGGTGGTCCGGCTGCTGCAAAAATGGCGTTCTGTCTCTCTCTCTGCCTCCTTTCTTCCTCCCAGAAGCACCACGGGTTCCCGCCAGTCCTCCTTGTGGAAGATCCTCCCTCTTGTGTGCTATGGCTGCATCGCTGCTGCGTTGCTGCTCCAGGGTGCAAGCTGCTGCCTCACTGCATGCCGCTGCGGGGTCGGTGTTGCTGCCTAGACCCTGGTGGGGTGTGCACCTGCTTCCGGCCCGGGGCGACCCTGCTGCTGCCTCGGCTCCGTTTCGCTCCGCTGCAGCCTGCACGCCTCGGTGCCAGGCAGGCACCACCCGGACAGGGGTGCAGGGTTGCCATTTCCAGCACTGGTTGTCTCCCGCCTCCATGCTCACCAGGGGCTGCTCCCCACAGCTCCACACAGCTCCATGCCAGGCAGACACAGCCTGCCAGGGGTGTGGGTTGCCGTGGCAACCTGCCGCAACTTGGCTCCACTCCTACCTGCAGTGGTCTGCC
>VWZO01011415.1:167850-195413 GCA_013396975.1 Bucco capensis | reverse complement strand
AAGGAAACTCGGGTGGTAGATGATGATGGTGGGTGAAGGAATAGATGAGAAGTGAAGAGGTGATCCGGCTGCTGCAAAAATGGCGTTCTGTCTCTCTCTCTGCCTCCTTTCTTCCTCCCAGAAGCACCACGGGTTCCCGCCAGTCCTCCTTGTGGAAGATCCTCCCTCTTGTGTGCTATGGCTGCATCGCTGCTGCGTTGCTGCTCCAGGGTGCAAGCTGCTGCCTCACTGCATGCCGCTGCGGGGTCGGTGTTGCTGCCTAGACCCTGGTGGGGTGTGCACCTGCTTCCGGCCCGGGGCGAACCTGCTGCTGCCTCGGCTCCGTTTCGCTCCGCTGCAGCCTGCACACCTCGGTGCCAGGCAGGCACCACCCGGACAGGGGTGCAGGGTTGCCATTTCCAGCACTGGTCATCTCCCGCCTCCATGCTCACCAGGGGCTGCCCCCCACAGCTCCATACAGCTCCATGCCAGGCAGGCACTGCCTGCCAGGGGTGTGGGTTGCCGTGGCAACCTGCCGCAACTTGGCTCCACTCCTACCTGCAGTGGTCTGCCGGTGGGTAGGGCTACCTCTCACCGAGTTTACAAACAAACACATTAACAGTCAGGGGGGTGAAGGGGAAAAGACGGATACCTCGGTCATTTACATACCCTATAACAAAGGCAAAGAAAAAATTAAGTACTTTATGGAAATAGTAAAGCCTATTGACAATGAGAAACAATTTCTGCAATTATTCTGTAATGTATTTGTTACAATGAGAAGAAAGAATTTTTTCCCTTCATATTGTTAGCAGTCATAGAATTGACTAAAATAAGTTTACTAGGGCATAATTCCTTTTAATAAAAAGAAAAAGAGAACTACCAACCATATCATAATGAATGCTTCTAAAAATAATTTTCCTCTCTGATTAAATTGTGTATATTGCTTTTATTGTTTTTATTTCCTGTAGAATTTATTGGTAATTTAGCAGGGTAATTATTGGTAACTAATGATATAAAGCATTACTTCAAAATAACAAACAAAAGATTAGTTGAAGTTTTATATTTGGCTCCCTGGTTATTCTTTAAGAATTTTTAGTACAATATAAGATTATTTTTTGGTATAATCTGATCTTTTTTCTCTTGGTCTGCCTTTCATATTTATGCTGTTCTATCCTGCAGACTTGGAGCCTTAAGTCAGAACCTGCTGCTATGTTGCTGCAGCTACTGGGCAACTTAGTTCTTAACATTTCCCTCATATTTCTGTCTCTTCCTTTAAAACAGAGTCACTGGATCACAGTAAGTCTAGGCATTTGTAAATACATCTCTTTTAATTGCTTTTATAATCACCAGAAACTTGCTTTTACAGACACTAGAGCCAATATAGGTGAGCTTGATGCCTGAGCCATACTAGGTCAACATTTCAGTAGTGAACGTGAAAATCCTGAAGACATGTGATGGGAGGAAAGGTAGACTCTGGTTGCAAAGAAGTTAGAGGATTCTAGTCAACTTTCTGCTGACTTCAGGAAAAGAGGGAAATTTGAAACACTGCGAACTTTCGCATCCATCTTTTAAACTGGAGATAACACTTTAAATGGAGACTTGTAATCTGTTACTTCTCTAAAATGTGGTAATATCTAGTACACTGCATCCTCTTCATTGTGTATCTGTAGTCAATAAATTGGCTTTGAATTTTTCTGTCTCCTTGTACAATATTTTAGATGATAACAACTCTGGACTTTTAGTATTTTTTTTAATCCAATCCTTTCTCTGGTGTTATAAAATTGTTTTGACACATAAATATAAAATTATGTCACAAGGGTGAGAAGTGCATTTTTCTGCTCTGATATATTTGTCAGCTCCTTGTGTCATCAGTAGTGCTGAATAAGCAAGACAAGGGAATGGCTTTTTTCAGTTTGATAACTGTTCCTTTGTTGAAACACTGGTTATCATACAGTTTTCTTGCTTTAAATCCAGTTTATAGTTCAATATTTTTTGCTTCAAGTGCTTCCTTTATTCTGTGTGAGTTTATATTGCACAACTTTATCTCTGACTGATTAGTTTCCTTGGTAATGTAGTTATTATTTCATTATTTCTTTTCCCAATATCTTTATTTTGCTGGAAAGCTTTTTGATTTTGTTAAGTTGTTTGCAGCCCCAAAAGCCAATTGCATCCTGGGCTGCATCAGGAGAGGCATGAGCAGCAGGTCTAGGGAGGTGATTCTGCCTCTACTCTGCCCTCATGAGACCCCACCTGGAGTACTGCATCCAGTTCCTGAGTTCCTCAGCACAAAAAAGATGTGGACCTGTTAGAATGAGTCCAGAGGAGGGCCACAAAGATGATTAAAGGATCAGAGAACCTCCCTTATGAGGACAGACTGAGGGACTTGGGGTTATTCAGCCTGGAAAACAGAAGGCTTTGAGGGGATCTTATAGCCACCTTCAATAAGATAGAAGGGGAGAGACTTTTCAGCTGGTCACATTGTAACAGGACAAGGGGGAATAGTTATAAGCTTAAGGAGGGGAAATTTAGATTGGAGATTAAAAGGAAGTTCTTTACGCGGAGGATGGTTAGGCACTGGAACAGGTTGCCCAGAGAGGTTGTCGATGTTACATCCCTGGCACTGTTCAAGACCAGGCTGGATGTGGCCCTGGGCAACCTGGTCTAGTGAGTGGCATCCCTGCCCATGGCAGGGAGGTTGGAACTAGATGATCTTTAGGGTCCCTTCCGACCTGGCCATTCTATGATAATTGTGGACTAACACTGTTTTGGTTAGGGTTCAGCTTCAGAGTTTATAGGTGTGGACATTGTTACTGTCTCTCACTGTTTTGCCTATGATAAAAGATGTTGCAATGTCTGGTAATAACTTCTGGTGTTACTAGTGTGTTTCTCTTTTGTGTCAATAATCTAGACCTTGTTTATTCTGTAACCTTGTTACTTTATTTAAGAGACAGTCTGCCTGGTACAAGCTTGCCACCTATGACCCATTGGCTTGTTTAACCCCTGCTCTTAAAAGGAGCTTGAGCTTTAGAGTTAGCTGTGAATTTCCTTTTACTATCTTCTTTTACCTCTGGATTTTTTTGTTCTATATAGCTATGTATGTGTATTTAGCTATTTATTGTGCTGTTTATGTTCCCACAGCCTGCACCATTGCTGTTGCTCTCCGGTGACTGCATGTCATTTCAAAGTGGGAAAGATACTGAAGAAGAAGGGCTTTGACAACTTGTGTTTTGTTTCAGTTTTGCATGCAACTCTTTTTATTTTCAAAATACCAGTCAGTGACACTTTACATTTGTTCATTTAAAGGGTGGGTTGTCAGAGCAGGAACAAGGTAATGGCTTCAGTTTAAAGACTTGGACTTCTTGAATAAAGCACCAAACTTCAACAAATAAAATTACTTTACCAAAAAGCAAAATTCACAGAAGACAATTAGCAACCAGCTGAAGTAGTTCATCTACATAAGAAAAACTTACCTGGGGGTTACATTATGTCCCCCTGGCTTGGAATAAAGGAAGAAATATTTTAGATACTGTTGGATAGAATTCTAAGTTCCCACATGTGAAACTCCTATTTTTCATACTTTGTTTTCCATATAGTATCATTCACTATTTTCTCAATTTTTAAAATGGATCAAATTATATTATAATTAGACACCCAATAAATCAAGGATATAATCCTTAACTTACAGCTTGTTATGGGCCTCATCAAATGCACACTACACTTTAATTATAGCCTCCATATTTGTGCTTTGTTGGTGAAATAGCACTAATATTTATCAGGATGGTGTATGATGTGCATGATACAGCATATTTTCCTAAGCAAAAGATTTACATGGAATTTCTCAGTAGACAGAGAAAAATAATCTTTCTTTTTTTTTTTTTTCTCATGATAGAGGATGAGTATTCTTATCCTGTGGTTTCCCAGAATACCCCTGTAGGTATTCTCATCATGTAGGCAGTAATGTTGTTTGAATGTGGAACTGGAAAATGGTTACATCTGGTGATAATTCATCTGAGGCATAGTTTGTTTTCAGAAGTGAAGAAGCATTATAGCAGACCAAAAAGAAAGAGAAAAGCATAGAGGCATGGGTATAAAATGTCTGACTCTCCATGCATTGATGAAGATTCAGTGATATTACTGGCATAAAATTTTCTCTTATTCTCTTACATCTTCTGTGATGACTTCTCTCACCACCCATATGATTTGCAAAATGTGTAGCTATTCAGGCAAGGTTCATGAGATAAAACTAAAGTGTCTGGGCTATTTCACATTTATTTCTATACTCAGATTTTTATTTTTTTTTCCAATTGGAGGCATATTGAATCTCTTGAGTTTAAAGCATTTGTGTATATTATTGACCAGCAAAAATTGTTCATTTCTGTTCGTATCTAATTCTACATTCAGAGCCCAATTTTTAGTCAGGGATATTACAGTCCAGTCTCTTATTACTTCAGATGTTTTTGTTTGGTTATATGCGTAGTTCTGGTCATTGTCTAAAGCTTCAGTGTGTCAACTTAATAGACAGGGTGGATATAAGTTGCGATAAATTGTCTTATAAATGGACATATTCATGGTTGCTAATGTTTACTCAATTTGAAGAAACTCAAACAGTCTTTTACCTTCAAAGATTACTTCGTTGTTTCAAGTAAGATGTGTATTATATTGAATAAAATAAAGGCAAATTATCTTACAGTCTCAGGCAGATAGCAAATAAATCATAAAAGTCAGTAGAATTGTAACACCCTGACATATCACAGCATGTTAAAGCATGCCATCAAAATAACATTGGTGTAAATGGACTTGGCCTAGTGGAGTTTGATACTTTAAAAGATACATGACAAAAAGCCAAATATCTCCACAAGAATTTGCATTCAAGAAATAGGTCAAGATTTTCTACAATTATAGATATGCTATTGCAAACATCAATGGAATGTGGAATTTTAAAATACAGAAGTATGTTCAGTGTTTGTGTCAAGTGCCTTCTGTGAGATCTGAGGAACGTGGCTGTGTGAACGTGTTTATTATTCAGTAGAGTAAGTACTGTGGCAACAGCCAACACACAAGATCTAAAAAGCTGTGAATAAGCCATCATCTTGTCTTTGATCATGACTAGGTTCATGGGATCATCAGACAATTCAGTTTGGAAGAGACCACGGGAGGTCTCTAGTCCAGTCTCCTGCTCACTTGCTGACATATAAACATCTCCTAGAGGAAGGAAAAAGAAGATAACACTTTGGTGTATGAACATTTAGCAACGTTGACTGAAAGAAGACAAAGATACTCAAGAGAACCCCAGCAAAGTACTTCAGACTATGATGAAGACACATACAAACAGCTGTTTCTGTGGTGTTTCAATTACTTCTGTTTCTGTGCGTGAAGACTCAACATCTTATGCATTTGCACCTTCAGAATGTTCTGTGCAGATCTGACATTTCTTCTTTTAACTGCCATACAGTCCTCAAGCTATTGAAATAAATACAAAGTGCTCAGAAAGGTACTCTCAGAACAGCTTGGATTCACCATTACCAGCTGAACCACAGGACTTCACTGTCAAAACAGACTGCACGTGTTGCGTGGGGGAATGTGGTAGTAGGCCAAACCCAAAAACAGTGTTTACATGCTCCCAGAGCCATCTGGTTTGGAAGCATGTAAGATCTAGAATTTGTGTTTAACATAGCTGATTGATGATTGTCCTTGCATAGGACCCTTAGAGAAATTTAACAACACCCTTCAAATAAACTGAAGAATAAAGTACATGTCATCTAGTCAAAACAAAAAAAAAATTATGGGGACACCTCTCTACAGATGTTAAGCTCTCAGGGGAGTTGTCAGCATTTCTTCTGAAGGAATTACTTAACACTTGAATGAATTCTTTTTCAGATGAAAACACCTGTGTTCTCTGTTCACTTTAGAAACTCCCAAGGCAAAGTGTGTTCCAGCTAGTCCATTCACAGGAACGCAGCACTGTGAAAAGACTGCATCATTGTCAGATCACATTCTGATATATTGTATATTCTTTGAAATGAAGTGATTATTTTCTGCCTTGTTTTACTTATCCCTGTTTAACCAAGCACAGGGATGCTGGAAGAGCTAACAAACAATGAAGAAACACTCTTTTAAAGCCAAACCTATTGTATGCAGCCTACTCAGATTTTACGTGGGGATTTTGGAAGCAGAAAAATTAGAATATTAAATAAGAATTGCAGGAAGAAATTTATACCCTATTTAGGCTACAGAACTGCAGTGGAGCTGTCCTCATTTGGGCTGGAGCAGAATTACTTCTGCTAAGATGGTATTGCTTCTAGCCAGGGTTAAAGGTGACTGTATTCCTCTGAAAGCTGGCAGTATGTTTTCAAAAAACATTATCAGCTTCTAATAGCTTAAGCCTCAATGTTTGGGTTACAGCCTGAGAATTGGAATGTAAACCTTCTGTGGCTCTACTGAGAAATCAGGGGGGTGCAGGGTGAGAGTCCACACCTATAGGAAAGAAACAGGCAAGGCAGGTGACCCCAAACTGACTAACTGAGTATTCCATTTCATACATGTCATGCTCTGTATAAGTTTAGGGGGCTGGTCCCTCTCTCTCTCTCTTCTTTGCCTCCCTTGCAGCCCTGCTTGGCGCGCAAGCTTTGCTGCTTCCCAGCTTCTGAATCCAGACCTCCAGGGTCCAGCTTCCTCCCTTTCTTTCCCCTCCCCTCCGGGGGAATTTGGCTGCGGTAATATAGCTACCGGGAGGGAAGGTGGGAGGTTTGGACCTTGGTGCTGGCTCTGTATCTTTGCCTGTATATATATATATTGTCTGCTGCTGCTGCTTTCTATTAAAATAGTTAAAGTTTCTCTGCCTTTTCCAATCCACAAGTCTCGTTATTTCATCCAAACCATAACATGAGCCATCATTATGGGTCCTATACCATGCTTTGAGAGTTCATTATCTCTCATGACATTTTTTCAGTTCTTGTCTATATTTTTGCTATGTGTCTACTTATTCAGGTCCTATCTATCCCATTCTGATCCTGTTTTGGGGGGCGATATGTCCTTTGTATCATATATTCTGTCCTGTGACTGAATTTAATGGAGTTAGTGCAACATCATCTTCAGGTAACCTCATCTCCAGTCACTACACCTATCTTACAGAGGAGACTGCAGACCACTTCCAGTTAACTGTCTTCCATCTAAATTCTCCACTGTTTATAAGTCTGTTTAAATAGTGGTTGTGGTGAAATAGCCCAAAGCACAAGGAATAAAAAATAGTACTGTGAGGCTCTTAGTTGGATATTGAGGCAAGGCAGATCAATATGACAGTTGCCTGCTGCAGCCACTCCAGCTGAGCAGACCTTTTCTCCATGAGAGGCTCTAGAGAAATTGCAGATTGCTCAGCAACTGATGTTACTGTAGAAGTAAATTATTTACTAGTCAATATATGAAAGTGGTATTTTTAGCCTCTTCCCATTAATTGTGGAGAGGAATGCTTTTACTTCCTTAAAAAAAAGTCCCAAAAACCCCTCGACGTCTCTGCAGCAGCACTTGACTTACAAAACTGATCGCATTGTAAACAGGAACAGACAAACCTGCCAGGCCTGCCCCTCCCTCCCTTCCTCCCTCCCTTACTTCCTGCCTCCCTTCCTTCCTTCCTCCCTTCCTCCATCCCTTCCTCCCTCCCTCCCTCCCTTCCCTCCCTGAAAGGGTACTAATAAGAAAACTTTTTTGCAAGAACTTCTGTGGCCTTTGAAAAATAAAATGGACCAGAGAAATATGTAAAAGGTTTGGTTTGCTTGGAAGTGCTTTACAGTGTCTGTATTAAGAGTAGCTTCAAATCAATTGATACACCAGTGTTTGAGATCTAGTCCTCAAACTTACCCCTAGGAGGGCTAAGGATAGTTACAGACAGTAGTGTCTTGAAGTGGAATTGCAAATTGTCACATGACTATCCAAGAAGCCACCTGCCTGTGGCTGCTCCCAAGCAATGGAAAGAGCTTTCTCTGACATGATACTCTAAAATCTGAGAAGTGGTTTAAAAAAAAAAAGGAACATGAAAGGAGGTACCAGCCTTCCTGGCTGCTGTCCTTCATGAAGACATCTGTAGGGCAAGTTTGTGCTGATATGGCCAGTCAGGTTGAGCTCCTCTGCTGATAACAAGGAGAGGAATATCTTGTTTTGATGTAGATATGAGGCAATCGTGAAACTGCTTAGCATTATGAAGACTGAAGTGCAACTGGAAAAATTCTGGAGAACTAGAAGATAGATGGACTGAAATGCTTACGAAAGAAACAGACCTTTAGAGCCACACAGCATCTGAATGTGGAAGGTTGCAAAGTCGGTGCAAATCTAATTTTAAATTTCTGGCTGCAGTTCTCTTTTGGGTCTGGCATTTAGGGTCTGATTTTTTTCTTACCTTTTAAAGGACATAGATCAATTCAGTAGAAGCTAAAAAGCTGATTTGTATTGTACTGTTACCTATTATGATTTGGAATTTTTAGCAGTATTTTTGTAAACTGTTGGTATCAGTGACATCTGTACTGAGATAGATTCCCATGCTTTTTTTTCTTCTAGACTTAGATGAAAACTTTTTTGTATTAGCTCAAAAAGATTTACAAATTATGCTTTGGACTACTTAGTCTCTTTTTAGTAACTATACAGTGCCCTGCAGCTTTAATAGCATACTTGCACCTAAACTGAATACATATGAGCAAAAATATATTAGCATATTGAGCCACCGTTAATTTGAATCTTTACTCAATCTCCCAATCTCTCTTCACTGTCTAACAGGAATGATTTTTTTGGTGTGTGTATGCATATATTTGAATGACTTCTTTGTTATTTAAGCCATATTTTTCATTCAAGGTAGATTTTGTGGTTACTATACCCTTTGGAATGCATTATTAGCAGAAAAATTAGTACATTCAACATCATGAGAGTGACAGGAAAAAAAGAAAGATTTTGATAACTTTGGGTAACTACTCTTTGCTTCTGTGATTATCTGTAAAATCTGAAGAATATTTCCCTAATTTGCAATTGTGTCTCCAAACAATTTAATGATTAGAAGGCACTCAGATGCTATGGTGACTATCAATAAAGTAGGCTGTATTGGGTTTGACTGAGATGGAGTTAATGTCCCCATACAGTTTTCAGAAACGCTGTGCGTCAGATTGAAGATAACATGTGATGTTGTGACTGCTATAAGGCTGGCATAGCACCAAGGCGATGGGGTGGATGAGATCCTGGGAAGGGACGTAATCAAGACAGCTGACTCAAACTGACCAAAGAGCTATTCCATACCATATGACATCAGCTCAGGGATAAAGGGCAGAGGGGGCGAAGAAAGGGGGCGGGAAGAAGACGTCTGCCCCCCCAAGCAACCACTACACATTCCGGAGCCCTGCTTCCCGGGAAAGGGCCAGACATCGCCTATTATGGGAAGTAGAGACTAAAGCTCAATTTTGCTTTGCTTTGCTTCACGCGCATGGCCTTGCTTTTTCTTTGTTTTGCTTATTAAACTGCCTTTACTAAAACCCACGGGCTGTTTCCATCCGTTTTCTCCCTCTTGTTGTGCCGTGGGTGGTGTGGGGCGAGAACGTGAAAGAGAACCTTGGTGGGTACCTGGCACTTGGCCCAGGTCATCTCGCCACATAGGCTGTATAAACAAATAGTGTGGCAGCACAAAAGCAAATATATCTTAATGCAGAAATGCATAGACCTATTGCCTGCATGTTAAACAATGCATTTTTAATAAACACTTTTTTTTTAAGGCAATAACACATATAGATAATGGAAACCAAATTAAGAGAGGGACATTGGGTCAAGATTTATGGGAACTGTTTTTCTTCGATTACTTTTTTTTTCATTCTATTGATTGCTTTTGACAGAGGTATATGTGTATATATATATAATTTAATGAAGATTTATAGTGATTAAAAAATCTTTCACTGCCTCATTTTGTATCTGCAGTGTCCTTGCTTTGTATAAAAGTGACAAGCTCCTAGAAAGAAATAATCTGTGGCAGTGTTACCTAAATTCAGCTAACCTGCTGAGACATCTTGTTCTCAGAAGACACCAGAAGATTCTGGTATGATAAATGATATGAAAGGGTGTTAAAAACAGAACCAAGTTCTATTACTTAAAATTTTTAAAATAACAGGTATCTCACAAATGAGAAGAAAACATTTTTCTTCTAAATCTAACATTTGAGTTCCTATACTAACAAGATTACAAAAGTACCTTTTATTGAATGTGATCTTAAGAACTGGCATATTTTTGTATGCGGCAGAAATTAACCTTAACTAGTGTTGTGTAAAGAAAACCTCTCTCACATCTTAGTTTCCTAAATACTTTTTGTACATCAGCGTTCACAACTGCTCTAAGCACATCAGAGTTTTTCAGATGATGTATCTGATAATGGCAGTTCAGCCTAATCCAAACGTATCACTTATGCAGGCAGATTTTTCTTTATTTGGATTCACTCTAATGAAGTGGGACTAGAAGTAATGTAAGGGACAGAAGCTCATCAAGACTGAATGACTTTTGTCAGAGTTCTGGAGGAACTTCGGGCTTAGTCTTTGTTTCCCTAAATTGTGGACATTAGGATAGTTGTTCCTAAACAGCATAAGAGGGGAAGAGAAGTTCGTTGATAGCCAAATGGTACCATTACAGATAGAACGTGAAAAATAACCAGCAAGGACAGAATAGGCAAAAGTGGAAACCGGAAAGCAGATTAACACTTAGGACAGGGAAGAAGAAAAAGGAGAACCTATACCTGCTAGCAACAAAATTAAAGAGCAGGGAAAATGAAGCAAATTCTTGCCTATTACTGTGTAGGGGACATTTCCTCTTTCCTATCAGAGCGGAGTTCCTGCACATGCATCTGTTAGAATGCCAGGAGATCATCAAAACAGTTTTCCAGTTGTGTTGTGTTATTAATTTGAATCCAGCTTAATCATACTTTTTAGAAGATCCTCTACTAACAACATCAACATCTCATCCAAGCTTGTAGTGACTCGTGATTTTTCTTATCAATGCTCCAGACCAGTTTTGTTTTCTGTCATTCATTGAGTGTCTTCTTGTTGGAGAATTCCAATGAAATTAGCTCTTTTGGCTTTCCGACATGATTGGGAGTATGAACAGTGCAGCACACTCATTACTGTATATGTTTCATGCAGTTCCAGTTGTGTTTTTCATCCTCTGCTGCCACCATTCTGAATGGGAGATACTGGTGTGTTTTCTAAGCTAATTATTCTTCGGCACAGTTTCCTGACCCAAAGGTTGTCTTTGCTTCTGTTTCTTGCTCTATAAGAACACCTAGCTTTCTCCTCCTGTAGTCATAAGATGCCAATCAGTTTCTCTGGCATTTGTTCTCCTTTTCCCCTTCTTTGGTTAATTACTTTTCTTACTGTATCTCTGGTGATGGAAGCTGTACATGAATGAACCATCCACTCGTTATATACAGGAGCAGTAGCTGCTTTTCTCTACCATAATTTTTCTGTCCAAACAAAGACTCTCCACTCCATGCATCAAAATGCTTTTCTGACTTTCAGGAAGAATACTGTAGCTGTTCCTTCATTGATTATTATCATCTTTGAAACACATATTTACAGACATATGTAAAGAAAGAAAATAAATATCATTTATCTGATTGAGGAGAAAATTTTTCTGACATCTGGAAACACATAGGTATTTCTACTATGCATTTATGTGGTCATCATCCTCATTTGGCGGAGAGAATCCAATCATTCTTAAGATCTCATCCACTTTTGAGAGTCCACAACGTCAAAGCATCAAAGCAATGAGACTAAATGAAAAAATGCAGGCAACTGTGACAGTTTGACTCCTTTCTTTCTCTTGCAGAAGTGATCATGGATATAAATATGGCAGAGTACAGCAGAATCCCTTTCTGTAAGCACAGGCTGGAGAAAAGCAGCCTTTGCTCTCTTCTGTTATTGGAGTTCTGAACCCTGGTGTCTTATGGTGATGCTCCTCCTAATGCCGTGAGGTAACAGAACATATACTTTTGTACTGTCCCTCCTTTGAAAGTGAGATATTTTTCTATCTAAAGTTGGACAACGGCTAAAAAATGTCATGCTTTTTGCAGTACAAAATAATAATTCTATAAATAGTGTCCTCTTCCCTGATATTTGCATACAACTAAATAAGTGCCAGGCATGTGATTATACAGATGTACCATAAAGGTCTGCTGCTTTGGCTTGTCACTCGGGGTGGGATTGAGCTCTCTAAGTGACATTATCTAAATGTCATATGGCCAGAGAATTGCTTTGTAGGTAATGGACAGGGTGAGGCACAGACAAATGATTAATCCCATTTACTTTAGGCATCCCATTTTAAGAGCTGTCTCGGTTTGTCCTTTGCCTCCCTGTTACCTGAGGAAGGCATATGCCACAACTGTTTAAACCTAAACATCTGACATTCACATAGAAAAAATTATTCTTTCCCTTGCTGGTCTGCCATTCTCCACCTTTCTGTGGCTTGTTAAAAGATAGGTACTTTAAAAAATTGCTTGATGTTAATTTACTGTCAGTATCTCTTGCCTGAAAACACACTGCTTCACCCTAAGATTGGTTGTTTTGCCTACCTTTTGCTAAGGGTCCCAACTTTTTCAGTCTTTTGAATTAAATAGCCACTCGATGGCAGCAGAGGATAAGGATTAATAATAGGAATAGTTCAGTATATTTCTGAAGTGGTGGTCTGAGAACTACTTCTATGTTAAAGAGTTAGGCCTATTTTTTCTTTTTAGAATGTTCTTACATTCTTGAGTTATGCTTACAAATTATTTTAAATTTTTGCTATCAAATTGATTTCTAATGTGGGCAGAAATAATTTTTCCCTGCTAATATATCTATCTTGAAACCTTGATGTAGATTTATGTTCTTTTTTTTTTTTAATCACCTAATATGCAGTTTTATTTTTCTTCTCCACTGTGCTTCTACTGAGAGTGAGAAACACAAACCACAGTCCTAGAGATGTGCAAATGGACACCAGAATGATTATCATGGTTGCACTGAAGTGTTTTAAACTTGTTAAATCATTGCATGTCATGTTTGTCTTAGTTCCTTTTGTCTTTCCTAGAGGGAACAAGGCTTCAGATTTTATTCAAGACGTAAGTGTAAGATATTCAGCCTGTACTGTGCTTTGAGGACTGGTGCTTCAAACTCCCTTTGTGTGGAGCAGCTTTGTGGAGAGCAGCAGGGACAGCAGCCTTCCAGGCTAGCAAGAGTCTTTGAGTGTGGAGCCCTCTTTCGTGTGCTGCACTCTGCACACTGTCAGAAAGCACCATTCCCTTGCCACTACCAAAAAATGTTTGAATATCAACACCAAGCCTATAATTCCCCTCAAGCCCTTTCTAGGAACTATCTGCTAGTGGTATTTTACATAGCTCTACAGCACAGAGTATTTAGAAAACCTGCTAACGATTTTGGAGACTGAGTAGTCACAGGATTGTTCTTTCCATTCAGGTTCTGGTATATTCTGTGACTCTTAACTGCAAATTACAGCTACTTTGTCTGCATTTCACCCCAAAAAGGGTGATGTGCTTACTGCTAAGTTAAAATGCATTGAATATGCCACTAGTATTTTTCCATATTGGCAGTTAGAGTAGTTGCTATGGAAATGTCACACCATGTGAATGGGTGAAGAAGCAGCTCACAAACCAGTATGGATTAGAGATGTGGCCCACAGTGTTAGAAACATGTACAAACTGTCTTCTGTGCATAACCACACCAACTTCTTTTGCTAAGAGGCTTCAGGGAAATTAAATGCTACTTCTCTAGGCCTGTTTTATAAATGAGCATCTTAAATAAATAAAGCATTTCAGTGTGATGAGTAATCCCAGTTCTTTAATAAAGGATGGAATTACGCTAATTGAACAGCCAAGTTGTTTGTCAAGGCTGACAGATATCTGCATTCTTTATTTATTCCATTAATTCATTTTCTTCAGCGTATAATTATGATCCCTTGCACAAGTGGCAGAAGCACAGATAGAATTTCAGTGCAGGGCTATATATCTATTTTGCTGTGATCAGTGGAGTATAGCAGTTATATCATTTTTATCAGAAGCATACTGAGAACAACGAAAGGAGAGTTCTAATGATGGTGTACTTCTAAGTAATGGATTTATTCAATAAGCTCACAGACAGACATTAATTTATTTAAATGAATGTGTGTTTTTTCCTTTTGTTGGTTCGCAGGAATTGAAAGTTAGAGACTGGCACTAGGAACTATTTAAGGTGTTAAACTGAATAATCCTTAAACAGTGAGAGATAAAGAAAGAAAGAACATTGTTGTAAGGAATATAATTATGGATAAAAGAATAACTGGTATTTCAGTTTGGCAAGAATAAGTTTTGGCAAAAATAAATTAAATTACATCCATGTTGACTGGCCTTTTTAGTTGTGGGGTTTTTGTGTTTTTTTGTTTGTTTTGTTTTCTCTTGATTATTGATTATTTCATACTGAAACTGTTCCCCTATGTATGAATCATTTAAATTAGAGCAGCTGGATAGATGTCCCATCAATCTGGTGAAATTCTCTAATTGCCAAATATTCTCTTTCTCCCATTCTGTAAATAAGTTCTGTCTTTCAATACTTTTCCAAAATTTAACGTAAAATGGGACTTTGTTCCTGATAGGATGGAATTTGTTCCTTACCATACTACCTGAAGAAGATCTCTAGGTTTCTTTCTAGTAAATCTGGGTTCAAGCCTGCTCTGAAAGAGAAAGGAATTACACAATAGGCCTTTCCTTTTCTATCCATTAACTGATTGGTAAAAGGAGGATATGATCTCCTTTACCTGTGCATTTTGTTTTCAGTTAAAACGTTCTGTGAAATTAGCCTGAATTTGCATGTGGTGTTGGTATGATCAGCAACACATAGGTGTATTAAATGTAAACTTCATCAGCCTCAGGGATAAGCCCTTCTAATAATTAGAATCAGTTATTGTGTCCTGGTGAACATAAAAATCTATTTTTTACCACATAAATATTTTCTAGAATTGGTCAACAGAACACGTCAGTTCAGATTTAAAAATCCACAGAGTTCTGAATGTAATCACAATTGACACAATTGACACTAGATGTCTAAACATCTGTAGTAAAATTTGAAGTAATAGTTTCAGGTTAAAATATACTTCTCTTCTGTGTCAGATTATAAGACAGGAAGGTTGTTTCCTCAGAGTTCCGGTTGTTCTCCTCAGAGTATCAGAAAAGCGGTTTTCAGATTCTGCATGTAGAGGTCAAAGGCTGTGAATGTGTGAAGAATTGTGAATGGTTTTTTAATACGAATTGGCCAAATGTCCTGCATGACTGAAACAATTCTGCTCCTTTTTTTGCTTTGGAAGTATTTTTGTATCAAGTTTTAATGTATGAGCAACTTTTAAATTGCAACTAGGTCTTTAAGGGCTGCCAACATCTTAAGTATGACAGTCTTAAGTGTAGAAGGCAAAAAATTCCAACCAACTGAAACTGCTCAAACAGGCCTCCTAACATACAGAGCCACCCCACTGCCTCTCCTTTCTTTCCTGTCCTTTCTGAAGAGCTTATAGCCATCCTTTTGCAGCACTCCAGTCATAAGAGTCATGCCACCATGTCTCCAACTATGTCAAAATTTTCATGCTGCACAATGACTTCCAGCTCCTCCTGTTTGTTCCCCATTCTGTGTGCATTAGTGTAGATGCACGTCAGTTGGGCTATTGATCTCGCCTCCGACACTGGCATGCCACCACTAGGCTCATCTCTTCTGTGTCTCTTAGGAACATGGTTTAGTGGCATGATGGTGACATGTAGATGTTTGGACCTGATGATCTTAGAGGTCTCTTCTAGCATTAGTGATTCTGTGATTCGTGATTCTGTGATTCTGCTGCTTGTCAGGGGCTCAGGGCATCCCACTCTGGGGAAGACTGGAATACCCTCTCTGTGCCTGTGCTTTTGCCTTTGATTTTTCTGCTTTTGGAAAGTTCTCCCAGCACAATCCTCCCGCTTCGAGCATGCCTGCCAGAGCCATTCATATTGGGAACTTGGCTGAAATCATAGAATCATAGAATGGTTAGGGTTGGAAGGGACCTCTGGAGGTCATCTAGTCCAACCCCCCTGCAGTGGGCAGGGACATCATCAACTAGATCNCATCTAGTCCAACCCCCCTGCAGTGGGCAGGGACACAATCAACTAGATCAGGCTGCTCAGAGCCCTGTCAAGCCTCACCTTGAATGCCTCCAGGGATGGGACCCCAACCACCTCCCTGGGCAACCTGTTCCAGTGTTCCACCACCGTCGTGGTGAGGAACTTCTTTCTAATATCCAGTTTAAATCTACTCTTCTCCAATTTAAAACTATTGCCCCTTGTCCTTTCATTCCAGGCCTTTGCAAACAGGCCCTCTCCAGCCTTCTTGTATATTCCCTTTAGGTACTGGAAGGTCACTAGTGTACCTGTAGAATCCTTTCTTGTTATTCTTTGCATCCTTTGCTAAGATGAGCTGTGCTTTAGCCTTCCTGACTTCATCTCTACACCATCGGGCAGCATCCCTATATTCTTCCCAAGATCCTTGTCCCTGCTTCCACTGCCTGTGTAGCTCTTTCTAGCTTTTTAATTTCACCAGCAGGTCTTGATTCAGCCATGTTGGTCTCTTCTCTTTCTTACCAGATTTCTTACACCTGGGGATCCAGAGCTCTTGTGTTTTATGGAAAGTGTCCTTAAAGATCTGCCAGCTCTGTTCTGCTTTCTTGTCCCTGAGGACCGTTTCCCAGGAAATGAAATCTTTTATGATGAAGCATAAACTAAAGAACAAAATATTGAATGTTATGACCATTGACTCTGTTTTTTGACCATGAGTAAATTGTTTAGTTTCTTGAACAATAAAATGAATACATAGCTATGACCTGCAGCATGTTATGAAGATTATATAGGGTATTATAGAGTATTATGAGGATTTACAATGATTCTAGAACTTTTTTATGACTCTTGCAAAATGTTATTGAGATGGGACAGGTCTTTTCTCATTTTGTAATCAAATAAATAAAGAAACTTCAATGTTTATCATGAAGCATACAATTAGTAATGATTAGGAAATGAAGAATCATATAGTATGGCAATTTGTCCTATCAGCCTCCCACAAGGTCATTTTACTCTTTTAATCTGAGTGTTTTACAGGAGGCTGTTGTAGGTACTCTTCAACAGAAATAGTCTGTTTGCTGCCCTGCATGGCACACAGGTGTGAAATAAATTCTCAGCCGTATCTTTCTGGGTTGTGTCTTAGTGTGGGAAAGAATACCTTCTGAGGAAACCTTCACAGATGACTAACTCAACAGAACCTCCTACTTTCTCTGAAATAATGCAGTTGCAATTAGAAAATCCCCTTTGATAAATTAAAAAGTGAAAAAAAAAAGTGACTTGGAGATTGCCCTTGCAGTCTTAATTCTGTGTATTTTTTGCATGTGTATTACAATTGGTGTTGATTGGATGTAGAAGTGAAATGTCTTAACTCTATTTCAAGTGCTATAAATAGCACACAAAAAACCTTGCCAAGTGCATTATATTTATTTATGTACATATTTGTTTATATACAGACTAAAACCACAATAAATGGCATCAATAAACATTTTGCACTATGCACAGATGTTCTTGTCTTTACAAAAGTTGCGTTACTAATTACATTTGCACTTTGGTACCAATTCAATGAACTTTGTTTTAGAATAAAAGTTCTCAGTTTTACAGGCAAAATAACATTCATGCTCCAGTGGAACTGAAAGGCTGGGGAGAAATGTAAAGTGTACACAAAATCAGCAGCAAAAATTCTTTTACATAGTTAAATTGATTTTACTGCAATATATTAGACTGTTTTCTGGTGGCTAATATCAAAGAGAATAGATAAACCACAATGACAAGCTGTGAGACCTTAGTTACTGCTTTTTTTTCTCCTACTAGCATGTGGCATAGATGCCTTGAGGAACACCAGTTTTTCATAAACAGTGTAATTTTTGTTTGTTTGTTTAATTTAATTACTATCAAAATAGGAAGCTTCTGGAAGTTGCAGATAATGACGGAAGCTACATTCTTTTTAGTGACTGTCTCTGGGTACATTTTAGGTGAGACTGAAAACCAAAGTGCTTTTCAAATTTTAAGCATGTATGCAGCTTCCTCTGCTGTGATATGATAATTCAAAAAATTAGATATGTACTTATATTCTCTAGTGACTTGGGCCTGCATGTTGCAATCTTCTCTGGTGAACAGCTTAAGGCTACAAAAAATCATCAAAGAAATTACAAAATGAGCAGAATTTCTATTACTTTGATCAGGAATAATAGGATAAACCAGAAAGAGAGCTGTAATATTTATTTGAACTAGTGGGAAGACAAATGTAGATAATGTATATTACATATTTATCACTAATGTTTTTCTCAGATATATCTATTTGCATCTCTTCATCTTACATGAATTTTTGTTATTCACAGGAATTGCAGGAGAAAAGATTTATGTGACACTATATCTCCTCTGATTTAGATGTCATGTATTCTTTTAAAAAGTTACATTTTCAACTGCATTTCTTAATTAAGCCTTTATACTTGGCTCCATATCATAGAAAACACATTTGCTATGTGTTTGAAATTTTTTAAAACAGATAAATTCCTTGCTTATATTCATCTATTTGGTGAATTGTTAGTTTTAAATATTGATTAAATATTTAATAATATAACATTTAAAATGTTGATTTGAAGAAATGGGACCAGATAGTCAGGAGAGAAGTGGATGACTCCCTCCGCTCATATTGGCATAATTCAGTTAATCTGATTAAACAGTTTCCTCCCTGTTCACCCACACAGGCACAGCCAGATCATCAGATCTTCTGTAGGGCTGATGCCAGCTGGACCAAGTGGCACCTCTCTGCCCCCACTAACACCTAGCATCGGCCCAAGGAAAAGAGCAGGAGGTGCAGGAAAGGCTTGTTTACATTACCACCACTACAGTCCTTTCAGGGCGCTCAAGTATATTCCATGACATTACATGAACCAGATGTTTGACATCTGAAGCTTCAATAACCACTGAAGAATTTAGATGCATTAATAACTGGTGTGCTACCAGCTTTACCATTGCTTATTAATCTGGTATTTAATTGCTCTATAATATGTAGTCTGGGACAGCAGTTTGATAAAAATGGTAAACAGGAGACCTCGGAGAGGTGGTGCCGTTTCACAAATGCTTTTGATGACAATGAGTACTGTGTGGTTTTTGTCACTTATGAAAGTGAATCCTACAAGTGTAGATATATACCCATGAAAAGAGTAACCATGAAAACTGGAGCTTCACTTGAACTGCATTAGTGAGTTGCTCACTGAGTCTTGAGGCACTTTACTTAATCCACAGCGTACCTATCCTGTCTGATTTTGAGCTGTTTGTACATTGACCCTATAAACATCTCGCCTGGACTGGGATATCTGCTGATTCCTCTGGAGCTGGAAAAGGGCACCAAAGTTTGCTTTGATAAAGGAGTTTGGAAAAATTTACTTTGGGAGTTAAGGAACAGCTGTTTAGTACTACTGTAGAGAATGCTGAATTGTCTTCATAAACATCAGCATGTGAGTGATAAACCAACACATGGATTAATAGATGTCACAGGCATGAGATGAGCAGCTCATTTCATGTCTTATGTATTAGCATAACTAGTTATGATTTATTACAGGAGTCAAGCCCTGAGCTCCTTCACTATGCAGTAAATAATGTTCAGTGTCTAAAAGAGAGTTTGCCTAAGGTGCTGATGTTAAATACCCACAACAGCGGTAGGTGTTCTCTGCATTGACTGTGTAATGTGGATTTGTTTATAACCTTAGGCTTTGGCCTCAGTGTTTAGTATAATGTAAAATTAAGTAGAAATAGATGAAAGTGATAGAGGCTTTTGAGAAGAAAACCATAACTGCCTAGATTTTATCTTGAAATTGTTTAGGCTAAGGAAATAGAAAATACTAGTAAACAGAAAAACATGAAGACACAAAAATGAGTAATACTAAAAGGGAAAGGTGAACTGGGACTTCCAAGGACACAGCCGGGAAAGAAAGTTTGACTGTAGGTAACACAAAAAGCCTACTTACTTTTCCTTTCAGAATTACAGGTTTATATCATCCAGTAAGGTANTTTGGAATCAGAGTTGTCCTTCTCCTAGGATGACTGCCAGAAGGCTAATGAGCTCATCCTACCCATACAAGGATTATAGGAACATGGGTATCACTCCCCACACTTTACCATGGGCAATGAGTTTAATGCTCCCTCTGCTGTCGGCACAGTTATCGCACCAGGGGCCACAGGAGACCCCAAGTGATTTTCAGACTGTGCTGAACAAAATATGTATTTGTTTCATAAATTATTTATGCCTTATTTGTAACACATTAGTTATTATTACTTCATTGTGTCATGCATTTACAATTTTATGTGAGATACTTTTTGATCTGCTACTGTGAAACCTGTTTTCTCTGAAGCTCTCCTTGAAATCTTTTGGTTCTGCGCTCATATTTGGGTATCAACAATGAACAGTCAGTTTTTGGCGGTACTAGATGATGCTTTGCCTGAACCACTCAGCCACCACCTACGTAAGTGACCTAGTAGTCTTTCTGACTAAGTAGAGCATCAAGCTGTTCATGTTGTCAGTGTGGCTGGGAATAACTGTTGATATCTCAGTGTAGTTCAGGGAGCTTATTGTGTTTTAACTTTAAATTATTCATATGCTTGTTATGTAGCAAGATTCAGAAATGTCTGCAGCTCACAAAGCAGAAAGAAAAATCTTTAACTCCCCAAAACAAAGACTAGTGAGCTTTTTTCTTTTTCCTAGGTTTTCAGGCAAATATATTAAATCAGAAGTAGCCTGATGCAAGTTCTTTTTTTAGGGAAGCACTTGTCATTTTTTGTAAATTTCTAGAGGCAAAAATGCCTAGAAATGTACTCAAAAATTNCCCCCCCCCCCCCCCCCCTTTTTTTTAATCTGAACTGTGTACATTTGGAGGTTCCTATTTGCTGATGCTCTGAAATATTGACTATTTGCTTCTGGTAAGGGTAACTAAGGTTACTTTCCTAGTGGGCTGTCTGTCTGTTAGTGATTTATGTAGAATTATGTTGTGACTGCTTATCTTCAGATATGAACAAAATATGTTGTCANTGCTTTGCCTGAACCACTCAGCCACCACCTACGTAAGTGACCTAGTAGTCTTTCTGACTAAGTAGAGCATCAAGCTGTTCATGTTGTCAGTGTGGCTGGGAATAACTGTTGATATCTCAGTGTAGTTCAGGGAGCTTATTGTGTTTTAACTTTAAATTATTCATATGCTTGGTCTGTAGCAAGATTCAGAAATGTCTGCAGCTCACAAAGCAGAAAGAAAAATCTTTAACTCCCCAAAACAAAGACTAGTGAGCTTTTTTCTTTTTCCTAGGTTTTCAGGCAAATATATTAAATCAGAAGTAGCCTGATGCAAGTTCTTTTTTTAGGGAAGCACTTGTCATTTTTTGTAAATTTCTAGAGGCAAAAATGCCTAGAAATGTACTCAAAAATTGTCACAAACTAAATGGCATTTTCAGAAACAACTGTTACTGAAAATTCAGGGGTAAGATGTTAAATCTGCTGTCAGCTGTTTACTATTGAGAAATTTATACAAAAGGATATCTTGTCTGATGCAATGAAAGCAGCAAAGCTAAGAGTGAGGGAAAAGCACGGATAATACATGTGTAGAATTTTTTCAGCAGAAGGGATTTCCTGCTTTGTTGTTCAAAAAGTCATTTGGTTTATGCTAGGAGGATTGTTTCCTACTACAGGGGAGAAAGCCTCTAGGATTGCCTCTAATCCATATTTTGGCATTCTTCAGGTTTTGACCAAATGCTCAGACATGCAGGCTGCATGTGGAATGGACACCACTCTGCAAATCATAAAATGCTGCCTAGAAAATCTCTTGAAGACAACACAGAGGTATCCCTTGTATACCTTCCTGAACTTGACCATATGCACATGTGGAGTATTGTCAGTCTGTACATATGCCAATACACTGGCAAATGTCTAACACTGATATCACAACTACTTCTTCCCAAAGAAGCCAGAACCTGGCAGACTGGATAGCAGCTGATTCAAATCATGCCAGCTGCCTTCAACTTCATTGCTGTAATGGTTGTAATGCCTAACTTACCTATAATAGACCACCCATTCAAAGAGTGTTGCCTGCCTCTGTAAGCAGTGAGAATGTTTTAGCTAAAATACAGCTTAGTATAAAAGCATTAATTCTCTCAGCAGCAGCTTGCATTGTAAACTTGCTGAACGTGTAGAAGTTCTTGTAGCTGTTTGCCTGCCACCATACAACATTTGTGGTTAGCTCTTGATTTAGCTCTGAGCTGTTTTGTGAGCACTGCTTTACTTGCACCAGTCACTGAAATAACTGGAAGAATAATTCTTTGTGTCATGCATTGTTAGGATTCTTTTTTTTTTTTTTTCTGTTCTCCTGTCAGTTTTTCTAAGCTGGCAATTTTTCTAAGCTTTGTGAAACTATTGGCCCATAACTCCTACAAATGATGCCTGGTTCGATATATCTTTGTTAGGTTATTTATGCATTTTTTGTGTGCCAAATTCATTCTGTTTCACTTGGTGGCATATTGTATGCTAAACCAGATGAACATAACTAGTAGAATGAGGTTTTGCATACAAATACGCTTCAGTTAAACTGATCTGGAAGCATTCCTGACAGCAAGCTCATTTCCTAGAACAAGCATAGAGAACAGAGACGTTGAGAAAAAGTAGTTGAAATTATTTTTTCCTTTAAATGTTAAGTATTACTGGAAAAAGTTTTTCAGAACAACACTTCTAACCCTCCAGTCTACCACTTCATTTTTCTAATTTTTGTTTCTTCTCCAGCCTCTCTTCTAGCCTTTGTCTCTCTAAACCCTAACCCTGAAGCTAACAGAAAGTATCGAGTGAGCATTACCTGTGGCCCACCAACAAGGACGAGAAGCTCATCAAGGGACAAATTTTTTTTTCAGATAACCCTTCCTTTTGGCAGTGCCTTTCAAACTATTAGAAACTATAGCAAATTTCTTGAAATGTTCTGAAGGCTGTCAGGAAGGCAGTGTTACCACTGGATCTCACATTGCCCATGTATTAGTAACTGATAGTATTATATTGTTATTGCTGCATACCGATGTCACTCAGTCTTGCTAATTTTGCAGATCCTTGCATGAACTGTAAAGATAAAATCTTCAGTTTATACCCTAAAGTCTTCTGGTACCTAGCAGCCTCAGAGAACCTTTGATAACATCTATCCCAAGCTGGTGCTGTTCATGTCCTATTTACTATGGTTCTGAGCATGATTCCATATATTCTGCATTCTAATTTTCAGTGCCTCAACCTATTTCTCAAGGGTAATTGGGTTATATGTTTAAAAGATGAGTTATGCGAACAGCAAATAAGTACATATTTTTGGCAGACATAATATGGATGAATATACGGTAATTTTAATAACCTGTCCAAACTTTATTAGAGTAGACCAACCATGGCAGAATAAAGCATTCTCCATAAAGTACTGAATTCCACAGAAAAAAAAAATCAATGGGAAAAAAACCCCGGCTCATATTTAGTGTATAAAGAATTTATGCACCATAGTTGGAATCTCAGCCCATTTCCTTCAGTATTGCATTCTTTAATAAGAAGGATAAATTGTTTTAAGAACTGAGGCATTTAGTAACACATTCTGGTTACTGCCTAGAAAGGCATTATAATCTGCTTTAAAATGCCCGAAGGAGTTCAGTATTTGTAAATTTAGCCAGAGGTGAAGAGATCCTCTAGGACAGCAGTTACAGATTGATACCCTGCTAACAGATTGAGTATATGAACTATAGAAAATCCTTAGGGAAAAGGCTTGCACTGAGCGAATAGTAAGGGGAGTTTGAGAATGTAAAGATGATGCCATAAAGTGTCAATGATTAGGGGTTTGTCTAAAGATTGGTTGACAGTTTCTGAGTGCTCTGTGTGTGTTCAGTGTCTTTGGACTGCTGGAATCACAGACAAACACATAGAATAAATAGATAGGTAATAATAAGTAGATAATGCTTAAAGCAGGCTGACAGGGGCATTCTTGCAACACCTCAAACCTCAGAGTTTCAAAAAAGCCAAGATATAGATGCATTGTTCATCTACAAATGGTATGGAAAGGGATGGTCAGATAGGATGCCAGTTGGGAAAAGACATCTGCCAGTACCTTCTGTTAGCCAGAATTACTAATTTGGGCTAATTTGAGTATGGTTGGGGGCATACCTAAAACACAGTGATTTTGAGTGTGCTTGTAAGAGATTTTGTTTTAGCATGACTTTCTTGGTTTTCTCAATTTAATCAGTGAACTGAAAAAACAATTGTATTAGAGTGGGAATAGACAGTTTTAATTAAGTGCAAAGATAATAAGTCTGGTTTCACCTTTAGAAATCCTGCTTTATGTGGTACATTAAAGATCCCTTGGGTGTGCTTGGAATTGGATAAAAATCATTCTCATAGTAAATGAAAATAACATCCATCATTGCATTATAATTTATTTTTTTTAGTTCAGTTTATAAATTCTCAAAAACCACCCTCTTGAAAACTGCTATTGCTCCCTTCTGGGGATTCACAGCTATTTAAATTTTCTTTCTTTCTAGCTTCCCACTAATATGCTAATAGTAAATCTGAACCATCTGCCATGTAAACAGAGAAGTGGATAATATGAAAAACCTTGACAGCGTAGTCTCTCATTTAACCAATTTACATAAGTTATTATCTATATAAATAAAAGTGTCCTTGAGTTAGTTACAAATTTTGTGGTCATTACATTTTATTCCTAATAATCTACTAATTGCAGTAAGGAGAAAAAACTGCAGTGGAACAGAGTGTGTTTGAATAGCAGAATGATATTTACAATTGCAGTAAAATGAGTAAGTAGGTTAGTTGCATGAATGCTAAGGATACTAATTTCTTAGGATATGGAATGTACATATGCCTAGCTCATAAATTCTCTTTATTTGTCTAGACTACTCTGTATCTTCTGCATGAATCACTGGCCAGCTGATGGGAATCCATTAAGTGATGAACCTTCTGGGCTCATACAAAATCTGTACACCTTTGAGAGAACAATCTCACTGCTACCTTTAGAGTAGAAAAATATTTTTTAAATGCAGCAATCCAAAGTTAATAGTCACATTTATTTTCAGCCTTGAAATAAATTGCAATAAAACCAAAACCATAATATCTGTACAGATTCACTACATGTTCATTATTCTTCGCTAATTAAGCTTGTTCTATTTCAGATTTGCTCTATAGATAGAGCAAACCTATGCAACATTGTGATCTATGATGTCTAATAATGGCATTAAGCTGGGTCAAAATCTCAAATAAAGGAGAAATAATGAAGATTGATTTTAAAATGAAAGAGAACTCCCTGTGCAAATACTAGAGAAGCAATACAGTGTAACTGATTATTTCGAGCTAACCAATAGTGTCTCACTGTCTACAGGGACATCTTGTTGTCAGGTTTTATACTGACAGCTAAAATTACATTACATTCTTAAAATATTGATTATGTATGATATGCTGTTAGTCTTCAGTCACAAGAGTTAGAAGGAGGGCTAGAATATTTTTAATGGAAGTAAGAATTAGGTAGTCCTTACAAAGAAAAGAATGGAAAAAAAAGCTGAACCAAATATTTTACAATATTGGAGTTGAGGAAAAGAAAACATGCCTTTTTGCATGAGACTAATGACATTGTAAAATATACTCTTTTTGAAGCCAACTGATTTACCTAATGCTATTTCTTAAAATGAAAAAGGTATATACTAGGGAGTCCAGAGAAAAGCTTTCCAATCACAGATTAATGTTTATATTCATTTCACATCTTACTAACACCCCTGCCATCTTCTTCAGTTTATACTCACATCTGTTTCTCAGAGTCTTTTCTTCTTGAACACCAGCCTACATTTCTAGCCTTCTTTTGGTACTCAATATTCTCACAAATGGATCCTTTACAGGATCAGGTAAACTGAGGTGAGTGCTGCGAATCTAAAGTCTCCAATTTTAATGTAGTTTGTTAATTACACTTAACTGAACAAAGTGTCTTATGTTCCCTTGCAAAAGAGCTGCATTAGAGCAGAATTTCCAGTGTGCTAGGTACTGACATAGGTATGTGTTGTGAAAGCTGCAAGTAGAGGATGCTTAATGAGGATGTTGAGATATGTAGAGGTGATCCACCACAATTCTGTGATCACAGGGTGTGATGTGGAGCAGCTTCAAGGTCAGCTAGTGTCAGTGCAAAAACCAGATAAAACACAATCTTTCCTCTAATAGCTAAGGGTTTGCTTATTCACCAAAATAATGACAATTATTATCCTCAATAATTTTCATTTTAAAACTCAGAATGTCCACTTTTATGAAGCATTTGTTTTGTGGTTTTGCTATGATGGAGGAAAGTGATTTGCAATTGGTAATTTTATAGAGCTTAGAACAGAATGCTGTGAAGTAGCTTGTTCAGAATGAGCAATATATCTTATATCTTATATTCTTATATGATCTTACATTCTGATCACTGAACAGATCAGCTGCATAATTGGCTACCACCCATTAGTCTTCCTGACAAAGAGAGAGAGTTAACATCATGGCCCACCCATGCTGTGTTTATTCCTACTATCCAATTCATAAAATGGCCAAAGTGCAAAAGACTTTATTGAAAAAAAAACAACAGGAGAATTGTAGGAGAATGCACACAGCTGGGCTCAGCTAGGCTAGGAGGCTGACTTTGTAATTCTCTGAATCAAATGTTCAAGGAAGAATATAATTCTGAAAAAATGTGAGTAGCATGGAGCCTTTCTGTTATTTCTAGCACTCACAAAGCAGTGGCTAGATGTCGGACTCTTTTCAGTGGTGTCCAGAGAGAGGACAATGGGCACAAATTGGAACACAGGAAGTTCCATCTGAACGTGAAGAAAAAATGTACTGTGAGGGTGACATAGGACTGGAACAGGCAGTGCAGAGATGTTGTGGGGTCTCCTTCTCTGGAGACTTTTAAAACCCACCTGGATGTGATCCTGTGCGGCCTGCTCTAGGTGAACCTGCTTTAGCAGGAGGGCTGACCAAGGTGATCCCCAGAGGTCCCTTCCAACCCCTACCTTTCTGTGGTTCAGTGATTCTGTAATACTCTGAGATTATGTTGTTACTGAAATTATTACCAGAACATATCCTTTTTTCTCTGTAGCTTCATAAACTCATGTACTCTGAGTTATTGATTTCCATTTACTTCATGCTTACTCTTTAAGATGTATCTCACTTTTCTTTTTTTTTTTTTTTGTGGGTTTTGAGACCAAGATGTAACAGTAGTTCAGTTCCTGATTTTCTTTGCCAATGCCGTAAGTGTAGCTTCAACTGGTCTCTGAAAATACATCTTCAAAAGCAGTGCCTTTCCCTATCTATATGTCTGCACATTCACATCAACTGCCAAGTAAATACAAACACTTGTAACAATCTTACAATATTTCTTAAAGAATTTTCATAGAATCACAGAATGGCCAGGTTGGAAGGGACCCTAAAGATCATCTAGTTCCAACCTCCCCGCACTGAGCAGGG
>VWZO01011415.1:119728-166729 GCA_013396975.1 Bucco capensis | reverse complement strand
CCCCTCCTTCCTGTCCTAGCCCTTCTGAATAACCTATAGCCCTCCATTGCTGTGTTCCAGTCATGGGATTCGTCCCACCATGTTTCTGTAATAGCAATCAGATCAAAGTTATCCGATTGCACCAGGGCCTCCAGCTCATCCTGCTTGTTTCCCATGCTGCATGCATTTGTATAAAGGCACTTCAGCTGGGTTGTTGATCTTCCTACCTTCTGGGAGATGCATTTGTCACCTTCTTTGCTGTTTACAGGTAATATCCACCTGTTTCTTGAAGTGTTAGCAGTCTCATTATCACTGCTTTCATTCAGAGGTGGATCCCCTCCCCCCAACACACCTAGTTCAAAGCCTTACTGGTAAGTCCAGCCAACTTGCTCCCCAGAACATTCTTGCCCCACTTAGTCAGATTTAATCCATCTCTAGTTAACATTCCTGGCCTCTCAAAGCAATGCCCATTCCACCCTGCTCTCCTATCAGTTCAGTTTTTAAAGACCATTCAGGAGAAGTGATTTCAGTTCAATTCTGCACTGGTAAGAGTCAATTTCAGAGAATGAGCAACACCATTTATATGATTCTGGTCAGTGTGAGGAGGACAAGGTGTGAGTTCCTCCCCTCTTAATCAGCAGGATGCACAAAGGCAGGCCAATCACAAGAAAAATGGAAATGTCAGCACCACACTTACTTATAAGTTAATAAAATGATATTCCAGGACCTTTAGAACAGAAGGTCACTGATTAAACACCTACTAAAATATGCAGGTGTGCTTTTCATTTGATGTGCCATTAAATGAAGTTACGAGGAAGGAAGATCAAGACAAACAAAAGGAGGTTGCATTTGATGTAGCATATGAATAAGTTGTGTTGCTTCTGGCTGCAAAATGTGTAAATTAAAAGTGACTTTACAGAAGAAAATCCATAAAAAATATATGCAAATATACAATTCTGAGAAGTCCCCAAGTCACTTACTGGTGGAAACAGAGAGGAAATTTCAGTGTGTCCTCCTACTCTTGTGCTATTCCCTAGGGAAGTGCTATTTGACATGCTTTGGAGGCATGTACTGGATGACAGACCTTTGGTCTAACCTAATGCAGCTGTGTTTTCAGTCTTAAGATCCTTACAAGACCTGAAAAAATAGTTGCTTAAACCAAGATAATATATTATTTCATTAATTTAGGTAAACATAGTCGAATAATTGGCAGTGGACTTGTTAGAAAGCCTGAGGATGAGGAAGGAAGCTGTCTTCCTCCCTCTTGGGCTTTAAATGTGCCAAAGCTGTGGATACATTGGAGTTTAGGCAGATATTGTCACTAATTGTAAATTGCAAACAGGGAATCTGTGTTTAGCCATATCCTGGGGTCTTTCTTTATTCCCATTAGTCATACCTCTCTTTTCCAGGAGAAACTTGTTTCAGTTTTGCATCAAAATGGCATGAAACTGGAGGGAGGCTGCTTTCAGTTAACAGGGTTGATTAGCCATAGCCCTTTGAAATTAGCTGGTATTTGGAAACCAAAATCCATTGTGAAGTTTTTACCCATCTATTGCATTTTTATGTCACACAGGCACAGTTATAACCCAGAGTACATGTGAGTCTTAGTGAGACTAGTATATTACTTAATCCCCTCATTATTACATTATTACATATTATTAAATGTATGCATTATATGCAAACTGAAATGAATGCACTGGAGTTGTTCTGTCACATATCTTGGTGTTCAACATGGTGTCACTTAGGTGTAGTTCATTCTGCGTAAGGGCAAGTAAAGCTTCTCTAATTGAAAGTGAATGTTTGTTTGCTTTTGCCTTGTGGCCCTTTAAGTGTCTTTCAGCAGCACAGTAAAGGCATTTGCCCATTAAAATGTTGTCAGATACAATAATTAAATTGTTCTTTTAAACTGGCTGAGGATTAAGGTTCACCTCATCTGTCTTTGTACAGCATATAATACCTGAAAAAGGAGTTAATTATAATCTTCCTACCCATTCATTCAAAATAGTTTCTGGTTTGCTCAATTCTTTAAAAATTATTTTGACAGACGGTTGTATGAACCTTGCACGTAGTTTCTTTTTTGTTGTGTTGCCTCCCCACTGATCTAAACACTTCATGCCTGGCTGCCAGTGCCATCAAACGCCTGTTGCAAATGAAACAATTGCCAGGAGCCAGTGAATTTTCAGACCTGTGAAGGAACAGTAGGAGCTTGATATGGCATCCAGTGGGAATGCAATAGGAAAGGAAAATTACTCCTTCAGAGAGAGTTCTGCAGTTCTCATAACAGAGCAAAAGCACTATTATGTGCTACCCAGTCAGATACCACAGCTTTAGAGAGAGCAAACTCTCTAGGAGAGTTTCTCTGTAGACTCAGCAGGCAACCCCTAAAACAAACAAAAACTTTATGGAGATGTCAAGAGATACCTATGCATACCATGGACTGATCTGTTCCTTCTTTCCTGCCAGCAAAATTTTAAGGTCTGCGTCTGCAACTGTGAAGTAATTTTCCTGGAGTGTCTCAAATAGCAGCAATCTCAGACACCACAAAATGTAACTATCACCACAAAACAGTAACTATCCTCAAACACTATTACAAATATAGATGCATTTTTCTATATTGGCATCCTTTATGGAGGTAAAACAAAGTTCTAAAGCTTTTTTTTTCTTTCTTTTTTTTTTAAATTTTTTTCTCAAGCAGGAGTCACTATAATTTAATCTTGCTTGGGGCACTGACTTACCTGTGTCCTTCACCAGATGTTTGCTATCTGTAAAAATACTTTCTCCAGAGCTACTATGCTACCTTTCAGCTATGGCAATGTATTTGCTATGCCTTCTCAAGCTCTGTTGGTTTCTATAGGTGCCTTTCTTTGGCTCTGTTTTATGGCAGGATCATGAGGAATGGGCCTGAGCTTTCTGACAGATTTGAGTGTTGTACCTGAGAAGTTGAGAGATTGTGTTGAGGGCATCAGGGCTGTGCACAAATAGGTCAGGAGAGTACCTTTTGCCCACATTGTTGAAAAAACTGAAGCAACAACAAAACAACAGAAAAACAGAGAACTAGATTGAGAAAGCCATTTTTACTGCACATCTCGCACTTACTATTGCTCATGGGTTAGGGAAAAGAACTGTACAAAAGGTTCTAGACTGTATCATGTTGCTAGACAATGTGGGGGAGAAATGTTTTTCTTGGACTTAGGTCGGGGAAGCAGCTTTATGCATATTATTCTCAGAACAGGGCATAAATAATACAGAATAGAGGAGTTAATGCAGCTGCAGAGCAGGCCAGGAACCACAGAGGTTACTGAAGAGGCTATTGGCAGTTCCTCTTCCATGCACCCCCTCACCTGACCATCTTGTGGTGGTGAGAACTTACTGTCTGTGCATAACAGAGGTCTATCAGTGGCTTTGAAGAGAAGACAAACACTTCTCACTGCCTTTATCTGTCAACAGGACCTGAAGATTTAATTCCTTGAGAGTCCTATAAGCTATGTCCTCCCCAATTCTTTTTCTCTTTGTCATACTGACAAACATTCCAGGTTGCTGTGGCTACCCAGGGCGCAAAAGATCACTAATTCTGCCAAATGAGAAAATACAGGACCTGTTAATGCTGACCTAAAGCAATGTGTTATTTCCTTGCAGCTGGAAAAAACCTTGAGATTTGTCTGAAGCAAGCACTAGGTTTTCCCTCCTGCTCCTGCTTCCAGAGTGGCAGGTCAGAGTTTTCAATATCACATCTATAGCCATGTGTATGAAGGAAGTGGCTACATAAATATTGGATATAATTATGCCATAAACATAAACATAGAATAAAAAAGATTCATGTGCTGTCCAGTCTACATTATTATATCTAGTTATAAACAAAGAAACATAACATTCATCTATATGGTCAATATTTACAGAAGAAACAAAAGAAGAAAATAAGCTTTTCCCCCCCTGCTTTGATGAAAATGAATGTAAATGAATCTTCAAACATCAGTTCTGCAATCCTTGCTTAAAATTCAACAGACCTACAGTTTGAACCAATTCATAGATTTTTGTGTACACATATACAAAGAATAAGTCAGAACAGCAATACGTAATGAACTAGTGAAATAATATTGGCAAACCAAAAAGGTTTAGGATCGACATCATTAAAAAGTTATGTAGGACACAATATTACTGGTGGAGTAATGTGTCTTTGTTATGCTGTCAGAGAGATATCAGTCAGGCAGAGTAGAGCTAAAGTATTCCCCAAAGTATCAAAAAAATATATGATCAAAAGGGCATCAAGAGAGGTGAGTGGAGCATAAGTAGATCTTCTCATTGACAAAACTGCTCTCTGATGGGTAATTGTTTGTGGTGGATGGATCACAAAGTCTCCTTCCCTGAAGGATAATGAATCTGTTACAGCATGTGAAACTTCTTTTCTAGTAGGAGCAAGACAGATATTTCTCTTCATACCTAAACCTTGTCTTAGAAGGAGATAAAAATAAATGCTTTTCTTTTTCTAGGATTATTTTTCTCAGAACAATTTTGTCCTAATTCTGAACATCAAAAACTATTTTCTGTATGTTTCTTCTAATAATGTATGCTGTATTTCCAAAGAAGATAAATTTCTGTCTTGTACGCTGTAGATTTCATACATATGTCCTATACAAATGTAGGGATTTAGTCTTCTCTTTTGTACAGTCTGAGTGTATATTTTGGTAAACATTTTGTTCAATCTATTGTTTTCTGAAATAGAACCTGCTCTATTAATGAAGTAACTCAGTGATACATTTGAGTGCAAGCTGTGCACAAGACATCATGTATTTCCTATAAACCTCCAAGTTACAAGAAGGTACATATGGTACAATGTGCCTGTTGTGCTACAGTGGCTATGTTAGAAACAAAGAGAAAAATCCATAGAAGCCTAAAAGGATAAAAACATTTATCATTCAGCAACCAAATTCCTCTAGCTCTAAGTGATAGGCAGTTTCATTAAACAAAATAAACACAAAATCAACCAACCAACCAAAACCAAAAACCTCTCTGTTGCTTTTGAAAGTGTAGAGTTAGAACAACTTGACAACTTAATTAGTAAACTAGGATATAGTCCATTTGTCTTCTTTTTCTTTGTGCCAGAAAGGGATGTTACTTCTAAACACATCTTCATGTGTGAAAGCTTTTAGCTGGTTAATTTAATGGAGGCTTCTCATGAAAATTTGCTTCATGTTTAGGAGTACAGGATGAGAAAAGTGTGACTATGTATTAACAGTTCCAAAGCAGAAGCTTTGTCCAGAAGCTGAACTGGAGACAAGTGAAGCAAAAAGCTCAGGGTTAACCCTGAGATTAACAGGAGATGGAAACTGTTAGAGTTTCAATAGGCCCTATGAAGGAGTGAGATCTCCTTATCAAAACTGTATTACAAACTAAATCACTGAAGTTTGAAAGTAGCATAATTCTGTTTTTCTGTCCAAAGTCTCTGTAAGGTTCTTTTTTGACAGTCTTAAAAGTTAACTGATGGCTAAGAATTCTGGTAAGGAAAACAACTTTCCACTAAACCTAAGAGTGTAGTAGAGTAATTTCACTTGCTTTTGAGGATTGAAATGACACTATGCAGTCTGAAAGAAAAGAAAGGAAATTGATAGAAAATAGTTGAATTAGTTAAAATCAAAACCAAACAAACCCCCAAAACAAAAAATAAAAAAGATCTTGGTCCTCTTCATGAAAAGGCTGCTAACTGGTAATAGTTGGATCAACCATTCCTTTGTGAATAGGGATAAGTGAATGGGTTGTATTATATTCCTTGCTGAATGCAAATTCTAGATAGTATTATGTTCCTTAGAAACATATCAAATCCTTCTCACTAAAACATGAGAATACCAAGCAGTGGATATCTGGATAGGTCATTTGTTAGCTTCCTAATGGTTTTCATTTCANACCCAAACCATTCTATGATTCTATGAAATGTAACCATATTTTAGTAAAATGATACTTAGAACAACCTGGGTAGCAAAGCAACATACCAAATAAAATCACCATTCTGCAACTGGCAGGGTGTGTGTGACTTATACAAGTGCTGAGCTCAAAAGACAGTGTCATGCTGGTTAAAGCTCATAAAGCTAGTTCTGCTCTGACCAATGTATGCATGCACAAGCCAGGGGCATATATATCTGGCTAGGCAGCTCTGTGTCACAAAACCCAGCAGCCTTATGCATTCAAAGTCATACACAAAATTACCTGCTGTTTGCATACATTTATTTATTCAACAACTAACATAACATAACATATCATACCATAAACAACATAAGCCATGAACACACCAGTTGTTATTGAAACCATTCTCTTCTTTTGTTTATAAATAGGGAAACATCATCTTGCTCTGCTATAATCATTATTACAGTTGTTGTGTAGGGTTTTTGTAACAGCATTATGGAAAAAACCTCAGCTACTGCCATTTTATGTGAATATAATGAAACATAGTGAAGAGGCCAAGTCTAGAATGAACTAACACACTCACAGTGAATGTACTTCTGATGCAGAAGGATCTGAAAGTGAATGTAGCCTTTAGGAACTACATAAAATATTTATAGTATCTTGTTCTTTATTTATCAGTGCCACCAGCAACAAAACACTGCTTCAAATTACAGAGGCTCCATTTATATAGCACTGCATAAGAGAAGCAAGCAGAAGTAAATGGACAGAGAAATAACCCTGCATTTTAAAAAGGAATTTAAATTACAAAGCAGACTAATACAGCCCTGAAAAAAATTGCAATCTTTGAGCTCTAATTATCTTTACATTACATGTGTAGAAGTATGCATATGCCACATGTATCATGCTGTTAAACACAAGTCTATGTGTGGTACTCTTCATTTGATCCCTTCTGACTGCTTGTGTTATATGTGTGACTTCAGTTTTGATAAATTATTTCTGTAAAAATGTTTATTTGTATATAAAAAGAAAATACTTAATAGTTTCTATCAGATGATGGTGGCCATCTGCAATTGCACATATCCAATCCCCATGGCTGGCAATAATTAACTCATTTAAAAGGACAACAAGAAGGAAAAGTACTCACTGCCTTTTTTTCCTTTTGTGAGAAATTCAGGAAGTACTCAGTGTTTAGAGGTGAGCAATTTTATGCATAACATTTGCATTTCAATTTATTCATTTAAGTAGACAACACAATTAAGAAAATGAGAACATTTTTTATGCACCACTTGTGTCTTTGTCATTTTGAACTATCAAAATTCTTATCCAACAGAGTGGTCACAGCACTTTGCTTTTTCTCAGTAATCTGTTCATCTCTCTGCAGATTCATGCTGGCTGGTTCTAAGCCAAATTGTGATCCACAGTCAATTGAAAAAGTAAGTCCCTGTGACCAGTCTCTTCATCTCTGTTACATTAATGCTTGCTTTAACTACTTAAAAGCAAAATGATGCTGCAAGTGAAATGAAGTTCAACCCCTGAGGAACTGTTGGGGATGGCCCTTTATGTTCTGGCTCAGCAGAGAAAGGATTCATTTTTGATTCTTTTGTGCCTTTGCAATACTGACCATGTCAGTCACAGGCAGGCAGAAAGCCCATTAGTGTTTGTCATGCATATTTACTGTCCTGAGTGTGACATCATAAAGCTGAATTGTGGCTGTGACACAAGCCTCTCACATGAATGCTGTGTTTTGCAAACTGGCTAGTCAAGCCAGAGCTTGTAGAGACTATTTTCATGGAACATTTTGCTGAGACTTCACTCATGGTGCGGGTGTGGTGTTAGAAGGTGATGCAGAGTGTACTGCTGTGAAGAGTCTTTTTGTTTAACTAGAAAGCATGCTAGATGAGCCATCAAACATTAACCCTAAGTGAAGTGGTCTAATAAATATACTCCATACTTGAATGCTATAGCATCTCTTAAGTCAAGGACAGGAATGGTAGTGGTCTCACAGTATGTTAACATGAATTTTTCTGCCTGGTTATTATTCTTTGAGGTGGACATGGGCTAACATTCCATACCACACTGGGCTTGATTAGATCATACAGGACTGCAATATTTCTTTAGCTATTTATTTTAGTTCAAAAGGACATCAGACTTGTTTACAAAAGAAAAGGTAAGCAAAATGTCTTTATAGTGTCATTACGAATGTTTCAAAATGCCTAGCATTGTTTTAAATCTGTGTATATCTGGTTTTCTCTACCCAAACAACAGTTTATTGGAAAATCACTGATTGGTTAGAGATAAAAGTGCATTAATGGATAAGAAAACTTTCTGGAGACTCCTTCCATGATGAAGAATTGAAGGATTATGCTGCTGACTAGTGTTTTGTAGAATGCCTTATTTAAAATAGAGCAAAAATCCTGACATAGCTAAAACTTTACTCAGTTCCCTGAGCTGCCTTTATGCAGTCAGTGTCTTTTAAATACTGTTATATAAGTCAGCCCTCATCCTATTTTAATAGTTAGGGCTTTTGAAACAAGCTCTTTTGACAGTGCAAGAAACATTAAAAAAAGATCAGATCTTCAGAGGGAGTTTCTGCTAGGAGGAGATGTGTGTTCAGTGGTTATTTTTTTTTTATGACCCACTATCTTTCACCAGTATTATCAGTCACAGCGAGGGAACCTAAGTTATTCATATTCTAAAGTGAATAACAATTATTTTATTCTTTTATAGATTATATGTTCATCTGGCCTTTTCTGAGGTAGGAAAAAAACTGAAGAAGAGAAATGAAAGGCACTTTTGTTCCAGTTGTAAGGAGAAAAAGAACAAAAAAGATCTCAAGAGAAATTGAAAAGAAGGCAGAGGCTTCCATTATCAAGTGATGCGGGGTTTTTTTTGTTGTTTTTGTTTTATTTTGCTTTGTTTTTGTCTGGAAGTAGCTTGTGTTCTTCCCTTCCTATCATCACAAGGAGAGATGAGAGGAAGAGGTTCCTCATCTCTTTTGAGAAGAGCAGTGATACAGTTTAAACTTAGCAGCTCTCTAGGTAACACTGTCAATTCTGCTTTGACAATTAGTGATGAAGGAAAGTGTCCTGAAGCAAGTGATATTAATATTTTAGTAGGTGACATCCTCTCTGCTAAGTTGGTATTGCTAGAGGGCATTTTGATGATGGTGTTTCAAAATGTAAAGCTGACATCCTGGTCCCTTGTAGCTGTTGAGATACAATCCAGTGATATTTTTACAAAGGTGTATAACAACAGGGAAATCTACCTGTGATTTACTTCATTTTTCTTAATGTAAAATGAGCTGAACACATGCTTCTAAGAATCTTTACACTTTCAAATATATTTGAATGCTATCTATGCACTGTCAGTGCATTTTAATTAACATTAATATTTGATTTATATCCTTAGACTAATGGAGATCAATACATATGAACCAGGAATGTTATTGAGATTTAAGTAAACAAAGGTCTATACTGCAAAGAAAATAATTTGGGAAGAAGAACAGTCTGCACAAATGGATGTTACTCTTACAAGGCTTCTTTCTCAAAAACTTTATGCAGATCTCTCCTCCTGTAACTCCTGTACTCTTAACTTCTATTTAAGGAATAGTTCTGTTCCTGAGCAGTTTGTTGTTCTGGATTGGGATAATGGCCATTACCTTTACATCTACCCTCTCTTGCAAAAATTGATTTATATGTTGTCTATGTGTTGGGGGGGAAAAGTCACAACTCAGATTGTCATTCTGCAAATGCAGCCTGAGTTTTTGAAAATCCCATTATTCCTGTGTACAAAGCAGCTAGTGACTATACTGTAACCATGGAGACCTGCAGCAGATTCAGGAGTTGATTTTAACTCTCTGTGCCTCATACCAGAAAACATTAGTTACTCTGCATCACAGAGGTGACAGAGTCAGCCTCAGGGGAAGGCCACTGGAGATGCAGCACACTGGAGACCCTCCAGAATCACTAGGCCTGGTCTGTTCACTAGGTCAACCTCACTGCATTTTAGGAAAAAATTGGGAACATCAATAAAGTTTGAAGGGTGAAAAATCTCTTATGCTGTTACTTGNCTTCGTTCGCGAAGCCTAGCCATACACATATACATACATACATATGTTACTTGATTTTAAAAAATACTTAGAATCATGGCTGTGTTCTAGAAATCCATAATATTTTAGCTTCCCTAACAAAAGATCTATCCCTTCCTAGAGTATGTACAGAATAGAAAACTTGTAGTAAGACAAATTATGTTGCCATGAAATCTTTCCTCATTTATAGTATATGTCAAGATTGAATTCATCATGTGGTATAAACTACTGATTACAGTGTTGTTGGATTACAGGTACATTTGATCTTATGTAAATATTTTTTACACTATGGCCGTATATCTTTTCCTTGTTTCTCCACAATATTCTCCTATCTTAGCAATATTTATTAGAGAAACTTTGCTTAGATCAGATCATAAACAAATAGCAGCTTTAAGTAATAGCTCCATTAGGATCTCTAAACTGTGCAACATTGTGACAGAAATAGCTTCTGGATGTTCCTTGCTGGGCATGATCAGAGATAGGGATCAAACAACTTTAAACATTAATTTAGCATGAGAAGCTATGCAAAATCAACGCTGTTTAAACATCAGGAAATCAGAGAAGCAACTCAGGGATTTAAAAATGAATAACGACTAACTGGGAAGAATAAAAGTATTTTGGTAAGGGAAATAGACGGGATGGAACATTATAGCATCTTTGCCAAAACTGACCCACAGTATGTATCAATCTAATGTTTCTATTCAGGCAGCACAGCTTTCAGCATTTGGCTTAGTTTACTCAGTATCATCAGATCTGATATTCCAGTAAATGATATATGACTGTGTGCTTCAAGATAAAGGAGATATATTGATACATGTAGCTAATATTTCTCCTGGATATAAGATAGCTGTATTATTGAACACGGCAAATGAGTCTTTAGAATGTCATTGTCTAACTGAGAACAGAAAACCTGATATCAGGAAGAAAAGGTTAGACTGAATAGTGGAGTCTTTTCTCTGTAGCCATATTTAAGGTTTCAATCCCTGAACTCTAAGAAGATTACTCAGAGGGTGTAAAATATCTTTTTTGTGCTTCCTCTTTCATTTGTACATCATTCTCAACCAGTGCCCATTCAAACATTTACTTGTTCGCTTCTCCTGTCTATGCATAGGAAATTCAGTCTTTTGTTTTATGTAGGTGGACAAAAGCATCTGTGGGGTGAATGATTCACCTGCTAGCCTCCCTTGATTCTGCATATTGCAGACATTGTGCATGGAGGGAAGGGAGTCTTAATGTTCTTGGTTTAACAGTGAGGAGTGATTTTGCACGTTATATGCTTTCTTTAGTAATGGACAGTGAGGACTTGTGAGTACAACTGCTAAGCAGGAATGAAACTGAAGGCTATTGTGGCATTCTTTGAAATAGCACGTTGCTTACTGGCAGCCCACCTCTTAAGGTGTATATCCAGGAAGTTGATGCAGCAGTTGTCCTTTCTGAAGATAAGGCACTTTCAGAGTTGTTCCTGGCCTGAGATACATGAGGGATAGAGATTTTGTCCTGGCTATTGATTCTATATGCATTAGATCCTTTTGTGAAAAGCTACTTTCATTCTAATAGTCCTCTGGCACAGATTTTGCACAATAATATTACATTCCAGATACAGAAAATGATATTTTCCCTTGTTGAACTTCAGTACAAGTGTCAAAGGAAAAAATCGAGATTCAGAGGAAGATGAGAAATAAAATATGCAAAAGTCAGAGCTGGAGAAAGAAAACAGAGAAGACATAAAAGAAAATATGTTGGAAGGCAAAAGTCAAGGAAGATAATAAAAATATGGATGAAAAGGAAATTAAAAAACAAACATGCATTTTTGTGGCTGTTGTACTTGTGTATTGCATTTTCATTCTAGGAACATATCAGATCTAGGCAGCAGGGCTAAAAAGCAATTTCCATGTTATATTTCAAATTCCACATTTTTTCTTGCAAGGGTTGGATAAAACAATGTAGAAAGGTTTGTATGGCACCAAGGGAGTCTGAAGCTACTGCAAGTTCTCTGATGGAGTCTGTCAAATGTAAAAGCATATTCATTAAGGTCCTGCACTTTTCTGCTTCAGCTCTATGCAGCTGTGGCATTTTTCCATCTGTATTTCTTGTTAAAGATCAGAATGACTCATCCTTGAATTTGCCTTTGAGGTAGACAGTTTTCCTATGGCAATGAAATCCAGCTGGTATACAGAAAATGTCTGTGTCACTGTCAAGAAAGGATCATTCTTAAAAGAGTTCAACTCAGTCTTAAAGTTGAAATGTTATAATTCACTTTTTAGTTAGAATTTATGCTTTGAAAGCTTTTTTGTGTAATAAAATTTTAAACTAACAGATCAAATATTAACCCCCCCATATTATTAGATAAACTCTTCCTAGAGATTTTCAAATAAGTGTTAGAAAGAAGACTCTGAATATTACTGAATCCCAATTTTATTCTCTGAAAATACCAGTATTTTCTAATCATGACTAGTTCTACTCATAAAAGCAAAAAACATTCCCTCTTACAAGTAATTGAAATTAGTTGACTAATTGCCTTTAACAGACTCCTACATACACTTTTCTATTAGGAAATGCTTTTATTTCAGCTAAATCTTTTAAAGTTTGGTATTTTTTCAAGCCTTGCTAAATGTCTATGAGTTATTAAGCTCTTTTGTATCACTTTCCATAGACTCACCAATTAACTGATTTTGTTGCAAATGAAGAAGAGACATAGATGTGAAACATTCAGCTGTTGCAAAATAGAAAACTTCAATACTGTTAAAATACAGATAGTACTCAAAGAATAACAAACCAGGAAAAAATATTTGCTGTTGCTGTTACAACTTCAGCATTACAACCTCAAAGCACTTGAAATGCATTTATGACTGAAGACCTATCAAATTATAGTATACTAAGGAGATTTTCCTCCAGTATAACTAAGTATCTACAGAAATTACAGATTTTCTCTGATTCTGATTTTTTTTATGTTAAAGATAAATTGAAGTGAATCACTGCTGGGAGGCATTTTGAAAATATTTGAAGTCAAGAAAGATATTTATTTAATGGAGTCTTCTTTAATTGATTCACATATACTAAAGAGAGAGACTGTCTTGGGATAAGTTTAAAAATCCTAACTACAGAGTTCATATCTTGATAGTTAATAAAGCCACACCATTTGAAATGGATTGATGCAATAAATGTCCTAAAATATGTTCCTTTTTTTTACAATAAATGTCCTAAAATATATTCCACACACACACAACTCTTTCTTGTCAGAGGAGTCATCATAAAACCAGTCTCTGAGTTCAGGGATTGCATATGCTAGGTGCATGTTTGCAAAGCATAATGTGTGCTTCCTCTGAGAATCAGGCCTGACATTTCTAAAGAAAGAAGAACATGAATATGTAGACCTTACACACTGATATATTCGTCTGTGCCATTCCAGATCTAATCCATGGCACAATGATTATCTATGGAAACTGCCAGTGAATCAGGAACTACCTGTCTGTCTTCTGATAACTTTACATCTTGCTGTGGTATTTTGGTACCTGGCTGTAGTATAACTATTGACTTTTTCTGGGCAGGAGTTTCAAGGTAAAACTGTCAACACTGAATCTGGTCTTATTACCAACAATATAATGAAAAATTAGTACAACCATATTTAGAATGTGTTATAAATATGTTCAAGTAGTTCTTATGGTCTGGGAGGAATTTGCTAACTAAATAAGTTTTTTAAAAAGTTTAATTTACTCACAAATGTTACAATATTGACATTAGAATGTGAATTTGTGCAATTGGTCATCACACAATGGTTTGTGAATACCACAGATATTTCTGAATGTAATTGCAGAGGAATCCTGCACGACTACTAAATGATGTTTTCAACAGCAATATGATGTTATGTGTAAATAGCTTGTATTCAGATCAGAAGTAGAAAATTGAAAAGCAGTAACTGAAGATTCACAGGGGAGCTGACAGAATATGCAACATGGCACTGACTGTTATGTGAACTCTGGAAGACTTAATCTCAGTGGGGATGCTAGCGTATATTATACTGCATTTAAAGAGTTTGAGAAATTCATTATATTCACAATAGGAAAACCAGCTGTCTGTATTAGCATATCACAAAGCATATACTCGATAGTATTAAAGCTAAAACAGCAATGCAGAAAGGAAGACAACTTGATTTGGTCATTAATGATTTACAAAGATGAAGCTAGTATAGAAATTATTTACATGTCTCCTAATAAAGAACCACAAGTCAGTGAGCACCACACTTCTGCACTCAATATCATTGTTTATCCAAGTAGGTCATGGAGGTGTTCAGACAGAATAAAAGCAGAATCTGTGCTGAGAAGAAGTTAGGGCAAAGTACCTTTACTCAAAATATGATAATACTATATTTATCACAAACAGCATTTCTTTACATCTCTAAGAGGATCTGGAAAATATACATACTTGTATAATATTTTCCTAGTTCCTTTCACTCACCTCTTCATAAAGGTGGCAAACTAAGGAACTAAACAAACCTACTATTTCTAAAGAAAGCAACTACAATAGTCACAAATACCCAGAAGAAAACAACTGCAAGATGGTCAAACTGAACACATGGGAAAACATACTGATCGGTGTGAAACATACACAATATGTGATCAAAACATACAAGAAGTGTTTGAGTATTGAGAAGAAACTGTACAAATTTGTATCTTGCATTTTAGCATAATAGTAAAATCAGTGCTTCAGGAAACACACTCACTATCAACTTCATATTCTAAGATATTTCTGCCATTTAGTATAAAAAGGCATGTGTATTCCCTTTAAATGGGTTTAACAAAAATAATTTTTGAAGTCAATTTAATATTAGAATTTTTACTTAAACACTTGGGACTCTCTCTGATAATAAACCTAGTAGAATAATCCCACATGGCTGTCCTGGCATTTAAGTGAACTCCTCTATTCCACAATATGAATTATTGCAGCTGCTGTTACCAAGTAGTCAAACCCAATCCATCTGAACTGTAACAATTTCTAAGGAAATGCTGAACTTAATGCTACAAACAATAATTGCACAGATGAGACTTAATCCATACTTGTTCAGTGATCTTATCCAGTGCATTTAGATGTGGCAATGGTGAAATACCATGGTAACATAGGTAGCTTTGCATGCTGGTTTTGCATAGATTTTCCTACATAGCTAAGAGTTATGGAAGAACTATCCCTAGAGGCCTTTTGTTGTGTCTTTCAAATGAAAAAAAAAATCTCAGTTAAGTAAAAGATGTAGTTTTCTGTGCTAGGAAGAAATGAAAATGAGACTCAACCAAAGACATGAATATTTACAGAAAGTGTGTATGAATGTAGGTGTATATTAGAGCATTTTTTCAAAGTGTGCACCAGCAGCAGATGGTATATGCTGTTGTTATTTTGTTACAAGTGTGTTAAGTCCCAGATGTCTGACTATAACCATTGACCGTGAATGTTAAAACACACATGTTCCATTGCCAATAGCATAGACATGCTTCCTATGGCATTGTCTGATGGCAAGAAGGATGACTGAGCTTAACCTTTTGCCCTCTTTCATTTAAAAAATGTCCTCTCTAGCTAGTCAGAAAACATGATATACTTTCCAGAACATCTGTTATTAACAATGCTACTGGTGTGCCTAGAATTTTTAATGAATTTGGCATATTTTTGAAAAAGCCACAGGCAGGAACAATTCAAAACAACCTTATTTTTGTTCAAAATTCTTTTTGCTTTTGTTTGCTTGTTTACCTTTAGGCTTGGTTTATAATATATGTTGACAGTATGAACTATGAATTAAAATGCACTTTGTACTCTCAGTAAACCATGAAATTGCACCTGTACCCAGGCAAGGGACTTGTGGAAATACTGCAACTCTCTTACAGGGCACTTTCTTTCTTACCTCTGAATGGCTTTCACAAATAGTTGCAAAGAAAAGACAGATAAATGCAGGTCTGATGAAGTGAGTCAGGTTTCTACTGAATGCAGAGCTATCCTCAAGATGGCATCTGCTTTGTGTCAGTTTTCTCGTTAGCAGCTGATGTTGTGGCCCATGTGTGGGCTGATGTTTTGCTGATGAGACAAGGATGGCAGAATAATTCATCACCCTCCCTTTGAATCTGTGGGATCTTCAGTAACAGAAATATTGCAATTTTTTTTGTTGTTGTTGCTGCCTTGTTTTTTGTTACCCTATTATGCTTTGAATGCATGAGGGGGATGGGCCAGCTAAAGAGGCTTAATTAAGACTTGGAATTGCAGGATGCAACACAGCAGCTACAGCCCAGGAGGAGGTGCAGGCAAAGCAGTTTTCTTCCACTTTGAGGCACCTGAATTGCTGGTAGCAATAGAACAGAAGCAACTCAGGAAACTGGAGTAAGGTTAGTTTATGTTATAGTAATACATTCTCAGGGGTGATGAAAACCAGCACATTTGTTCTCAATTCAATATATCACTTACATTTAGGCAAATGACTATAGTTTGAAAGCATTTTAATATAATGAGTCAAAAAAAGTTCTTGCTATTATTATACTCTCATGGGGTGTGTAATAATAAAGATTAGTCATAGTCAGGAATTATTTGATGATGTCTTATTGGTGGGAAGTTGTAATTCACTTTTACCATGTTTAGAGCAATGGATAACCTTTATGTGTTTATAGAACATGGGTTTGAAACATTCACTTTGATCACAATTAAAAAAACAAATGTCCTAAACACTTTACCACATAGTTCCTCAGAGTTTGCCACCTTTATGAAGAGGTAGATGAAAGGGACTAGGAAAATACTATACAAATACATATAGTTGTCATATCCTCTCAGAGCTGTAATAATAACAAGAGCCATATTTTACAAAGCTGCACAAAATATTACATACATGCAGAAATGATTTAGTTTATTCTCTCAACATGAATACAAGGGAACATTATTGTCCTCATTACTGTAAACTACTGGCTACATAAGATAGTGTAACAAGTCCTGATATTTAACAGTTCTGTTTAAGAGAAAAAAATAATTAGACTCAATCTCTTCTTGTATTTTGCAGAGACTGTGTATCCTATACTTTAAACTCATTAGAGAATATTTAGAGAACATGAAAATTAAAATGAGATTGAATTGCAGTTGAATTTCTAATTTTAATCTAAATGTAACTGAGATTTAGTTTTATTCTAGTAAGCACTGGAGTTCTTAAATGGACTAGGCTAGAGTCATTAAACTTCTTAATCTAAAGTATATTTTCTTTTAAAACATGTTGAAACCTTAGGGAGTTTTGTTTTTGAAGAGATTTTTGGTGATGGAGAAATGAAAGCTGCATTTCTCTATTGCTTTTATTAGAAAATTCATGTGAAAACTGGTAAGAAAATTTGTTTACCCAAACCTGTGTTATTTGGATATATTCATATGCTTGTTTCATTCTGATGCTTATTTTGTTTCCTTAATGATTTTTTTTCTTTGCGTATCCTGTTTGAAAAGCAAAGAACTGGGAAAGAGAGGATGTCATTAATCTCCCATAGTACTGTGGGAAAAATCATTCTAGCCTGGTCAGAAAACAATTTTTTCAGAAGTGAGGTTGACGGAGTTAATGTTTTCAACCTGCAGAAAATCAAATCAGTGCAGGGGCTTTCCTTCCTTGGTTTCATATTATAACACAAAGAATATTTAATTGTCAATGCACATGGCTAATAATGACCACCTTGATCCAAGAAGCAATGATTACAACCAGTTCCATGGGGAATTGCTTGACTTACTATGTCTGCACTGAAAAGAGGAATTATTCTTTTCCATGACCCTTCCTAATTTAAGAGAAGGAACAAGTGTTCTGAATCATCTCCAACTTCATGTATTGATTACTGAGACAGTCCGAGAGGACTAGCTTTCAGTGTCTGATGTTTGTGTGGCTACTAGCCTTGAAATGCTTTCAACACAAACCAAATTCTCATGGGCTGGAGGTGGGTTTAATTTGGAAATACTATTATTTATTTTTGTGTAACAAGCGTTAATTGGCATCATATGTATTAAATGGTGTACAAAAGTTCCTTTCTTTTTCTTGTGTATGTCCAGTAAGTCATTATATTACACAAATATGGAAATATGGAATAAAAACATGGGATGCAAAACTTGAGAAAGATCTTAAACAAATTTTGATAGTTTAGTTGAAAGGTTCTAATTCTGTGTAAAGGTTAAAGCTGCTTTTCCACACCTCCAATGATCTGGTGTGTAGTGCAATAAAATCTGAAGTTCCATAATAACATATGCATCATATCAACTAAAAAAAGGTCCAGGCATCGATATACTCAGGAAACACAGACTGGCTGAGTTTATGTGTACATTATTTATGAGAGGGCAGTGTTTGCTAATACTGACTCATAACCACTCGTGACTATTGCTGGAAGTTTCATAAGAAATGCAAAATACAGCAACTATCATTCTTTTTTGGTTGTAAAGAAATGATGTTTTGCAAATCAGAATTAATATTAGATAGACTTTTCAGAACACTTGTCAGAAGCACAAAGAATCCAAGTCCACAATGAAATATGAAAGGCAAAGTAAAAAAATTTAAAAGCACATAGAACATGAAACATGAGAATATTAACAACCTCGAAAGAACTGTCATGTAGCTTAGAATTCTTGGTTTGGCTGGTGGCATGTTCACAGCTCCAGTTTTAATTCATAACCAGTCTCAGCCCATCATGGAATCCTCTTCAGAAGACAGCAATATTGTGACAGCATGACATTAATTGTTCAACTCATATCTGAGAATTAGGATCTCTCCATAAGAAACATGATAGTCCTGCAGTTTCGTGGAGTAGAGTGAGACATGTAAAGCTTTAAAACTTGAATTGGGGTCCTGGGAGCTGCAATCAGGTCAAGAACAGACACAGTATGCACTTGTGATGAAAATCAGTAGTTATAAATATGAATGATGACAAATGAAAGTGCATTATGGTCACAGCAGTTTGTCATGCTGGGTGGGCATCCACTGAGAGAAAACAGGCAATATTTTCTTATGTTTTCAGAGGGGATGAAATAGAAGAGATTTTCATGTGGTTTTTTTTCTCCTGAACTTTTTCTCAGTGAGAAACCATAAAAATATGATGGAATTCTGAGATACAAAATACTGGAATCAATGGACAGTCAGACTAACCCATGGAGCACTGATATTTCATAGATCTGCAAGCCCAGTGGGAAATACCTCAGAGATAACTGAGAATAGATGATTAAGTCTTGGTTCTTAGTGTTTGTTATTGTGTACAGTATCAGTGTTTTCTGTGGTGATGTAAGATACGGTAAGAGGAAGTGTATTTTTTGGTGAGCTTGACATAGAGAAAGTCTGAGTTGCAGCTCCAGATTTTTCACCCTAATGCAGATAGAACTTGCCACCAAATAAAGACCATCTCTTTTAAGTATGTTGTCCTCCAGGTGGTTGCTGAATTCTACGATGGCAGACCAAATTGGCCTTCAGGGAGGACAAGGAGCCTATTGAGATCATAGTAGAAATTTTAGACGGCAATTCCTCTGCAGTTTCTTCCTTGCTATTGCCACAAAGTATAGCATTCATAAAGATCTCTTAAGAGATTGACTGTGATGCTTACAACTGCCATTAGTCAGGTGTCTTTATTAAGGGAGACATAAAACCACAGACAGCTTGGGAAAGCAGTGGTGCCCTTGCCAGAGAAGAAGTCTTTTGAAACAGGAAGGTGATTCAGATCAAAATCTATAGTCTGTATGTTGCCAAACTCATTAGGATCATTCAGTAACTCTTACGTAGGTGATAAGTACAGAAGACACTTCCTCAATGATGTAAATCTGTCATTTATTCAAATGAGTATTCCATTATCTCTCTGTTTCTCTCTGAGGCAAACATTGTAGACTGTATATGCCATACGATATTGCAAGTAGCATTTCATTTCAATATTAATTACATGTAACTTTCCTCTTTAACATCAGAACATTTTCAGATCAGTCCAGGCTCTGCTTTCCTTTAAATTTTTACCTTAGAAGAGTTCTACTTTTGAAGTAACAGGTTCTGGTAAGAACATCTCAATGAGTGCATCCTCATGACATCTGCCTATAACTTCAAAAAGTTTATCTCAGAAATTATGTCTCAATAGGAAAAGATGTTTTGACAACAGCTATGTAAATAAATAGTAGTACTCGTTACTTCCCTGAAGGGAAGAAAAGATGATGGAATTGTTTGCAACTGGAGTCAGTGATACCTGCAGTCATTTTCTCTGTTCTTTGTCCACCTTTAAAATACTTTGTTGTTACGTGTAACTGTTAACACAGTTCAATACCATGAACTACAAAGAAATAACTTGGCACTCAACTGAACAATGATCAAGTCTTTAACAGTATCCTGGCTCTTCAGAATCTTATCCTGGGCCTTATCCATTGTGACATTGAATTTGTACATGATTCTGGCAGTCAGTTAATATATGTAAATATATAAGTATAAATATCAAATTAGAAGAAATAAATATCCAAATTCCCTTAGGAGATGCTGCTGTGAATGTATATAAGACCTGAAACATCACTAATGAGCATCTCTGGTAGAGCGGAGATGCTTTTTTCTGATCTGTATACAAAGACCAGCTTGGTCTACTGAATCTAGTGTTCTTGGTTTAACTGGGGGAGAAAATGCTTTAATTAATGGTTGTAAAGTATAACTGTAAAAGCAATTATTTTAAAAAATTTATAAAGCCAGAAAGTGGAGTTTCAATTTTTTTACTTTTTCCTGATGTGACTGACATTTCTTCTGAGATGTTTCTATCCTTATTCATATTGTTGTCAAGACATATAGGTGTCATTGACATTGTTTCCATTTTCACAAATTTCATATCTAACTTGCTGCCCCTTTCCCTGAAGGTGAGTGTTACATGCTGATGGTAGCATTGCCAACCATGACTTCAAGAGAAAATACGGTATTCCCAAAGATTTTCTGAAAGTTCAAAGTTGCATTGTACATCCACATTGCATAAATCTAGAAATCTCTAAGTAAAGCTTTAAGTTTTGGTGGGCCCTGAAGGAGTCAGACCAGATGATCATTCTAGGTCCCTTCCAACAGAAATATTCTGTTCCATTCTATTCTGTTCTATGCTATGCTATGCTATGCTATAATTACTGGTCCATAAGTACTGTACAAATTCCCCAAAGGGCTATAGGGGAATCTCCAGCTTTCGGTTAGCTGCCTTCCCATATAATGCACGGGCAAACTTACTCAAGTGATGAAGGGGTTATCAGCATGACTGAATGAGAATCTTGTGCTGCTGGTTCCTGAACTAGGGATCTCTGCTAGTGGTTTTGAATTAAAAAAAAAATCCAACCAGCCAACCAAACTAAAAAATCTAAAGGTTCCAATCTGACAGATGCAAGAATCTCTTTTTGCTAGTGGTCCTGTGAAAAGAAACTAAAGAAACTTCTCATAAAATTAGGTGTTTCATTAATGTATGTGAATAAAAATTAAAAAAAAAAGGTATCTTCTCATCTAGAAATGCATTATCTTAGTAATTAGAACATTGGCCTGAATTCAAATTCCCTTTCTGCTGAATTCAGTTCAGGAATTGAAATCTATACCCTCCAGGAATACCCATCATTAAACGATTGAGTGTTTTAGCTTGAGCACCTGTTTTCTTTCCTGTTGGAACTCTTCCACTTTATATAAATAATTAATCAAGCATTGAAAGAATGATGTGAACCTGCAGCTCCTATATCCCAGTTGAACCTCAAACCACTGGTCTGTCAGTTGCAGCCAACTCATGCCTACTCGCATTAGGTATTTTCTATATGAAGAAAAATGTGCTTATGAAACATTTTTCACCTGAGTGAAACAGGGCAGCGAGAGAATCTGATCATCGTGGGTATTTAGTGCTTCAAGTAGGATCAAACCCTTTGCAAGATATGTGAAAACCTGAGGCCTTCAAAGTCAGTAAGTAGCTGAACGTGAGTTACTTGAACTGTAAAACCAGCAGTGTTGGAAAGCAACAAAGCATCGTTGACTGAGGAGTATGGTACCTGTCTCAGTCTAAGGAATAAAGCTTGTCTTCACTAGACAAACTTGGCTGGTAATTCAGATGATTTTATAAAAGAAATAACTGCCTGGTTAGTAGACAGGAATTTTTGGCTAGGGAAGCCACTGGGTAGAAACGAGACTAATATTTGAAATTCAATTTATATCATTGGCTGATGGAAAAGCAACCCCAGAAGTTAGCATACCATTGAGAACTTTAAACTTCTGCATTGCTAATTAGAACCATTATAGCAGATGAGTTCATTTGAGATTCTACTGTTGGCTCAAATGACTAGTCTGTATGATGTAGACTGTAAATTCAAACTTGTAAGGTCTTTTTTTCATTTGTTTTAAACATCCTGAGAAGCTTTTCTGCTACAAATCTCTGCCTTTCCTTTTGTGATATGCAGCATTGTCAAATATCAGTCTGAAAACCATTGAGACAATCAAAACACAAAGGTTTTAGTTGCTCATTTTAGCTGTCATTGATTTGTTGGTACTGTCTTCACCATACATCTTCTAGAAATTTCTTATTTCCCTTTTACTTTTGTGACACAAGGTAATTCAGAATTCATGTTTGACATTTTTGTATTCAATGGATGCAAGTCAAGTTATCTTGAAGAACTACATTTCAAAGAAATGCTAGTAATTGAAGGAACTAATATAATTTTAAAAATCTCATCTTGTCAGGCACCTTAGCTATGAATAAATGCTGTGCAAACACACAAACACACATAGAGTTTGTTTTCTTGACTACATGATCTCGGAGGTTAAACGTGCTTCATTTAGATTACTATCCTGTTTTTTATTTGAAATTAAATCTGTGGGTCTCTGTTTCAAGTGGAAGTCTAGAAGTAATATTTGACTGAGGTAATCTCCAGAAAACTTCATATTAGACACGTTAGTGTTGTATGGCTATCTCTATCAGTAAACTCCATAGTAAAGTAGTAAATGCAATTGAAATTTGCTGGTGATGCTTTAGAAGAGCTTTATTCTCAGTGTGACCTTACTCAGGAAGAGATGAAACACTAGCGATTGCTGAAGATTCCCGAAATGAGTCCTTTTTCAGCTGCCTGGTTTAGGTTATACCCATGTTTTCTTCACTCTTCTGTTTAGTTTAGTCTTCTTTTTGTGTACATGGTGGAAGTCTGCCAAAACAGAGGGATTTTAACAGTCAGGAATATGAGAACACCTTCCTTTCATACAGCTAAATATTTAAATACCATTGCAGCAATATTTGAGTAGTCCAATGTCTTTAAAAGCTGAAATATATAGAGCATGAGGAGGCCAGGGAAGAAGATACCTTCAGTGGGAGGGAGTAGTAAGCAATAAAGAGAAAATAAAAAAGCCACAAGTTATGGAGAAAAATTATTAAAAAAATATGAGTAGAGAGGAGCTTTAAACAGAAATCAGGTGGACATCAGCATTATCATGTCAGGAAATATTTAGCCTGAAATTTATAGGATGTGAGCTGAGAAAAACTGTCACAGAAGCTGAGGTTCCCCACAGATATTTAATTACCGGTTGCTCCTAAATGCAATTCCTGAACAGTTGTCTAGGAAGCAGCAAAATCCATATTTCAGATTGTATTTGTATAACAAAGATGGTATTACCTGCTTCTGCAAGGACCAGATGGTCCTGATTCTCATCTCAGAAGTCAAAATTTTCTTAGCTGGAACATGCATGGCAGTACTGCTGCAAGGGGAAATTGGGCCTCTTCTGTTTATTTAATGTATTAGTGTTGTTGTTTTTTTTTTTATTCCTAAATATGATATTTTTTGCTTCATTTGCGTTAGCTATAGTGAAGTATATTCAAGCTGAAGTATGCAAACCTCTCATACAAGTCAGCAAATATTCATTAATCTGAATATCTCACCAAGCACATAATCTGTGTTCGCTTGAAGGTGTGCAGTGATTTTGCTCTGTTTTGCTGGAATATCATAAACTTATTTTATTTTAATTTTTAAAAACTTCCATGCTTTATGTAGAGCTAATATTGAACTGTTTCCTTCTTCAAGACAACTTAAAGAAAGAGCAATTTTAAATACCTATAATTATAGAAGTTAGAACTGTTCGGCAGGTAAAGTAAATTTACTGTTGGTGCATACTTATTCTATTTAAAAATATTGATTTTGTCATTTAATGGTTAGGCCTGCAGTTATTAAAAAGTTAACTGTTTTCCCAGTAGCCATTATAACAACTGCTCTTGCAGTTGGATGCTGAATAAATCTGAAGTAGTTCAATCTGAAGTGGTGCATTTATACAGGAATTATGACTTAGCTCACTCCTCTCCTGACTGTCTCTTCTTTTCTATTTCAGTTTATCCCATTGTTCCTGCTCTTTAAGCTTCTTCTCTCCTCTAAAATTTCACAGAAACAGCTCACAGAAATAATGGGACGTAAGAACTGGAAGAGATTTTAAGAGGCTACATTGTATGTCTTCCTTTCTCTGTTATCATCACCATGTGAATTCTACAGAAAGGGCACGGGTAGAGAGACCTTAAATGCTTGATTCATTGGGATATTCTGTGATGAAGAAAGGTCTGCTTTCCTCCTTTTTGCTCTCGGTATTTCACTGTGAATGCATGCTCTAAGACAAAACTTCTTTGTTTCTTCCAATGCAGAAAAACACACAGCCAAATAAAGACAACTGTGCAGTCTTCATCCTGAGGCAGATAAAAAATTTATCAGGCCAAACTAATTTCTAATAATAAATTTCCAGCTGTTGAGATATATCATGTACTTAAAGGTTGTTTTGCTGAAGTGGGGAAAAAAAAAAAAAAAAAAAGAAAGGGTGGAGGGAATTCTGCATGTTTAATGTAAAAGAGTGGAAAATTATATGAGATAAGCCTTTATCTAGCCACAATAATCAAGTACTGTAGGTGGTCATGACATCCATCAGTTATGGCCCTCTGCCTACGAAAGAGTGTCTTCAAATATTTTCAGTCAAATCCAATTATGTTTTATGAGTATATATGCAGTAAAATATCATAGTTCAAAACCAATTTCTTTCTTATTAATGCTATTATTCTGACTAATATCAGTTGTGACTGCTGCTATTTGACCATTTCTCATCAATAATTTTAACTTTTCCAAATTTGCATCTGAATATAACTACAGTAATTCCTCATTATTTATGTTCTTGCTGTGATTAATTTGCCAAGACTTTGCAAATATGAAATAACCTTAATTTGCTAGAGTAAGTTTGCATTTCTTAAATTTATTTGAAGATTTAAACATACTAGTATCTGTTTAAATAAAATACTATGGTGTTAATTTATACTTAAGGACCCATGCATTTGTGCTCTTCTGACACTAAGGTAATAGCAATGAGATAAACCTGAGAAATGTTTCTTTTTGGGATATGTATTGTAGGCTTGTTATGTTATAGAACCATACAGCATACTGTGAGTATAATCTCCTAAAAAAACCCTACTAAAGTCAGTTAAAAGCTGTAAGAATAGCTCCTGTGTTTGTGATAAGATCAGAAACTCTGTGGTATGAGTAAGCCTAAGGGGGGTGTTTAATGTGGAACTGGCCACTGCAGATGCTCAAAAGCACTATATAGGATGTAGACTAAAGGAGGAAAGTCTGGTGGCCAGTGGAGAAGGAAAGCTGCAGAAAGATGATGACTTCAGGCCAGGAGGCATAGGATCAAGCAATGCAGCAGGCTAAATGGCAGAATTTGGACACTTGAGAGATAAAGGCATGAATAAAAGCAAAGGATTTAAGGAGAATTGAGGGATGGGGTCTGTATAAGCAAAACTAAACTGTTACTAGAAGGTACTGGCTCTTAAAACACTTTGTAGAACCACCCTGTAAGGGCTGTNAGAAGACCCCAAGTGATTTTCAGACTGTGCCTGTGTAAGGGCTGTAGTACAGACTAAATATACTTGTACTGTCCTTTAACTATCTGGAAGCTGTGTGGGCTTTCTGTAATCTCTTGCTGCCATAGGAACTTCACATAACTGCATAATACCTCCTAGCCTGCAGAGATATATATTTTTGATTCATATTTATGCACACCATAAACCATGATATTATGTAACCGTGATATAGAATTACAAAATTGTCAGCGTTTGGAAGGGACCTTAAAGATCATCTAGTTCCAACCCCCCTGCCATGGGCAGGGATGCCTCCTACTAGATCATGTCACAATATGAAAGAGATCATTGTTCTGCACAGGTGTTGGTGAGAGGATTCTCTCTGGATCTTTATGAGAAATACCAAGCAACAAACAGCTTAATAAAACAGAATAAAAAGAGGAACACAGATCAGAGCAAATATTGCATCCCTTCAGATACTTGGAACCTAGCTTTCATGCAGCATCCAACAGATCCTCAATGGATTTTCCCATGGCACACTGCACAGGTGCCAACCATGGAGTGGCTCCTCCTCCTTCCCATGCTGTACTGCCTTTTATTTTGTGTAAAACTCAAACGTATAAGTCTTCTCCTCATAGACTGGGNTTTCTGTATTGAGGGCTCCAGAACTGGTCACAGTATTCCAGATGAGGTCTCACCAGAGCACTAGTTTGCAGCAAGAGCTGGCACAGGGCACACCAGCAAATTCCTTTGTAGCAGCTTCTCATGCTAACATACGAACTTCTTAAACCCCAATTACAAGGCCTGACAGAACAGATGTGGCTTATCTAACACTACTAACCCCTCAAAGACTCCCAATAGAATAACCAATTGCACAAGCCCAGGCACCAAGAGTTCAGTTCTTTGCTGTGGATTTTTGCATGTATTTAAGCCTTTTAATTATTTTCTGAGATGTCACTTTCTGCAACATTTGACAAACAAGTTATCCCAAAAGTGCAAGTATAGGTCATACATATTGTATGGGTTTGTTGGTGTTCAACTGACCTTTACTGATTTAGTGTGAGCCACTAAAGAGTAATTTGAATGCAATCCAAGCTGCCTCACTAGAACTTGCTGTGAAACACTTAATGCTTCTGTGATGATGGCATTGCATTGGTAGAAAATTAATTGCCACAGAAATTTAGTCAAGTTTTCTATCTTCAGCAGATGATGAGACATAAAAGCAAAGCACTTGCTGTTCCATTTTCTCTGAAAGACATTAATAAGACCACATCATGGTGGTGTTAAGATACTTATTTCAGTAATACTTTGGTTCACACAAATATCTGAAATGTGACATGCTGAGGGTATAAATAGCAGACATATTTGAAGATCAGGAAGACTCAGAAGATTATCCTCAGTGAATCAAATTTTAAAGAAAAATAAAACAGTATATTTTGCTTAGAAATAAACACCCTATTTCCCAACTGACTGATGACTTCAGCCAGAAACTACTCTCTACTGTCAGCTGTTGACCTATGAGTGTGTCCTGCCACTTTTAGGATCACTTACGTGTGAGAAGTAACTGCCTTTGCTTCTTGAATGCATGTGCAGGTTGGGAGTGTTTGTAAATTCCAATCATTTTCACTAAATAATTTTCCTGAAAACCAGCCTTCTTATCTACTGCCTTTATTATAACATTGTGAATAATTCTGAGAAGGAAAATTCCACATTTTTAGTTCAAAATGCAATGTTTTGTTTCACTATTGTTAATTAAAAGATAAAGTTGAATTAAATGGCAAATGAAATTATCTTTCTAAATGGAAAAATCAAGAAATTTAATCTTAAAAATGTCAGAACATAGAGTTCTCATTAGTTTAGCCATATGATTTCTTATAAAAAAATGTATGTTTGAATTTTTTTGAGTCTTAGTAATATACATAATATACATAGTATCAATAGCATCTAGTTTCAGATTAACAATTACATATTTTAGAATAATATGTTCTTTCTGTAATTTCAGAATTTTCCTTTGTTCCAGGAAAGGATAATTACCTAATTAATTACATTTTTCCTCATCTCGCCATTGAATAAATATATTATTTCTATTATTAAAAACTCTGTGCTGTTCAAAGTTTTCATCAAATTAAAAAGCAGAATTAAATGTCCCCAAATAGGATTTTTTTCCAACAAATGCATTTCACAGTGCATGAAAAAAGCATTTTGGCAGCTTTAATTTTTGTAAAAATATTACTTTTGCCCCCACTCATTTACAAGGTACTTAATACCAGCTATTTAGGACTACATAGTGATAAAAAAAACCCCGTGCAATCTTTTTTCCTTTCACAGATTGTATTTTATTCTTTTCCCAATTTCTCAAACAATTTTGTGTGATAGCTTCCTCATGAGACAAATTGGTACAGATTAAATGATTAAGTCAAGATGATGAAGTTATAATAATAATAAATAATCCATTGCACTTCAATGGAGCTTTTAATATTCAAAGTGCTTTCCAAGCATTTGCTAATTAAAGAACTAGGGAAGAAATTAGCTTTAGGGGACCATAGAGCTCTTGGTTAGCAGACAGAAATAGAAGTTAGTGTTAGACTACTCCCTAACACTGAAGTTTTTTAGCAGAAGGGTAGGCAAAGCTCATCAAGCCTGGGTTTATCAATGTCTCTGTTTTTTGTACTGGATAGACAAAATCTTTCAATCAGTGATAATTTCTGCATTCATAGATGTAAGGGTTAATTAGCCGCTGCAAATAAATAACAGGCAGATAATTCAGCTCCAGTCATAAAAGCATGCATAGCTTTCCTAAGGGGATTTTCCTGATCTGGCATCAGGTGACTCATCCACATTAGTTTTGCTTTTGTCTTAACTGGCTTCTCAAAGAAAAATATCAGCCAACCACCTCTGAGAAGCAAGTTGGGCATGGATTTGTACTTGTTTCTACATTCTGTGCCTGTGCGTGCCTCTTGGCTTCAGAGCTACTGAAAACATTTGTATGTAGGCAAGAGTGCAAACTTCTAAATAGTGCTATGTGCTTATTGGAAGCAACCAAATAACACTCCAGCAAAATTGCACCTTCATTTTTTGATGTGTTAGCAATGATACAGCTTTTTTCATGGGAAGAAGTATCTGTGATTTTGTACTAGTGGAGTCCTCATGGTCTTCAAAGATCTCTTTACTTACGAAATTTTACGGCTGACATCAAAGGAATCGATCAGATTGGAATGTGATGGTTTCTTGATTTTTGCTTCTTATTCCTCTGTTGTAAGACTATCAGGGAGTCTGGATACTTCTTTTTCAGTGTAAGGGGGTCAGAAAAAGCATTTTCTGAGGCAAAATTTGATAATTTTTGTTTAAAGGTTTCCTTGGTGGGCTTCAATTTTTGTTCTTGTGATTGAAATCTAATTTGTAACCTTTTCCTGAACATCTCCAAAGGAAAGTCAGGAAAGTAGCTATTAATGTAGATAGCATGGAATTTACACAGGCAGACATGAGAAGAGCTTCATCTTGTCTTTGCAGGAAGGCAGAGAAATTAAAAGCGTGTTCATCCAGAACATTGGAATCCTGATGACAGCATAACCTCTGGAAGGATAAGTGATTATTTAAGTATGGAATGACAGGATAAGAACATTCCTAATGCCCCCTCCCCAATCTAGTAATGAAATACAGAGGCATACTGGCATCAATTGTATGGTAGTTGTTAGTTATAGTCCCCTGCTCTTTTTTCTTTTTCTCTATCAGAGTATGCAAAGAGATAAATGAAGCTGTTTGAAATTTGTTGTAACCAAGATTTTAATAGCATGTGGTTTATTTTTAAGTCAGCCAGCTTGATGCCTTTCTGATGGACCTAGGAAGTTCTTAGATGATGTTCTTGCTTACTTGACGTGATCCATCATGCATGCTTTAAGGGACAGTAAGGGTATAGGATGTCAAAATTCTTTGAGTTCAGTTCTCTGTTTCATAAAGCATTTTTTTCCACTAGAAAACATCTAGGGAAAATTAATAAGAGGAATAGCCACACATTGTCTTTTATGTCAGGTGGAGAATGATTTCAGAAGCATACTCAGTAATGGAGATAGAGAGTGAGTAATGTAAAAGGAACTGATAAATCCTATAACTGGATTTGGAATTATTTGTAGTTTTCCTCTCCAAATATAATTCTTCATCAATAATTTCATAGGATAACAAGAAAATGAGGTATGGGAAGGAGAGTAGGTATAAGGAGTTCAAGCCTGACATTTTAATTTTTAAGTATCAGTTTTGACCATCAAAGCAGCTAGTGTTTTTTGTTTACAAAATGGAGAATTATCACTACAGTTTAGCCAGATTTTTTTTTATCTGTTTATTTTCAAATCTTTTCAGAAATGTATTTTACATAGAAAAGTATATAGAGTTTCATTACTTTTCTGGATGCTGCCCAGTGAATGTACTTTTCAGCAGATTGCCTCTGACCACTACTGTTTCGCAAAGTGCTCTGTTGTTCTACAGAGATTTCTACTTCTCAGGGGCTGAAGGAGACCTTACATATCCAGAAGACAAAAATAGATGACATTTGGCTATATGGAAATAAGGATATTTTTTGTCCTATACATAGTTAAGGCCAGAAAGCCTATTCTTTTATTGGATTGTTTAGTCAGTCTGGCATCGTATTTGAGCTTACTTCATTTTCGTTCTTTTTCCTCTTGGTTCTTTTTCGCCCTCTCAGAAATCCCCGAAGGACTCTTTTCTCTGTTAGTTATAATATAATGTCATTAGCCAGGTTGAAAAGATTATGTCTTATATAACATGATATATTGTTGGTTTTCAAATACATTTCTCACCACATTTCTATGAACCCTCCATAAATCCAGCTGAGGGCAGGCAAGATCCATGTAGCTGAGAAAACGGGTGTATCTAATTTTCTAAAGATTCAAGAGTTGTTTCCTCACACCCTGCCAGCTGTTATATCCAAGGATACTATATCTGATGGAATTCCACTGAACACAAAACGGTGTTTCTGCAGCAGCTGAATTTGAGAAAGATCACCACTACTCTGAATAGGAATAGAAACACTTTCTCTTAATTTACCATACAATATAAATTCATTTTCTTATATGGATTTAAAATTAAATGTAATGACAATTTAATTTCTTCAATCTTGTACACCTGCCTTGCATGATCTGTTTGAGTTTACATACAGCATAATACATTCCCTGCATACTCAAAACAGAGAGTACATTCAAAGCAGATAAGATCCGAATAAAATTGGAACAACTGATACTTTTCCACTGATTTTAGTCATTTACATTTGCAAGCGTTTGCACCTGTGTATTCCAGACTTGCTTGCTTTTTTTTTGGTTGTTTTTTTTTGTTTGTTTATTTCTTTCCCCCTCCCCATGAAATGCCTTGGCTCTTAGGCCCCAACAGAGCAGCTACACAGGAGCAGCAGCAGCCATATTCACATGCATTAGGCATCCAGCTCTTATTGCTCTCTTTATCCCTGCAGGCCAAAGCATGTCCATGTCCATAATCTTGTCAGTGGTAACCAGGTACTTGAGACAGAGGTTTGTCTGTGTGCTTTCCTCCTTGCTCAGACCTATCCTTCCTGACAGCCATTGTTTTAAGAACTACATGTAAGAGACCATCCAAACAGGAAAAGCTGCAGCATCCCTGGCAGTCAGGCAGGCAGGGATCATTTCCTTCTTTCTGTATCATAAAGAACAGCTGAAAGGGGCAGGAGATACTTTGCTAAAGTGTGATTCTCCCATGTTCTGCCATCTAGCCTGCTGCATTGCTCTAGTACTGAGGAGCAGACATTTTCTACAAGTAGTCATTTGAAAATTAATCATAGACTGTATTTAAAACTGAGGAGCAGAATTTATTGTGTTGTAGTATGTTTGTTAGTTATACTACTGAAAAGAATTTAAAACATTTTCATATGCAATTCAGAGAGTTGCTGCCTTGTGTATAGTCTTAAAAACATGTTCTAAAAATCCAGTATGTAGATGCAGTTTATGCCTGGGACAATTCTTCCTTGTCTACCCACACCTTCCCAAGAAAGCTCAAATATACCTCATTTTCTAAATCTTAGAAGGGGTTTAATTACCAGAAGCCTACTTTGCCGTCTTGAGTTGAGTCGGCCGAGCTGCTCAGGGAAAAAGCAGAGAGAATTCTTCATATCTCCTCACTGTGCCATGAATGGGTCAAAGAAAGGGGATACCCCACACCTAGGTGACTTAACAGGAGAAATAGCTTTAGTAAATTGATCTCAAAAGTATTTATAAGGCAAAACTGAACTGTTCATCCTCTTCTTACTTCTGAGTTTAGTACACCAAGTATGTGAGTCTTCCCACTGTTTCTTAGCATTACACTTGGAATGCGCATTTCAAGAGAAACAGCTTTCAAGAAAATAGATGTTGAAAAATTATCTTAAAACATGTCAACCTAGAAGAAGGATAGAGAAGCCTTGATGAGAACATAATTATGGATTTTAAAATGTATTATTTATGTGGAGGTTTGGACTAAGAACAGTGCTCTATTAAATTGTGATCTCAGCATAACATAAAGCAAACAAGCCTTTTCAAGTGGATTGAGTACTCAAGTGGTCTGAGTAGAGAGCTATAACAAATATTGACTACCAAACTGAAGAGAGGGACTTTGTGAGCTACATCAGAGGGGTTCATCCCTGCTTCTATTTATTTCATGTATCTGACAATTGATAATAATGAAAGAAATGCAGCTTTGTAAACCAGCCTCTTTGGGAAACAAGAATATTAGCCTTGTGAAGTGGCTGCTGAACAGCTCTGCTATCATTTTATATCCTAGAATAGGAAAATATTTCTTTCCTTCTCTTCTGTCCCCCGAGAAACCCCCTGCCCTGCTTTCTTGTTCCAGTGCACAGCCCTGTGACTCGGGCTGTTCTGCAAGATAACTCCTTGACCCCACAAGGCTAGATAATATTTCTTATATATGCTGCACTGTTTCAGTCCTCCTAACATGGAGTCATAGCTCCTAAGGGTATAAAGGGTGTTGTTATCAAATTAAGTTTCTTTAACAAGCCAATGCTCCAATTCAATTTAAAAATCAATTTTTCAGAGTTTCGCAATGAAGAAACATAATGTATTTTTATTGGATCTAGCCCTAAGCTATCTTGTCAAAAGTTAACAAAATATTGTTCAAAACCTCTTATTAAATCAGGGGCTTCTGAGCTTTGCATGGTTTCCCAAATACAGAAGAAACTAAAGCATCATAAATCTGTGAAAGAATGAAAACAGTGAGTTGTGCTAGGTGACAGAAACTGGTTATACATTATCTAAGTTGACAGCTTTCTGGAAGGTATAACTTAGTAAGTTTTGTTTTGGTTTGGTTTTTTTCCTTAAAACTCTGTTGAAAATCCGGGTTCGCTGACAGACATGGACAGAAATGAAACTATAAATGAACAATATCAAGTAACCGACCTTATGCTTTCCACAGATCAGGACAGTTTCCCTAGTCAGTAGAGTTCTAGGTCACTAATTAATTTATGCCATTTACTTCCTTTCTCTTCAGAAAACTGCAGAAGATAAACTTCTGAATTTTAATCAAGATTTTTGTTGGAGGGAAAGAATAAAAGTTTTTTTAATGTTTTAGTTTGAATATTTAGCTATTATATTTATTACAATGCATTGTATTCATCATTCATTGTATGATTTAACATCATCCTAAACAGAAGAGGAAAAAAGGCTAAGGTCACACTACCAAGTTAAGTTACTTACTGTCCAAAGCACAGGGCTTTTTTTCAGTGTATTCTCTCAATTCTGCTTATACTGATTCTTTTGCAAGAACATTCAATAAATGAACATCACTAACATGCATATGAAGACCAACATTGGAGCTCTAGAACTCTTGAATCTCCTGCGTTTCCTGTGTTTGTCTTTCGATACACTCTTATTTACAGTTGGACATTTCTTTTTAATCAGCCAATTGGACATTGAAAAGATGACATAATTTAAAAGTAGGGGGTTTAACAGGATGACATAACATGATTTCCCTTGGAGAACATAGAGATATTCTGGATAGGATTAGAGACACACAAAGAAACAAAATCAGAAAACTGGCCAAAACCCAAGCGGAAATCATTTCAAACCATTATTTCTTCCCTCAAGCCAGAGAGGAGCTTAAATCATTACTCTGATCTTCTGTTGGGTTCAAAGAGAAGAGTAGAAATGCCTTCAGGGTTGTCTAAACCTGACCAACTACTGAAAAAAGAGATTTGCTGATCTGAATGCTACAGATATTCAGACGAGACACTAAGGGAAAAAACACACAGAGACCTTTCTTCTCTTGTAGGATTTAAAACATTTTAGCTTGGTTCAGATTAGATGTTTACATACACAGGTTTTATCTTCACCAGCTGGGAAAAAAAGGATATGTTATCTGATAGATATTTTCTATGAAGTCTGACTCATTAATTCAGGACTGGCTTCTCATTGAGGTATTTTCCCTATTCCTTATTCCTTAGGACATATTTTCCTAAGTTTTTATGTCAATTAATTATTGTTAGCGATTTGGGCATAGCTGTAGCTGTGAGGCATTCAACTGTCATTTAAGAAGACCTGATATGCCGACCAGTAAACATAGTGGGTAATTAGAGCTGCAGAAGAAAATCTGCATCATTTTAACTGCAGATTTATTATGAATTTTACAATGGTGCTGATTTTGGCTGAATAATATATTTTAAAGTTTCATATAAATAAATCTTCTCTTTATTTACAGTTCAGAGTGGCAAACACTGCATCTGAATCCTTCTGTTTTTTTCCCAAATATACCTTCAGTTTCAGAAATGATGAAATTTTATGGTTTGGGTTTTTTAAAGATACAGTTTTAGGGCCTGATCCCTTGACCTGTCATTTAAACATGAAATCTCATTCCTTCAGTGAGCTGGAAATCTGAAGCAAGCTGTGCATAGAAGTTTGAGGAATATTTCCCCTCACAGCTATCCGTTTGTCAAGATGTAGAAAACATAAATCTTTAACTGAAGGGTTTTCAATGCTTCCTCCTAGTATCTATTAAAAATACATATATCTTTGAGTCTAAACTCTTAATAAACTCAAAACTTGTACTCTAAACTCTTACTTCTTCATGATGAAAGAAATTAACAATATATTAATGACATTTTTGTAGCATGCAGACCCAATGGCCTATACAATATCCCAAAAGCAAATATGTCCGATACTACGAGTTTCACAAATAATTTTGAAATCATAGAATCATAGACATACTTCATTTGAGACATGGAAGAGATCTAGGTGAAGAGGGGAATGGAGAGGAAAAAAGAACTGCAGAAAAAGTACCTAGGGAGGAAAAATTGTATACTCATTTTATTTTTACTTTCTTTTAGAGATATTTGTACAGCCTTTGGCAACTGACTCCATTAAGAAACAGAATTTCTTCTGGCTTTGTAAATCTAGATTTTTTTTTTAACTGTGTAAAATATAATGCAAACATTTTCAATAACCTACCGTTGAGTAACTTGAAGTACAGTTTTGATTAACTCTAGAAAGCATAACATTATCTTGTCTATTTTCATGTTCTATAAAAGGCTGTAAAATGGCAGGATCAATTAGTTTTGATTTCCATACCAATCAGTCCAGATGGTTCCCATTATCTGCTGAAGATAGCTGCAAATTGAATTTTTTGAACCTATAATTCACATTTTGTAAAAGGTGATACGGAACTATCTTTTTGCAGAATAATCTGAGCTGAAGCCTGCCTAAGCTCACCTTTGTCCTCTCTTGGAAGCAAGTTTGAAAAGTACAATGTAATATTTCAGGAAAATGGAAAAGCAGGCAATGTTGCTTTATTTTGGGGGGAGATGATAGAAAAACATTTGCTTAGATAATTTCTCAAGTAATTTACATACTATCTTATTCCAGGATATTAGAAATGAAAATGGATTTTATGAAGTGCCCAACTTGCTGTAACAAAGATTCCAGGCATAAACCATTTTTAGCACTTCAACTATGTCTACAGCTGAACACAATCTATGATCTGTTTTATATCACAGCAAAGTACTCAGAAAAAATTGTTTATAGAAAAAGTTAATTTAGAAGTCATTGCAAGCTTCTTGTAAAGGTTCTCCACTATCTGCCATGCTCATAAAATTCATCTGAAGAGTATTGAATAATAATCTTTCACACTTATAAATGAGAATTTAAGTGGTTCTAGTTCCTCAATACGTAGAGTATCCGAGTCCTAAATCCCTTTGTTATATCATGTAATGTAACTTGTGTCTATAAATAATACAGATCTCAGCCTGCATATGATGCATTAACCTGTATGCAGCTGTTTGATCCAGGACTATTGCTGCAATGTTGACTGCACATTCTACCACTCCCCTTGGGCAATAAGCATTGTGAAAAAGATATATATTTATGTATACTTGCACACAAACTATATAGAGATGCATATTATATCTTTACATATATTATGTTAATAAGTATATCTTTTATGCATATGTGTGTACAACACCTTTAAAGGTACCTTTGTGTTCTCTTAAAAAGCCACTTAAAGTTTCTCTCTTTCATTATTTATCAGCCATCTGGAAGTTTTGATTTGAAATATCTGGTATTATTAATTAGAAGTTTTGATTTGAAATATCTGGTGGAATTCTGCAGTTTTTCATTATCAAATAGTCAAAGCAACCAACAATCTAAGAATTGCTATAGCCCAATTAGTGTTAAATGTCAAGATAATATCTACATGGAAATGGCATCAGTCATTATTACCTGTTTCTTATTTTATCTATTTTAGAAATTATTGGAGTATTAATCATAGCATTTTCATAACTGAAGAGCGAAACATATGCAGATATCTTGCAGTAGACCAAAGGAATGAATTTTCAAAGGCTGGGAATGCAGTTAGCCAGTTACCTATCAGGCATTTATTCTACTTTTGCTAACATGCTTTCCCAGGTCAATGATTTTTCTTTAAGATTTTTAAACTGATTGCCAATGAAATCAAGAGTTATGTGATTACTTTGTCAGCCTCCTTTTCTTCTCCTTTGATATTTGAGTTCACTGACTAATTGCAATCCAAATTTGACAGGTGGACAGTGGATTCTAAAATACATAAATTCTTACCAGCTTTGTAAAAGTAAGCTGCCAAGGACAGGAGGGAGAATCTGTGAGTGCCTGGGTGAAGGAAATGGCAACTGTGAATGTGTAGCTAATTAGACACTGACAAACCCACAGAAGTGAGAGATATAAATGACTCCACTGCTGAAAAAGCTTTAACAGGATCTTGTACCTTCTCATATCCCAGAATAATTGCAAACCTGCAAGTAGTAAATGAAACTTCTTGTTTTTCTTCATACTTGGAAAAGGAGGCTTAACTATCTAGCTATCATCATTAGAAGCATTTGGGAACCAGATGCTGTTCTCATAGTTGATTTTTACTTTTTTTCCTGAAAAATCAACACCTACTACTTATTATGCCCTGAGAAATTTTACATTTGGATGCTCCTGCATAAAGAAGCTGTGAAGTAAATGAGATTGAATAGAAGAACTAATTGAACCCCTCAAAGACTGCCAGACCTGAGGCCTAATAAGCACCTTGCAATGTCAGTAGAGGTAATTGGCTTGCAGCTGCTGAAGATGCAGGCTGAGGTTCAGGGGGAGGAAAGAAAAATAAGCAGGAATAATAAAAGGTCAAAATGTCTTGGGCATGAATTATTGGGTCCAGGTCACGCCATCAGGTATCTGTGCTTGAAGAATAATTGATGACAGAGAACTTGCTAGCAAATTAAGAATGAGGGCTTATATGGAAACAACATATAATAAGAAAATGATGTAACTGTGTGTAGGGCAGGTAGAAATGACCTTGTTTTACAAAATTTTACTTGTCTCTAATTGTTATATGATAATCACAGGAGCAATGAGCTACATACCAATTTTGTTCTGATACTGTAGAATTGGGGTCATCCTTATAATAGCAACCCATTTGAAGCAAAATATCATGGAAAAATACCAGAGAACTGTGAAACAAAAAAAAACATTAAAAATACCTGTTTCTCATGATAACACTGCAGAGGCTGACACTTGCTGAGTTTCATGGCTCAGAGGTCACCAGGAGTAGAGCAGCCTGCAACCACCAGTGGCCATCAGTATACACAGCACAGTGTGAAGAATCATTCCAGATCCCATCAGAACAAAGGGACAAAGTGCTCCATAGCTTTTTCAGAGCCTTTACATTTTTTAGTTCCTAAATGTTGTTTCCCCTCTTTTGCATTGAGAAACAACACTTGAAAGCTAATGGATGTTCATGGTAATGAATGTTCTTCATATTTTACTTATGTAAAGTACAGCCTGGAGAATGCTTACAATAAATCAACTGCTTTTGCAGCAGACGTGAAAAGGACTTGCATACCAGCACATTTCTGTCTTAAAATCAGTCAAGCTGTGCCCTAAAGCTGCAGAGGTTTCTTGGGCTAAACTGTGTGGAGAATAACCTTACTTACATCAGGGACAATGTTGTTGAGTGCAAGCATGCTCCTACAGCAGCCTAAGTGCAATCATAGCTTGTGGACTTTTTCCTTAAAAAGGGTCTTTGGAGAACCACTGCAATCATGATCACTGCTTTTAGGTGAGGTGTCACAGGGCTTTGAGTTGTTTTAAAGAGAGATGAATAGATAGGTTTAGCTAACACACATATGGCACAGTGAATTACAGAACGTCTTCTATCTCCAGTAATTTGTTTTCTGGTACACTGGGCTAGACTTTCCAGTCATGTGCTGATGCAGGTGATACACAATCTCCTACTTTTTATGATAAGATTTCTTCTTACAACTTCATAGCCAGCTGTGGGACAGAGGTCTGGGCTGAGGATTTCTAGAGAGGAGAGCAGCTGAATGTTCCTCCTGTGTGATATTTGGGGTGACCAGTGTTCCCCACCATCCCCAGCTCCCTCTCTGCATGCATGGCCAGGTTCTTATACCCTTGCTACATCAGGGAGGTGATGATAACTTTCTTTCTTAGACCTTCTCCACTGATACTCTTTTTCTACCCTTGTTTTCTTTTTTACAGAGGCTCTACGGGGACTGAGCCTTGCATTGACAAAATGAATGTCTATTACAGCACAGCATGGTTAGGGTCTCTTTAAAACCCCATACTGAGCAACTGGTTATGCTTTTCGCAGGTTGTCACAGCTAATCACATACAGCTGAAAATGTCTGAAGGATCCCTACCTGTACACGTGTGTGTGACAGAAAGAGGAAGAAGGTGTTGGATCTGTAGCTGAGTTTTTTTGAGTTGTACATGTAAAAAAAACAAACCCAAAAGCCAGTGGATTATAGAAGTAGTAAGTGACATCATTAATCTATCTTTATGGTCGGTATGCCTTAGTGCCTCTTCAAAATCATTTTGAGGCAGTTACTTCTCACAGACCCATGTGTGGGCTGCTGTGTGGGAAGCAGTCCTGTGCTTCATGCACTGAAGTATCCTGGTCCCCAGTACATATTTCTATGTGTTTTTCTTTCTGTATGATTTTTCCACATCAACAATACCAGAATTTCATATTTCATTATTCAAAAGAGCTAATAGCCATATGTGTGCATATAAGTACATATACACATACATATATGCAAACAAATATATGTATATATCATACAGTTTAGTGCATTGTTTCCATTTTCTCAATATAATGTATTTGGTAGGCCTGTGATTTAATGAAACAGGATCTTTAGGATAAAAACTAAATTTATTCCAATGTAGGTGAGAATATATCTTCTCTACACAGAGTTCATGTCTTAAAACATGGAGAGAAATTTCGAGACAAACTTTAAATTTGTTTTAAAAGTCCAGTAAAATGTTAAAAATGTAAGTATAAATATTTTACATCAGTCATATGAGTTCACAGTCTTCCAATTACAGCTTATAATACATTCACTTTCTATAAGAGGCATTTCCGTACATGATCTGTCTCTAATGTGAGTTCACAGATGAATGGAATTCATTTTATCCTTATATATTGCAGTTTTAACATGAATATTTGTTCCCATTTGTACATCCTGTCCTTGAATACTACTGAGGAAGAGAATACTTGAAAGTGCAAGTTTCACCTTTATTTTATCAGGCTGTCATAAGCAAATATAGACATGTGTATTAGTGCAGGATCTGTAATAAGTTCATTTTGATAACTCACAATATTAGAGTGGAGTTCAGGTGACTGAAACCTGTAAAAATGACAGCCTATTTCTCACATTTATATTGTGAAAATTACATTTAATACTTTTTAGAAGTTCTTTATGATGTTTTTGACCTGATCACTTTAAAAGAAACACAAATGCTCAACTATTTGGTGCTGTATAGACGACAGTACGGATCTGATTCATTAGAATAGGAAATTAAGAAAAAAATACTGCTGTGTAGAATCATACAGTAGTTTGGGTTGGAAGGGACCTTTATAGGTCATCTAGTCCAACCCCTCTGCAGTGAGCAGTTGCTCAGAGCCCTATCCAACCTGAACTTGAATGTTTCCAGGGATGAGGCATCTGCCACCTCTCTGGGCAACCTGTTCCAACATTTCACTACTCTCACTGTAAAAAAATTGTTCATTATATCCAGTCTAAGTCTGCCTTCTTTTAGTTTAAAGCCATTACCCCTTGTCCGATTGCAACAGGTCCTGCTAAAATATTTGACTCCATATTCCTTATAAGCCCCCTTTGAATATTAAATGCTGATAGAACTCAAATAATCTACACATGAATACAAAATGAAAGGTATGATAGTGCTCATAGATTGTATTATATATTTTATAGTCTTTTACAGGCTATTCTGTAGCATTTTGGCATGAATAGGTATTAAACAAATGTTTAACTGCCTCACCAATGCAGCAATAAAATTATGCTACACTGCAAGCATAACTCACTGTGCATTTTCTGGAGAAAAAAAAAAGGAGCCAATCAGCTCAGCAAACAGAATATGCCAACTGGTTGAGCAGATACACATCCATGTGGCCAAGGCAATAAATAAAATATGGAATGAATGTCTAATAAACAGGTATAGTCAGTTTTTCAGTCTACTGCTTTCACAATTTTTTTTCCAATAAGCATTGTCCTGGTTTGAGTTAGAACTAATTCTTTTCAGTTCAGTCTCTTCTAAGTAACTGCACTTTCTAAATTTAATGGTGTGTTCTCACAGACAGTATCTGCTTCCAGTAGTGATAAGGCTCAATGTTTCTAGTTAGTAGTACCAAGTATGCAAACCATGGTCACTGCTAAATCTTGTGTACTACATTGGAGAGTCAGGCACAGTCTGAAAATCACTTGGGGTCTTCTGTGCCCCCTGGTGCGATAACTGTGCTGACAGCAGAGGGAGCATTAAACTCATTGCCCACGGTAAAGCGTGGGGAGTGATACCCGTATTCCTATAATCCTTGTATGGGTAGGATGAGCTCATTAGCCTTCTTGCAGTCATCCTAGGAGAAGAACAACTCTAATTCCAAACCCGGGCAGATGGAGCTCGTTTAGCCCTGTAAGGCCTTCAATCTAAGAGAAGGACACTCTAATAAAACCTCCATCCTAAGGACTTGGCTGCCAGCATCCAAGCTTGCTAGGCCCTGGCAGATGAACCTTAGGACTAAAGGGTGGGTCCAACTCTGTGCATGCTGTGTCTCACCTCAAAAAAAATCCATTGCGCAGGCTCGAGGGTGCTATCTGCTATCATCTTTTTATCAGAGCGCTTGTAATAGGTGCTGATGAGGAGCATGGGTGGAGCCCTCCCTGGATCTTCGTTCGCGAAGCCTAGCCATACACTGGAGAGTGCAGGGTAAAAGGTCTCACCTGTAGGCAAGACTAAACAGTTTCAATGACCCTAAACTGACCAACTAGGTATTCCGTTCCACATATATCATGTACAGAATAAAGCTGAGGGATCATGAGGGTCAAGATCTCCTTCTTAATGGTCAGCATCTGAGAAGACTTTGTCCATTGTGCCTTTGATCACAACCCATGACTTTCTCAGTTCAGCTGCAGAATCCAGCTCCTCCATCCAGTTCACGTCTGCCACTGAGTCCAGTCTGGGACTTCTGCCACAGCATCAGTGGTCCTACAACTGATAGACACTTGGCAGAGTTTCTCATGAATTCTTGGTTCAAAATTGATGACTTCATGTTATTTTGTAAGTGAGGTGGGTTCAAGTACAATACGCTCTGCTTAAAACAGTAGATGACTCCTGCACCTGTCCCTGTAGGCTACAAATAAAACTGAGATCAGCTGTGGTAATTCAACAGCTCACAGATTCAAAGGGCAGGAAATTGGGAGCATTCTCTGCAAACTTTGGAATTTATGTTCTCCAATGTCAAACTGAGTTTGACCTTTAAAGGACTAAAACAGCCCTGTCTCTTGAAAATAGTAAGACTCCTGATGCTCAGGCACTTTCCATCTGTACCAGAGTTAATGCAGCAAATATTTGCTCATGGATGTAATCTACCACTGATTTATATATATTCTGATATATAGTCGCAGTTGAAAGTTAATCATATTATGGCAGACACACATAGGTCTTGGTTTGACCAGACAATTTTTGAGAAAGAGTCCAAAATAAGGACCTCCCCCTCCCAGGATAAAGGAATAAATGTAGAACGAACACACATCACACCCGAGGCAAAGTGATAANTAGTCAGAAGAAAGTATCCCAGCATCCCACACACCAGGCATGGCCACGCGGTCTTTCTTGTTCTGCTGATTTGCACATGAAAGTTACTTCCTTGCTTGTGCCTGCGTGATCTGCCCAGATGCAGCCTTGCATGCCGCCGGCAAGTGCTCCGCACCACGCTGGAAAGACCCGGCGGGGCTCCCACCGCAGCTCAGCCGCTGCTCCACACCCCACACACATTTGTTACCGTGGCTACCAGCGTCCACAACCTGGGGGAGGGGGTGGCGGCAGCAGAGCAGTTTGGAAAACAAAACAAACAGGTTTAGGAGAAGGAGGAGGAGGTAAGGTGGACACAAAGAACTTCCTGTTTCACGTACCCCATCACAGTAGAATGAGAGTGAGTAGGTTTCAAAGGGTGTATGGGAGTGTCAGAAAGTCAGAGGAGGAATACAAACTTGCTGCAAAGATATGTCTGATATGCCACTGCACTAAATTTGCCCCCAAGTGGTATTTGCCCAATACTAAGTGAATTGATATTTTGCCCAGAACTATTTCAACGATTTTACTCACTTTGCTTGTAATACATATATTACAAAATTCATCCTCCTTAGCTGTTTAGGTAAATCCTATGGAGAACTTAACCTGCATTGTGTTCAATTCAGTAAAATGATTTTGGCCACCCAAAGCTTTGTAGGAATCAACTCAGTTGGAGGTGAGTACACTGTCACTCTGTCTTGCTTTTCCATCAGAACATATGCATTTCAACCCTGGCAGAGGCAAAGTCTGTCAGAAACATCTCTTTCTCTTTGGGATTTTCAGCTGCTCAGTGTCTTCAAATTGCTGTTTGAATAGAGTCAATGCCATGCTCAGTGCAGGCTGATTGCTGACTCCCATGACAATTTTGGCTGAGGGTCATTATATATGTATAGGAAAAAACCCCACAAGCTCCATTATTGCTGTTTATCCTTTTTGTAGAGCTCCTATGTAGTAATTCTGTAAGAAGGACAAACTCCACGTACAGATAAAGCACAAGTACTTGTGTACATAATAAGGTGTAAAGAAGAATTTAATTCAGTCAATACAAACACCGGTAGAGAAAATCATCATCTTTGACTTCACTGTTGAGTGAGAAAGGGTAAGATAATACTAAGAAAACATTATCAGTGGCTGGCCTCATTTAAAAAAGTTACCTTGCTTGTTGGAATTCTCATCAGATAAAGGCCAATTTATTTGGTTAAGGATGTTGTTTTAGAAGTAAGAAGCAATATTACCTTATTTTCATTCAAACAACGAGCAATTTTGTTTCACATTAGAATACTTTTTTTTTTATACAGACAACTACAACACTTCATTACTGAGCTACAGAGGCTTAAGTAGTTATAGCTTCCACTCTGTTGTGTGCAGTAATGGCTAGGGATGGTTAATTTTCCAGAAATTAATTTAAGTCCTTGATTTTTATTGGTGCTCTGAAACTGGAATATAGCTTTCTTCAGTGTAGGATTTCATCTTTGTTTGCAATCTTTGATCCTCTGAGCAGCAACAATATTTTTCTAGAAAAAAATCATGGTTAACATATCTAATTTAATTTTTCCCTATTTCTGTGAAAGGCTTAGAATATGTAAAATGCATTTTGTTTCACTGAAAAGAGTTACTTTGGAGAAATGGTTTCAAATGGTGACTCAGGTAGCTGATAAAACAAAATGGATTAGTAAATCAAAGGAAAATATGACTTGAAGTAAAGGATAGCAATTTTCTTCCTATTTAGCTCAGGAGGCAATGGAAAGGAACAGCTACAGCTTGGTACAACATTTCAAACATGAGAGTAGTGCTGTGATGGTACCTTTAAAGTAAAATTGAAATAATTACTGAATTAATTTGAAGTACTGAGGACCTGAATTAAAGTATGCAAACTTTACTCTGGGGAAAGACAGAGGGGATGAATAGAGAAAAACACATTATATTATTACATGCTGTCACCACGACCATTGCCTAGAAAACAATATAGCCTAACAAATTGAGTCTGAGGCAGGGAAATGAAAACCTGGTTTCTATTCTTGGCACTGCTGATGACTAATGAAGTGACCCCAGTGAGTCATTCCAAGTTAGTCTTTCTCTCTTTTCAGGATTGCATTGGGAATGCTTCTGGGGAGGGATTGCCTTTTTTTTTTGGTAGGGTCTGTATAGCGTGAAAACAGATCTAAGACTTCTAAAACTGTGATAATATTCTTAGAAAAATCCTTTGCTGAAACTTGAGGTGACTCTGAACTAGATTTTTTGGAGCTTCAAAAGCAGTATGAAGAAATGGCTTTCCTTGTGTTGTTGTGTGTTCTTTTAAAATGTTNTCATTACCCTGGTCCACATCTTGTGGTTTCTTTGTGTTGTTGTGTGTTCTTTTAAAATGGAATTCCTTCCTGCACATATAGGAGCAGAAATTCAGTCTTTAAAATATCACAGTAAAGGCTGTCTACCAGTATTTCTCTGCAGTTTTGCACCCCAGAGTATTTCAATCATCCAGACTCTCCTGTCTTTAATTACACATTGTCACTGAAGTGAACTTTTGAACCTTTCTATTTCAGCCTAAGAAAAATGTTTTTAAAAAAACCGAGTTAACTTTTATGTACAATGTTCTTGTGCTGAATTCACAGCATTTTTATGATTTTTTTCAGCTTAAACACTGACTTCAAAAGACTATTTCTTCAAAGAGTTGTCTGTCTTCAGAAATGATGAGAGATTTCTCACTTTAGTAACTTTCCCTCTCCAACTGTAGGATATACCACTATAAGCACACACAAAATTTAACTTTTAAACAGTCTAAGGGTTTGGCTGGCTTAACTTTGCAAGAGATATAACCATGACAAGAAAAAAAGTGATGCTTACATCATTTGGTAACATTGCTACTGCTCTTTAAGTAGCTGGCACAGCCTCTCATCATTAAATCCCTGACCAGAGGAGTGGGAGAAAATAAAAGCCTTTAATCATCTCCAAGTTAAGGTTAGTCATACATAGCAGTGAATTCAAGGCAAGAGCACTAACATTAAAAAAACAATCCATTCTTAAAAGTCAAAAAAGTTAAATTTATTTGAAATCTATGTATTTGTGGTTTGCTAATTTGGGGAGAAAATAAAAGAAAATTGCAACAACCTCTTTTTCTGTAGATCTTAACCCCAACTCTCTCAGCCTTTCTTCATAGCAGAGGTGTTCCATCCCTCTGATCATTGTTGTGTCCCTCCTCTGGAACTTCTCCAACAGGTCCATGTCTGTATTGTGCTGAGGACTCCAGAGCAAGAGTTATACAAGGCCATAAAATGTACACCCCCCAGCACTGCATTGGAACTCCCCTCTATCTTTGCAAAAGTCAGGAGATTTAGTAAGCCTCTTCCTGAATCCTTATATGTTTGCTCAGGAATATAATGGCCCACAACCCTTACAAGGCTCCTTGGGAACTTCTTGGACATCCACCTCCTCCTGCGATCCTTTGGAGGGGATGGCTCATCATCTCACACCCCTTTGGGTCAGGAGTTCTGTTAATGCATCTTTTCTTCATCCTTAAAAGCCTTCCTAGTTTTACCAAGTTCCATGGTAAGCTGTTGGGAATGCTTATGTATTCTTTGATTAAACTGACTGTTTTTAAGTAACTCAAAACTAAAATAAGTGGGTTGTACTTAAGTCTTTCAATATCTATCAGACCTTAAGACCATGTTGATAATCATGCTAGGCTTATCTAAATAGATGAAAATGTAACTCTATCTTTCCAGAAACTGTTGTTGCTTAAATTAGTGTTTTGGCTGGACTCACAAGATGTGTCATTAGATCTTACCTGTTACCAGGTGTTTAAATTTATGGCTGACTACTTGCCCAAGGCTCCATTTGTAATCATTGGGGATATATGCTAAGGAGTCATACAACTTAGCAAAAGGGGAGACCTTTTTGCAGCCTGCAAGAACTTGAAAGGGGGCTTAGAAAGATGGTGATAAACTGATTAGTAGGACCTCTTGTGATAGGAAATGGTTTTAAAGTAAAAGATGGGATGTTTAAGCTGGATATAAGGAAGGAATTTTTTGTGTTGATGGTGATGAAACACTGGAACAAGTTGCCCAGAGAGGTGATAGATGCCCTATCCCTGGAAACAATTAAGGTCAGATTGGACAGGGCTCTCAGCAACATGATTTAATTGGAGATGTCCCTGATCATTGCAGTGAGGGTTGGACTAGATGACCTTTAAAGGTCTCATCCAACCTAAACTATTCTGATTCTACTATTCCATGTTTAATTTTCTTTATGGTAAGATGAACTGCATTTCTTAAATCTGTTGATTTTACAGAATCACAGAACATTCATAGCTGGAAATGACCTCTAAGATCACCAAGTCCAACCAAAAAAAAACCAAAAACGAAAAAACCAAAATAAAAAACCCAAAACCCAAATTGAACAAAAAAAAAACCCCAAAACAACCAAACAAAAACAAACCACACAACCCCTGCCCTCACTAGGTCCTGGAGCACCACATCTACACGTTTCTTAAACACCTCCAGGGATGGTGACTCAACCACCTCCCTGGGAAGGCTGTTCCAGTGCCTCACCACTCCTTCTGTAAAGAATTTCTTCCTAATATCCAGTCTAACCCCACCGTGTC
>VWZO01011415.1:97060-119521 GCA_013396975.1 Bucco capensis | reverse complement strand
AGAGCCTCTGCCTGTTGCTTTTGCTGCAGGGTAGAACTCCACCAATCAATTTCGTTCTCACATTCCCTGATGCTTCTTAACCTATCTACTTCCTCCCTCAGTTCAACTACCTGCCTGAGCAGGTCATTGATCTGATCACACCTCACATAGGAAGGGTCTCCAGCTCCCCCCGGTAGGGCCAGGCTCAAGCACTCTCTGCAGCCTGAGACCTGCACAGCTACATGGTTGTGTGGGAGCTCAGTCTGAGTTCCCATGCTCTTTCTTGCCATGCTTTTGGTCCGTGTAGTAACCATAGCTCCTAAATGTTAACTGCCCTGAAGTTACTCCTTGCTGGAGAAAAGAAAAAAAGAAAAAAGAAAGAAAAGAAAAAAAAACTATTATTTTTTTCTCCTTCTCTGCACTGCACGAAGGCCACACGGCTTTCGAACCGCCGAGGTTCTCCCTGCTCCGCCCACTCCTCGCCTTGATTGGCTGGCGCAGACTTCCTGGTTCCGCCACGACTCAGACTGCTCAGGTAGTGTTGCTATCAGCAACCTCCCTGTACAGCAGGTCTAAAACTCTCCCCCCGGCTCTCCTCAATCGGGATGAATGCTCTCTCAGCGCAGCTCGCTGCTGTGTCTCGCAGACAGAGTTGGTCTCTTTTATATTTTAGTTGGTATCCAAGTGTTCCAACAAAATCCAGGTGATTTTAAATGGAATTCAGACTTCTTGTATTATTCCCAGCTACCCTGTTGCTGTAGAAGCCTATTGAAAAGTGTCCAATTTTGTCATTACCTACTGTTTCCTCGGTAGGAGTTTGGGATATTCTGGCAGTACTGTGACATTCGGGGAGTTCCATGTAAATCTGGATCTAGCAGATAAATAAGACATTTCTAGAAGAACTGGTATATATCCATTATCCAGTTGAGTGAATTAGAGATGTGTTACCTGTCAGTAAAACAAGGAATCATCTTATACTTGGAATTCATCCCTTAAAAAATGTATCAACACTTTTGTATATTAATGATATCTCAAATATCATGAAGCTAGTGTAACTATTTTGGACTCATAGTAATTTTAAGAGCATTATCAAAGATATTAATTTAACAGTTTTCATTCAAGTATTTAATCTTTACCACATGCACTGCAGCTCTGCTGTATGAATGCTGTAAATTAAATCTCATTTCACCCTGTTGTGTTTTGCTTCAGATTAAAAAGAAATCTTTTTCATCTATAGTAAACATCTCTATATTTAGATTGTCATGATCTCAGAATCACATTTTAATTGCAGTCAGACCAAGTACAAAAGTCCTAATACAAATCATGCTTTACTTTGTTTCTTATAACAATAAAGCATAAATACATGCATTCTCATTTTTTTTTCTCACTCTCACATACTTTCTCAGCCATATATAAGGCTGACTATCTGTTTGGATTCTGTGCTCTTTAACTCATTTCTCTTGTTATTTAACATTCCCTCCAGAAGAAGAACAGCTGTAGAGAGCAAGCAAGTTTTGCAGTTCAGTCCATCAAAGAAAAGAAAAGGATTTTCTTCATGCAGAGGTACAAAATATGTAACATTACATATTTTCCCATCTAGTGACACATAAAGAAATGTCTTTCTGCTTTATAATCAAGAATTAATTAACACATTTATCTTGATTTTTAAATGCATCCAGGTTACAAATGTCTGGAACAGAAGTGAATCTTAAGTAGTTGGCATTTAAAGGTTCCTAAAATATTCCTAAATTTCTGTTTTATTTGCAATGTTTGCACAGGTTTTTATTGTCTGGCTTTGTGACTGCATTTCAGTCACATAAAACTTCAGTTACAGTTTTAACAGACATACCAGTACACTGGCGATACAGCTATGTGTTTTCCAATTTTTCAGAATAGGTTTTTCAAATGGAATCATCTTTTTTTTCCCTTGAAAAAACTGCCCCGAGTAAAAAAAGATGATGTGTTATTAGAAAGGAGAAGATGTTGTGGTTTTGTTTAAGAGTTTTGTTTTTAGTTTGGTGTTTGTCATACAATGCCCAAGACATTTGGTATTGCTTAACTATGTTCTACTTATATTGTCACAGGAAGGTTTTTGACAAAACCATTTATTATAATAGGAGAAGAACCAAACAAATAGGGTAACTCTCTGCAGGTCTGTGAACAACATGTTTCTCTAGTTCATCCACAATCTTAGAGGGACTGAAACAGAGAAAAAGTTCTTTCCAAGACAAATGTGTCCATTTTGCAAGTCGGATTTTCACTGGGAGCTCTGTAACATCAGCACATTAGGGCAAACATGGCAGAACGAAATATATATTTTTCTCCCAAATATAATTTAGTACCTTTAGCTATGTGCTTCAAAATCTTTGCAGATAAGTAGATTCATAAAGACCTGATGGAACTGAGAAGTATATAAAATCATCTGACAGGAGTGTAGGTATCCTAGCAGAATGCAGATCTCAAAGTAGCAAAGCAATCTACAGAGAGGCTGAGAGAAGCAGAAGTTATATATTTACAGGATGGTGATTTAGTGTACCTAATTCCATAAAACCCTTGGGTCTCTGTGTGTACACCTACCTGCTATGGACTCTCTGACTACGCACAAATAGTTTCTGTGTTTTCTGTTGAGGCTTCTTCCACCTCCACTCTAGACTTTTTTTTTAATCTGAGTTGTACCTATACTATCTTACAAACTTCTTATAAACTGTTCCTTTTTTTGGTCTTTACTGGAGATTTCTGCTTCTTTTTGTATTGCTGTAAAAGAGGTTCATTTTTAAAACATAATATTTGATAGGAGCTCCACAACACAAACTTGTTTTAGCTCTGATTCCCACTTTTACTATTTTTGACTTCGTTTCCTTGTTGCATCATGTATTCTACTAATTTTGGATTAGATATTGCTCTTTCAACATTTCAGTCATGGCCCTTTCCTAGGGGTACTCATTCACTTAATATCTCTCCCTAAATTCTTGGGAATTCATTTTCCTCATTCATGTATCTCTTTTGTTTGTATATAAAAGCCAAGAAACAGACAGGAAAAACCCTCTCCAGTACTCCAATACAACTCCATACAGCTGTCACTGATTTGGAAGGGGTAATTTGTTTTTAAATGAAGAATGTTTCCCACCGTGTAAGTGTTCCCCAGTCTCTTATGGATCAACAAACTCATTATTTTCCCTCACTTATCCTCTGTCTGATGAATTAAAGTAATTAAACTTGTCTAAAGGAATGTGCTTTCTGTATTTTGGGAATAATTTATTTATACCTTGAAGGTATTTCACGCAGTCTGATATTCACCTCTGAGAACTTATTGTTCTGAACGTTCATAGTTGATTACCACGAGTATGGCCTATTACTCTGCCATGATTATCTTTATTTAATTCATTTTATTTTAAAATATTTTTAAAGGTTGTGACTTATTTTGCCTTCTGTTCTGTCTTGCTTCCAAGAGATTGTTTTGTTGTCCCAGAAGGAGAACAAGATTTAGCGGAAATAGTTAAACTTGGCCTTAGTGTTTCTAGGCACTAGCTGGAACTACAGAGCCTCTTGAGCTGTGTCTGCACTGGGAAGTGTTTCTTCCTGGTTATGGCAGGTCTCCAGACTTGCTTTTCTATTTGGGGCTAAGGGGAAATGAAAGGGCCTCCTTGTTGTGCTAGTAGCTCTGCCCCCCAAGTGCTCTGGAGAATTTTTGAGGTTTAGTAACTACAGACTCATCTATAGGATTATTTATATTACTGTAAGTGGGCCAAACTGCATCTGGTTTGTTTGACTTTGTGGTTACATGCCAGAGAGTTCAGCAGTGCTTTGAGGTCCTGGGGACACTGCTGATGGGTTAGGAAGAAGTGTGAGAGGAGTGGGTGAGTCCTTCTGCCCTGCAAGAGCCACAGGGAGCAGAAATAGCTGGGAAGGGGAATGCTCCCCCTCTCACCCAGACCTGCAGTCTAGGCAAGGCCACATGACATATAGAGTTTCTATGTATGAGGAATGATCTGGTGATTAACTATAAATAAAAGCTGTAAGAAATCTAACATGGATTTTGTTACAATAAATTTGTCCCAAAGTTGCTTTTCAGAAATTGCTTGTGTTTTTTATTTACAAAAAATACATGCTTGTGTGTTTGGACTTGATATGTGAAACTGTACGTCAGTTTACTCCTTGGTAAATTATTAATACTGCTTTTTTTATTAGTAATAACAAAGTGTTCTGATCCAAGATATTGTTCCTCAGATAAAGCTAGAAGCTAGTGCTAAAATGATCTTTAGTGTGCTCAATAAAGCATTTTTCCTAGAAGATAGACACTTGGCGCAAAATTAATGGAGTAAGACAGAGTTACCTTTAATTGGAAGCTTCCACACCATCAGAATTCTGTACATGGACACGTGCACACATGGCCTCCCAAGGGATTACACCTTTTTATATGTTTTCTTAGTAATTAACATATAGATATCTATAGCCAACCCTGCCACGGAGTTTTCCAGGAGTCCACCCCCAGTGGTCTTCAGCTCTGTCCCTCGGAGAGAGCCCACATGGGGTTTGGCCCTTTTCTCGTGTTTTGTCTTCAAGCTATCTGCAGGTGGTTTCCTCAACACATCATGTCCTTGGCAAGGCATGGGAAAGTCCAAGATAGTACCCAAGAATGTGCCTAGTGGCTTCTAATATGCAAACAATCCAGGAAGTTTCACATAATCCTAAAAGTTTTAAAAATCTACAAAATACACTTAAATCTTTAGGCATCACCACCCAAATAGATGATTCCATTCAGCAATTACACCATTTAATCAGATGATGCATCCTGTACTCTCTACCCTATCCCAAACATGGAGAAAGACCAACTCTATTTTCTCCATGGCTAGAAGAGAGATTACTTGTTTCATTTTCATCCAATTCATTTGATTATTTATTTTAAGTTAGAGTGGTTGACCATTTCAGACTGATGGTTTTGCTAATCCTGGTCTATGTCAAACTTGCTCTGGACTTTATTACCTCCTTCTTGCTTGGCTAGATTGAACTGAGCATAGGTCCCTTGGTTTCAATAGTGATAAGAGTTTCTTATAGAGTAGAGAATCAAGTACTGTGTTGGGTAACATGGTTTATTCATGGATATTTTAAAAAGATCTGAACAGAGGTAGGACATGGTTTATTCATGGATATTTTAAAAAGACCTGAACAGGGGAAGGAGTGAAACACTGAAGAAAAAATGCTGAGGTGCAGCTACTTGAATACTTGATGTTACCAAAATAAAAAAAGAAATAAATCTCACACACAAGTACAGAAGTAAAAAGAAAGGCTATTATAATATTGCATGCAGTTTCCTTTATATTTTGAAACAGAATACCATACCTTTGTAATATAAACTATGTGTAACCTGATTTTAGGCATGTGTTGCAGTATATGATCCTATTTCACAGAATCATAGAATCATTTGGGTTGGAAGGGAGCTCTGGAGGTCATCTAGTCCATTTCTGTTTCCACTGGGAATCAAGAGAAAGATCCTTGTTAAAATATAGCTGTACTTTCAAGCTTGGTCATGTGATCATTTCTTTTCTGGGGAAACCAAGGCTTGTGAATGACATTTATGCCCTAATATGTGTTGGACATGCACGGGGCTCACAAGTGAAATCTGTTGAGCATTTTTGTATTGATTTTGAACATGTTACCTTTTGAACATGTTATCAATAGTGCAGTTTAGTAAACGATGTATAGTGAAAGGAGTATCAGTAAAAATATTTGTATTACAATTCAAATAATGTTCATGTTCCAATCTAAAAAGAAAAGTTGCCATTATAGTTAAATGGAGTCACTAGAAATAACCTGGCAAATATGCATGAAAACCTCAACATTTCAATGTCCTCACTCCATTGGAAAATGTGAAGTACCACTGGTTTATTGCCCAAAATATTATATAGAAAGTACTTTATCCACTTAACCTCTAGGGCTTATTTACTATTTACTCTTAGTATTCATAGGTTTATATCATCTCTGTGCACTAGAGAAAGTAGTTCGGACTTATGCTATGTGATGACAGGGTTTGGTCAACACATTTCTCAGTGCAGCTTCTCCATAGTATGCCCTGAAACTCCTTTGGGTTTTTTGTTTCTAAAATCTCCTCCTTAGCTCACTTTAGAATTTAGAAAAATTCTTTTCATTCTTTTTAAAAATGACCTCCTTTTGTTCCCTTCCAAGAGAAACAAAAAAAGAAGGGTGACATATTTCACTGTGGTTTTTCCCTTTCTTCTGTTAAATCTCAAAAAAGTGCAGTGATAGATTACTCTCCACGACATACAGAGTTATATATATGGGATATAGTCATATGAAGTAGTTTTTGGTTTTTATTTAGGCGCTGGGACTTGCAGAGTTATTCGAATTTTGTAACACTTCGTGTATAGGTTTACCTGTATGGACTTGTAATGCTTACCTTTACACTAAGACTTCTCATTGTAGTGAGATCTCAATTATTTTAGGCCTATACAAGCCCATTGTTCTTTTGTTGCACCCTGTTCTTCTCCTTGACTCTTTCACATGTCTGTCTACCCTCTGCAAAACTCACAGGACTTCACTCTAGTACTTCCACTGACCTAGCCTGCACAATTAGGTCACTGCCCTATTTTGCCTATTTTGTCTGTTTTGTTTTACTTTCTGTATTGCACTGGCCTAGGTACAAACTGTTTTCTTTTTCCTTCCACCATTTCCTTTTTTTCTCTCCATACTTCCCTCTCTTTCCTCTCCTTTCCCTTCATTCATCCAGCTTTATAAATATTTGAAAATACCTGATAATCGTAGTGCGTGACTTTTTGCTCTCTTTGCACACAGAGACATGTACAGAGAGAGAGAAAAAAAATAGTATAGGTATTTTCAAGAGTGCCTGCTTAGTTCTATTGCTTTCTATTTTGGAATAATTGCATTAGGAAATCAGATTTTTTTTTTTTCTGTTCCTTTGAGTGGATTAATCAAGAGTTCAAGTCAGATCCGCTTTTGGTTTGTCACTGAGAGACTAAGGGTTACTTAAAGCTTGATAAGCATCTGTTCATAATAGCTTTTGTAAGAAATTGCTTGCTTTCTGCTGTGACAAACAATTTTCTGGCCTGCAGCGTATACCTGGTGCAGCAGTAAGTGTATCAGAACACAAGCAGAAAGATCTTTTAAAAATTATTTTGTACTGTACTGTAACTACACAAATAAACTACACAAACTACACAAAACTGTTAAAACTTTAATAACTTTAACAGCACAGGATTTGGTTAGGATGATGGAGATTTCACAGTCTTTTGGAAGAATAAAGTTAAAAGACACTCAAATGTGATACTTCCAAACACCCTTATCCGAATTTTCTCTAGTGTTTTTAGCTTGTTATGGAACGCAGACAGGTAAAGACAGCTATACTGCAATGGAAACACCCTCTTCATAGCTTTGTTGTGAATTCTTTTGTTGACTTCTTCCACCTAACATCAACACTTTGACTTCATAGGGAGGATGAGGAAATATGAGAAACTTCAGGAGAGAAAATATGTCAAGCAATTTGTTATTGATGTTTTCAGTCCTCTTTTCTGCTTCCAAAAAATTGTTCATGTGCACAAATTGCACATATGTATATATTTCTTTATAAAGATCAAAAAATGCATACTACATTTAATAGCTATCAAACTATAGCTTAATTTGCATCCTACAAAGCTAATCACAAGTAACTGTCTATCAGTCAGATTTACAAGAGCTGTGTTTGTGTACATGTCTGTCTTGCAGCATTGCACAAGTTCCTTGCCACCTGTGCAGCATCTTGCAGTGCTCTGGGGCAAGGCAAAAGTCTAGAGCAAGAGAATGTGGATCTAATTCTCAGCACCTTCTCTGAACATCCGCTGGCGATCAGCAGCATTTGGCAACCAGTACTGAACCATGTGCACTATGCACATGAGCCCAAACAATGCATTCTAGATGTGCTTCATTTACCATTTTCTGGTAATTTGGTTGGGTTTTTTTATGGACTTTTTGTTATTATTGTTGACCATAATGATTCTGGAAACTTTGGAATTATTTCTCTGTTGTCTAACATTTTTTTTCTATGTGAAAAAGACAGTACATGCTAATGGATACACAAGGAGGAATTTCTACTATCACAAGAATACATATCCTCAGTTAAGCTTTTTTAGTGATTGTTTTTAAAAGTCTAATGCTGCTCAGTAAAGGTACAATAGAGTTCAGGCTGTAGGGGTGGTTTAGTGCAGGCACGTACTCTTTGTTTATAGTAACGTTCTCTTACTTGTAATGTTGGTGTTAAAAGAGACTGGTATTGTGTTGTGCTTTTTGTTTTCCAGCCTCTGGTACATGATTAGAAATATTTGTCCTCCATAAGCTGCAATTAAATTTGCCTTCAAACTTTGGGAAAAAAGAAGAAATGTTAGTGGTTGCAAAATACGTTAAAAGATTAGTTGTTCTTCAGTGTTTTCATTTCATAGCTCTTACCAACTGTATTACTGATTTGGGTAGCTTGTCATGTCAGGAATGACATACAGCCCTTTACATCTATGACATATCTTTTCTTAAATGGGCAAGACCATCTCCTGTTCAAAGAAGCCTCTGTGACTGACATCTCTGTTAGTCATCTGAAAGACAGCTGCCAGCCAATGTTTTTATCCCAAGGGAGCATCTTCTCCACTGCAGGGAATGATGGTAGAACTGACAGGACTGAAAGCAGAATCTGTGCCTATTCCTGTGTTTTTTAGTACCTTGAATGACGTAAAATAATTTGGTACACATGATGATAGGTGTTTTAGCTGAGTTCTTACTCATTTTGCTCAGTGATGAAACCAAAAACACAGAATTAAGATCTTTTCATTATCCTTTGTTACACTGATGGAGCCTGAGTAATTTTCAGTTACACTGATTTAACTCATTTAACTCATTAATGAGTAAGCAATATAGTGATGTAAATAAGGTGTTTTAAAGTAAAGAAATGTAAGTCTCACTCCCTAATAGATTACATATATGCTAGAGAACTCCCAAAAATCAATTACAAAATAATGTAACACTTTATGGTACTGTAAATTACTTGCAAAATAGCTGTGGATTTCAGTACACCTCCTTGATGACTTAAATCTCTAATAAATCTTGTATATGTTCATATGAGTAGCTTTATTAAGAATTTCTGTTAAGGTTGTCAGTGGCAAAATTATTGCGCTTCCAACTTTAATTGGTCCAAGAGGAAGATATCATCCTCTTTGGGATCTTCTAGTAAGAATAGACCTGGGAAAGAGAGATTCATCTTTAGAAATTTCTGATAACCATGCCTTCAGGACATGTCTATGTCACAATATAGAATGTAGCTAAAATTTATTATTCAGTGTGGTTGAACTCAGTTGGCATACAAGCTGGTCAGAGGTAAAATTGTTGAAAAATATGTCCATGTGATTAAATTTTGGCACACAAAATATGAGTCAAACAAAATATTGAATAGTCCAGGGTTGTGGAGCTTTTTAGCACTGACTCTAATACAACTAAAATTAGTTTAAAAACTCTATTATGCAGTAATATTGTAGTGTTTTATGAAATATCTTAGCCCTCCATTCAGTTCCTGGTGCACAAATGTCTATTTTGGATCAAAAGGGAAAGGGAAAAGAAAAAAAACTTGCCCTGAGAGAAGCTGAGGGAGAGAAGCTTGCTCAGCCTGGAGACATACGGCTCTGGGAGCAAGCAGTGGCATCCTCCCATAACTATGGTGATATAATGAAGATAACAGAGCCAGACTCCATGCGGTTGTGCATAGCAGAAGAATAAGACAAGGGTCATAAACTCAAACTCAAAGATTTTTGACCTAAAGAAAAACTTTTACCCCATGAGGACAGCCTTGCAAAGAAGCAGGAGGTCCAGGGAGGTTGATCAGTCTGCATTCTTGGAGATCAGCAAGACCCAACTAGATCAATACCTGAGCAACTTAGCCTGACTGCAAAGCTGTTCCTACTTTCAGCAGGAAGCTGTACTATATACTATCTATCATCCTTGTCAACCTGAATTATCCTATGATCCTATAAGCCCATTTGTCTTTGCTAGAAACATAGAAGTAGAAACTTTTTTAGCTCACCTGCCAATTCTGTTTAAATGGAAGTCTAAGGACCTCTTGGATCTTGGAAGCTGAAAAGACCAATAGGTCCTGTGTTCATCAATGGTAATGTTTGCTGAAAGCTCTCTGAGATCTCCTGTGTAAAGTGATGGTGTACAACAGTGTAACAGCTTACAAATAGATGTCATTTTCTACCTCTAATTACTGAAGGCACACACAACTGAAAATACAGTTTATGCCCCTAAAGGGATATGAAAGTACTTTGGAGCTAAATATATCATACCCAGCAGTTTAATACAGAGTTTTGGTCTGCTAGCTGAGCTTGAAGCAATGATGTGAATTTCTGAACTAGATACTGCTAGTATTTGTATCATTTTGTGTTGGGATATGGTTCATGGCAGAGTCTGTCTGAATGATCTCCCAGCTTTTTAATCTGAAGGCATGAAGGTGATCCTAGAGCACAAAAACCAGCTCCTCCCTTCGAAGATAAATTGAAAGTCTAAGAGGAAAAATGAAGAAGGCTTTCAGTTTTTTTTTTTCTGGACACACCAGTCCTCAAGATGGATCCACAGTTTAAACCATGGCTCTTTGAAAATTAAAATTAAAAAATTGTAGGCTGCAAATTGAGTACCTAATTATACCTCTGGAGCTTTCTTTTGCACAGATGAAAAGTTACATATTATTTCTTCTCTAGTGATTTTTTCTATGGCTGCCCATATAAAAACTACTAAAGCCTTGATTTAGAAATCATAGCCACAAATATGTTTCTAGTTTAATTCAAGTGGCTGAAATTGGCATTGTTTCCCATGTGCTGTATCCATAGGTGGTGTTCAGCCTGAACATTAAGCAGATAGGTTGCTAGATAAAGTGTTAGACACCAAGAGAACTCATTTGGTTAAGAAAAGTCATATTTAGGGGAACTGGAGTCAAAATCTCTATATAACCTTAAGCATGCTGTTTAATTTCTATGTGGTTCAATTACGTGGCTGTAAACCGAGGATCATTGCAATATCTGATTTCCTGTATATTCAGTCTTTCAGGCNGCTATCCGCTATCCTCTTTTTATCAGCGCACTTGGAAAAGGCGCTGATGAGGAGCGTGGATGGAGCCCTCCCTGGATCTTCATTTGCGAAGCCTAGCCACAATATTCAGTCTTTGATCTGACATGTTTATCAACTAAATAAAGGAGATTAAGAGCCCATTAACATAGCATGTACAAGCTATGTGACAAAATGTTGTGGCTGCTAAATTCAATAACCATTATACCACCCTCAGGCACATGGTATAATTTTTGGGGTTGTCCTGTGCATAGAAAAGAGTTGGACTCAATGATCCTCCTGAGTCCCTTCCAACTCAGGACATTCTATGATTCTATGTTACTGTGATTGTCAGTGCAAATAATCAGATAACATCTGAGTTGAACTGTCTAAATCTGCAGCTTGACTTATATCTTGTATTTGTTCAATTTCACACAGACATGCACCCCCTTGGGAGTATGTTTGGAGGTTCAGTCTTAAAACTGCTGAGAAATTACACATTAAGCAATCTTCTCACTTGCTAACTGAATGACACTTTTTTGCATACTTACCATAATTAAAAACAAAAAAGATATTTCTGTTGCAGTGTTTGAATAATAAGGTGATTTTCTAATTGATCTATGTAAATTGACACATATTTTAAATTTCAGCTACCTGTGTGTGTGTGGAGAACATATAAACTTGGTAGATGAGCCTTACAACATATATCATCCTCTTGCACTATGAATATGTAAGTTATGTGGTTTATTATAGTTTCTTAAAAAAAGGATTTTGAATACTCCAGTACTTTTTTAGATTAGTTATTTGCCACCAGCAACCAGTGGTTCCAGGAATTAGACATGCAGATTGAACTTTCAATTAAAATTAGTCACTCTTTCAAAAACATCCTTGTCTGCTGTCAAAAGCTATGGGTAAAAAGCTTTCTCAACAGTCAGTGATTTTGAATATCAAATCTATCTTTTGGTACACCTCAAATAAACATCACTATACTAATGGCTATAAAAAGGCATTGAAATTTTGAATCCTTTAATTTGATTCTGAGCTCAGGACAAAAAGTGGTATTAATAAAAGTTATTTCCTTTATGCCTATCAATTTATTCTTATTTATGTTCAGAGGACAAATGCCTGATTTCTAAAAAGAAATTTGCTGCTCCCATAAAGCTTTTAAATGACAGCTTTGAAAGCTGAACTCCTTTACACAGCCACAGAGTATACAAAAATAGGCAACAGCTGCAAAAGGCTTGCAATACCGCCCTCCCAATGTGGCATAGATCTGACCAAAGGGAAACAGGTTTTAGTGTCCATTTGATGAATACCATGAGCAGAAGACATTTGCTACATTACAGGTATCTGAAGGGAATGTTCAGGCACAGTCTGAAAATCACTTGGGGTCTCCTGTGGCCCCTGGTACGATAACTGTACCGACAGCAGAGGCAGCATTAAACTCATTGCCCACAGGAAAGTGTGGGGAGTGATACCCATGTTCCTATAATCCTTGGATGGGTAGGATGAGCTCATTAGCCTTCTGGCAGTCATCCTAGGAGAAGGACAACTCTGATTCCAAACCCGGGCAGATGGAGCTCGTTTAGCCCTGGAAGGCCTTCCACCTAAGAGGTTAAACCTCCGTCCTAAGGACTTGGCTGCCAGCGTCCAAGCTTGCTAGGCCCTGGCAGATGAACCTTAGGACTAAAGGGTGGGTCAAGCTCTGCGCATGCTGTGTCTCACCTAAAAAAAATCCATAGCGCAGGCTCGAGGGTGCTATCCGCTATGCTCTTTTTATCAGCATGCTTGTAATAGGTGCTGATGAGGAGCGTGGGTGGAGCCCTCCCTGGATCTTCGTTCGCAAAGCCTAGCCACGACGACGACGAAGGGAATGTGGTTCTGTGTTTCATTTTGAACATAAGCCACACTTATAACAATCTTTGATGCTGCAAACCTTTCTGAGGAAAGAGGAGATAAGTAAATACCTTTGTGCTATGCCTTTTCTCCCTCTGTCCATGTCAGGTGTTGATGAGATCTTAAGGACAAGCACATATAATGCAATTTCTTATTATGATTTTACATATGTGTTCTAAAATAATTAAACCAATGTTATGTAAATGGTAGTCCTCTCTCTGAAAAGAATCTCAAATATCAGGCATATTAGAGTCTTGAAAACAAAGGCAAAGAGTGATAGACTAGATTGCTCTGAAAATGTGAAAAAAAAATGGAGTTTTTTTCTTGTAAAGCAGAGAGCTAGGATAATTGAAAATGTTGCAAACATATCTCTGAGATGGTATTAGGTATGAGATATTTCAGTTTAAAGGCTATGACCAGCTGAGAACAGAAGTACCTTCTCAACTTTGGAACCATTATTCTGGGGCTAATTTTGTACGTATCTATATCTACACACAAAATCCCTATGCAATATACATGTCTTAAACATCTTCTCTGCATTGTGTATAATAATGTAGCTTATGTCTAAAAATATTTCATAGCACATTTTATTTTCAGAAAGGATCAAAATGTCAAATCTAGGAACAGTTTTAGTACAGATACTATTGTCTCAAATTAAAAAAAAAATGTGAAGGTCTCTGAATAAATTAGCACAGTTACCATGGAAACATAGTGGGCAAGGAATATTTATAGTTGCTGCAAGCAATGATTTTGCAGTTTAATACTTTAAAATGTCAAGCAACACAGTCTCTAAGACAAAATAAAATTTTGTTTGTTTGTTTGTCAGTCTGTATATTCACAGATTTCTGTTGAAATATGTTTTCAATTCTTGCCTCCAGAAAAAAACAACCAAAACCTCACAAAAGATCAAAGCTCTGGTTGATTTTAGCCTCTTGTTAGCTTAAAGCATTTTTCAGCTATAAAGACAAATAACATCTTGTCAGACTTAGGTACGCTATTTAAGTGTGTGATCATTAAAGCCAACAACTGCAGATTTTTTTCAGAGCTAATGAAGTTAAGAATCTTTTTAAAGGAAGTAAACTCTAACATTAATTGCAATTACCAAAATTGTATATGCGTTATTCATAAAAGCAAGACAGCAAGTATCTGATATTCCTATTAAAACAAATGTTATTCTAATTTGTTTATTGAAATAGTGTATTATAATAACATAGGGAAGCACTAGGAAATGATCTAAGTATACATTAAACATGAGAGGTCTGACTATTTACATTATAGCTCCCATATCCATTCCCAACTAAACCCAACAATCTTGCCGGGGAAATAAGACAATTAACTTCATTGTGTTGGTACATTGGTATGAACATAGTTTCATAATAATAAGGATGGACTAAGGCTTCGCTTGTCCTTAGTCCTATGCAGCCATAGCATTTAAAAATGTTTTTTCTCAGTTCTGCATTCCCTCAACACCTAAGTAAAAAGGATTCTGCAGAGAAGTGTGTGTTGTTGTGATGTACAAGCACACAGGAGGAAGGGGAAAGGTGAGTGTTGTGAGGGGTAAGAAGGTGGCATAGTGGTATACACAAGTGTCCTTAAAAGGTACTTTTAGAAGATGCTAGGAACAACCTTGACATCCAAGCACTAATAGCAAAGTTTGTGGCATTTATCCTGCAATTTTATCTCACAGATGCTTTGTGACATGATGCGTACATCCATGATTTTCAAATGCTTTTTCTCATCATGCCTAGCCTTATTTGATTATAAGTACTTTGTAACAAGGGGAGAAAGCATCAGCATTATTAAGTATCTGGCTTTCAGAAAGTATGTGCTCCTCTAAGTCTCAGGGGCATATATGAGCACTATGATAGCTATAATCAAGACCTTCCTTGGTGGGCCTGAACATCTGGAGGTACATTTATGTGTAGTGAAGTTGAAGGCAGTCTCTTTCCTCTCTCACTAATGGGATTAAGTGAGAAAAATTCTCATATACTTCAAAGTAATAGAGGCTGTTACAAAATTTAAAATATTTCCTTAAATTAAAAAGTCATTTTCTAACTTATGTACTGCTTCAGCACAATCTATTAGATGGAAATGGTTTTTAAACTCTAACTTAATTAAACATTTGAGAAACTGCATATCACTAAACATGGGCACACTTGCACATCTCTAAGGAAATCAGAGGGCATCAAGAAGATAGAGAAGAAAAACTACAAAATAAAACCAGTTTCTACTACATTCCTTTAATAAGAAAGGAATCCCTTTTAAATCTAGAGGGATTCTTCCTGTGTAGTTCTGTTTGAGTAAGGGATAAGAACAAAATTAATCGAACCTCTCATAAATTACATGAAAGAACAGAAATAAGACATGAACTTCTAATGTACACTCATTCATTTTCAAGATTTTACACTGCAAAATGCTGTCAATTGTAACAGCGAGTCAGTTCTAAGCAAGATGAAAGTATTATATACATTATAGCATTGGATAGGACCATATAAATTTAAGGAGGACTGCAGAAACAAAGGCAAAATGCTGAACAGCTCAGGTTTTCTTCTCTCAGGAAAACTTCAGACCACTGAGGTCTATGTATGATTTTACCGTCAGTCACAACAGCAGCTGCTGTCTGCTTTGTTTACCAAATTGGAAATGATAATTTCGTGATTTATATAACATTCAGGGAGAAAAATGAAGGTGACATTTCTGCTCACATATTGAAAGTGAAATTTCTGAGTGCTAAGTTTGCAAATAAAAGGAAAGCTTCATGATCAAAGATTTGGATTTCTTGATGGTCATTTTAACTATGTGCTAAATTGCTTTAGAAAATGTTTCCTTATTTTGGTCTCTTCTTCCTCTTCTTGAAAATTCTTGCTTTGCTCTGTCATTTCCTTGTTACAGAATCATTTCCCTTATTTTTTTTTATGTGCCTGTAGCACAACATCTTTTGCTTTTTCAGTTTAAATAACATATTTAGTTCAAGGTTTCTAGAAATAAACAGATCTTGCCAGCACTTTGCTAGATTGTTACGTTCTGTGTTGATACTCCTGATTGAACACATTGGTGTTTTAATTGCCATTGCTGTATACCATATTCTTAAAAAAGGATTTTGATTTTTTTTTATGGATAAAATTATTTTAGTATGTATGTAGTGGATATCTTAATGTGCTATATGTCAGCAGTATATTCAAGGTGTATAGCATCATTAGTGATTCACTGAACTAAAACGTTTTTCATTGTAGCAGCAAAGATAGAAATAGCAATGTGTATTCAAGGAACACCACAGATATTTTCAAACAATAAATTGTATATTAAGTAATATATGGTGGAGCAACAGAGAGAAGCTGTGTAGCATTTCTTCAGGTCTTCCTAAGAATCTAGATTAGAAAACACTGTCTCGTACTTATTTACATGTCAGCCTCCAGCAGGATGCAACTTGACCTCAGGTTGACTCCAGAGTCACAAGCTAAAAGGAACAGTTATGCAACTGAAAGTGGCTAAAATTAACCACGCAAAACCCCAGAAGGCTGGGGTGAGGGTACCCAGAAACCATACAACTTTAAGGAATAATGTTTACTTATTTCACTGGCTTGCATTATTGCAGTGTCCATCTTTATTGTGCTTACAGACCATTATCTTTCAATTTCTTCGCATAATTTTCTATTTTCCAGCTCATTTATTGCAAAATACAATATTCTTTGCATTAGATATAAGTTGTATAGTGAATGCACAGGAGCCCTGCTTCAATTTAAGAAAAAAAAAAAGAGGGGGGGGAATATAAAGACATAAAAATGTAGCTGGCATTTTTCTTTGAAAGCTTCAACTTTATTATTATCTGTATTCTGCTCCACAGTTTCTTTAGTGAGAAGAACAGAATTCCTCCCCAGAACAGCATACTCAGAAGCTGGTGGGAGGATGTAGATGGCAGAAGGAACAGATCCTCCCTTTCACAATTTTGCCCTTTCTGTGACCAGTGCAAGATTACCTGCAGGCTGGGTATGACAGGGCTCTATCTCCCCAGCTCTTCCTAGGAGTTGGGGGAGTTACTCCCTGTAATAACCATCTTTGTCAAGAATCAAGACTCTGGAAATTTCCAGGAGGTGTGTTGGGGGCACATGCCATCTACTGAGTGCACCTATGAGGACTTCTAGAAGGACAGAGATCATCACAGTAGTTTAGAATAGCAGTTATTGGTTGTCCACTAAATAGCCTTTTCTTCTCTGAATAACCTGAGATTCACCACACGTTTATGCAGGTGATACACTCCCACAACCAGCAGCTGGGGCTTCTGGAGCCAGACCTGTATTTCCAGTTTTGTCCTCAGAAACAGAAACATCCACCATAGCTTATTACATAGGAATAGCATGGACTAATCAGAAAACTTGAAAGACAGAAAAATAAAACATACAAGAAAAAAACGCCTCTTTCTGAAATCCAAGGACTATGCCATAAAGAAATAAAGTAGTGTGACATCAGAAACCAGTAGATTAGAAATTTTGTTAGAAAACAGGCCTCACTGGCAATTAATCTAGGGTAGGGAAAGACTACTTTGTCCACTGCTAAAATTAGATGCTATTGCAGGAAGGATAAGCAGCAGGATTTAGCAACAGGTTTATTATGATTACAGACACCATGCATAACTGTCAGATCTGGATCTAATGCCCTAGCTTCAGCACTGAGGGCCCAAGAGCTTTTGCTACTGTGGGAAAGTAAAAGCCTTATGAAAAGGCTAGGCAAGAGAGATAGAAAAGACAATATCAGTGCTAGTTCCTTCCTTGTAGTCTAGAGTAGCACCTGGAACACAAAACTTGTGTTATTTCAGTCAGACCTTCTTTATGTCTCCTTTCTATTCACCACCACTTTATTTTCTGTCCTCTTTTTTCTCCTTTCACCTTCAGTGTAATAGAAGTCAGGCTTATCAAAATAAGTTTTTGCACACTTCCCTGCACAGATGACCAGAGACATTAATGATAAAAAAGTTTACAACAGTTCACTGCTAGTGCAGGTCTCAACTGACAAAGTCTCTTATGTAGAAAGATGATGCCTTCAAATTAACTCAGATGCAGAACTCTACAGCACAGCTCCATCTTGGAACACAGGAGGCAGATCCAAATGTCCAAATCTCTCATCTCTGGAAACTTTACTACTACTTCACTGTAGCATCCAAATAATGCTTCACAAAAGATGTTGCATTAAGGCTGGTAAAGACCTGTGTTGCGTTTGCGTTTCTCCACTGGTGAGGTTGTGAATAAGACCGCTTTAGAAAAAAAAACCTGTATTTTCTGCCTTTGCAATACTTGTGTTTGTATTGAATCTGCCTATGGGTTTTTGCTAACTCTGACAATGAGAGAAGAGACATTCCAGCTCTCCCCCCCCCCTATTTTCCACCCAAAGGTAGTAGTTGGTATTTTCAAGTTCACAGCTAGGTCACTAAAAGCTGTGGAGAGAGTGAAACTATGTTAAAATGGAAAGCTTAATTCTTCACTTTTCAAATGTTTAACTGTATTTGGTTATACGTTATTTTTTTTTTTTTACTTTGCCTTTTTTACAAGAAGTCTAAAAGATTTATAATGGTCATTATCTGACAAGAAAAAAGTGTATCTCTGTATCCAAAACTTCAAATCTCTAATATTGTAGAGTGAAAGGTTCACATAGATTGTTGTGTAAAATGCAAACACTTCCTGGACAATGAATATGATTCAGGGGTATTAGTAAGCTGAAATTCACAAAATCCCTGATAGCAAGATATTTGCTCTGGTGTAGAGAATTCTTAATGAACTGAAGTTCTGAGCACATATTAATATTTTGGATAAAACGCAGTACATCTGAAAACCAAGGAATATGCAACTTACAAAGGCAGGTGGAAAAAATGTCAGTAACATACTTTGTAATACAATCAGCAGATAAGGTTTAACATAAGCATATAAAGAATTTGACCATACTCTTCCTTTTCCCTGAATAATGTAGCTATTGTTAAAATTTACCAAGTTCTCAATTGTAAGCCACTGANCTCCTTGTGCTGTCGGCACAGTTATCGCACCAGGGGCCACAGAAGACCCCAAGTGATTTTCAGACTGTGCCTGAAGCCCCTGAGTATACCTAAGAAAGAAACAGGAGACTAGTTCAAAATGAAATCATAACCAGGTGTTACACTGCAAGGCAACAGGAGGAAAAATCTACTTCACCGCAAAAGTTCCTTGTTCTAAGCTGGTAGCAAACTTGATTACACTGCTATCTATCTAGAATTGCAATCTGTGCTAGAATAGCTAAAAAGGAAAGTTACTGTTATGGATTGGATGAAATAACGAGGCTTGTGGATTGGAAAAGGCAGAGTAAGTTTAACTATTTTAATAGAAAGCAACAGCAGCAGACAAATATATACAAGCAAAGATACAGAGCCAGCAAGATCCAAACCTCCCACCTTCCCTCCTGGTCGCTATATTACCACAGCTGTAACCCAAACATTCAGGCCCAAGCCACTAGAAGCTGATAATGTTTTTTAAAACATACTGCCAGCTTTCAGAGGAATACAGTCATGTTTAAAGGAACCCTGGCTAGAAGCAAAGCCATTTTAGCAGAATTAATTCTGCTCCAGCCCAAACCAGGACAGTTACCAAAGCCACAATGCTGCAGTAGCATGCTCAAAAAACCTCCTAAAACATCAAGACCTTATTTTTTTCTTGACTGAGAATCCTGTGTCATTTCTAGAGCTAATAAGTAGGACTTCTTGACATTTTCCAGGAAGGAAAACACTAACTTGAAGACTCTTTAGAGCTGCATTTTGCTGAAAGTTCTTTAATTCACACCACCTTTGTTCTCTTTGTTATTGATCTTTCTTGAAGTATCAAAATGAGTCCATATTGGCATTTATGACAGACATTGGGTAACTTGATGAAAGGGATAACATGACATGATACCTCTTATAATAAGACCTTGAACTAAGCAATGTAGAAAATCCCTTGCAACTAAGGGTTTGTACATATATGCATGCACTCGAGCCAGGATTTTTTTCCTCTCCTAGGAAAAGGCTCACGTCTACACTTAATTCAAAGGATGAAAGCTAAGAGGTGGGAAAAGGAAGAAGAAGGACAAATTGTTAATTTTTTTTCCAGCTAATGCAGATTTATATCAAAAGAAATATGTGAGTGTAGCATAATACACTGTTAAGAAAAAAAATTGAGTGAAGTACGTAATTAAAGAATAGTAGTATATAGAAATTACTACTAAGCATTTTAATTGCTTGATCCCTTTAGGAAAATGGTCGCAGACATCTTCCAAGATAAATGTTCAAACTTCTTATTTCTTATGATTAATTTCCTACTTTTTGTGATTGTAAAGGTAAAGATTTATTCAAATACCTTTTTTTTTTAATCTATGTTGAATTCTGTAGTGTTGAAATACACGGAGCACTTCAGAAAAAAAATTGCTATGTAAAAATAATTTCATTCTTCTTTAAGCACAGGATGAAGATGGATGATAGCTGTAAGTATATTACTTTGCAGTAAAAAAAAAGAGTACTAAGGGAATTCTATAAACTTGCATGATTAATAGAAAATATTTGATGAAATGCACGTTAGTGTTCTATTAGAAGAAAGTAATCTTTTTTGACTGAAAGTCTGCCTTTTTAATTTTCATGCCTTTTTCCATCACCATCAAGGCTTTGCAAAGCAGTGAAGTTCATGTTTTACATTCTCAACAATTATCAGTTTTAAATGATTAGAGAGGAAAAATGCAACACAAGAGCTCAACAAGGTCTACTTTTTCCTGTGTGGCTATCTACATATCTGTGTATGTAGACATGTCTGTATATGTGGGTGGTGGGTGTGATTGTAGCACTTGAGCTGACAACATCCCCTATCAAGTTAAAGCTGTCTGGCATTCTTTTGAATTGCTTATGACTTGGCCAAAATTGAAATATTTGGACTAGAATTTTCCACAGTAGGTTTATGCATCAGATAGATATAATTTTATTCAAAATATTCAAACAAAATAGTTCTGCTGTTTTTGAGAATGAGGTTAGGCAAAGTATGTTGTTTCACTAGTATTAAAGAACATTAGAAAACAGTGTCTTGCAAAAGCTGGAAAAGAACCCAGAAGCTGTTAGTTATGCCACCTCTCTCTGGCAGCAGATAGCAGTAAAGGCAGCTGCTGAGAAAATGTCTCCTTTACTTTCTGATCCACATAGAGGGAAGTGGAATATTTTTGGTACCGGACCAAGACTGATGGTGCTATAATTTAGTTATATAAAAGTTGCAGTTGTGCCCCACAACTATGGCTTTTTTTTTTTTTAAATATAAGTTATGAGAAAGTGCAGAGAAGGTGAAACCATCATGTCTCTGCTAAACTGTAGTTAAAAATACACGTGACAGAAAACAGCGATGTCTGAAATTTCCATCCGTACTTCTCTGTTATCCGTGTTACATAGTAGTAAATGACTTTTTCCTTTCCAGAAGACCCTCATTTCATCCAGTGTTTTCTGTTTAGTTACTATATATTTGTTGGTTTTGCTTTATAATGTAGTATAACATTGTTGGATGATGTATCTCAGATGTTTGTGTTATTAGACCAACTTTGAAAACTCTCGAAGGATAATATATGAAGTTGAATCTTACTTGCATTCATTATGTGGGTCCTTATAAAATCTAAAATTGCAGATGTTTCATGCTCATTTTGGATACCTTCTGGCATGCTTCTGGGCTTGACATCTCTCCTTTAAAACTTTGGAGCACTCTTCACCTTTCCAGTCTCCCTCACACATTTGTTATGCTATCTCTATTCCTTGAAAAATAAGAAACCTACCAGGGAAGTGTCATATGGGGGGCAGACCCAAATACTTAGACTTCTTGGATGCCAAGCTTTGTTATTTTCTGTACCTGAGAATACACATAGGACAAGAGGATGAGTCCATAGCATAATTGACTAATGCTGTAGGGATGATATGATGAAGCAGAAAGGTTACTTCCCTACCTTAACCTTCTAAGATACAGTATCACAGTATCAAAGTATAGATTAGGGGTTGGAAGGGACCTAGAAAGATCATGTAGTCCAACCCCCCTGCCAGAGCAGTATCACCTAGAGCAGGTCACACAGGAATGCATCCAGGCCGCTCTTGAATGTCTCCAGAGAAGGAGACTCCACAACCCTCCTGGGCAGCCTGTTCCAGCGCTCTGTCACCCTCACTGTAAAGACATTTTTCCTCATGTTAATACTAAACCTCCTGTGATGCAACTTTCTCCGATTCCCTCTTGTCCTAACATCGGATGACATTGAGAAGAGCCTGGCTCCCTCCTCCTGACACTCGCCCTTAACATATTTGTAAACATTAACGAGGTTCCCTCTCAGTCTCCTCTTCTCCAGGCTGAAGAGACCCAGCTCTCTCAGCCTGTCCTCATAGGGCAGATGCTCCACTCCTTTAATAATCTTGGTGGTCCTGCGCTTGACTCTCTCCAGCACCTCCCTATCCATCTTGAGCTGAGGGGCCCAGAACTGGACACGGTATTCCAGGTGGGG
>VWZO01011415.1:72905-96422 GCA_013396975.1 Bucco capensis | reverse complement strand
TCTCCCAACACATGTCTGGGTAATTAAAGTCCCCCATGACAACCAGAGCCTGTGATCTCGAGGCTACTTCCAGCCGCTTATAGAAGGCCTCTTCAGTTTCATTATCCTGATCAGGTGGCCTGTGGTAAGCACTCACTACAATATCTCCCATATTAGACTCCCCCCTAATTTTGACCCACAAGGTTTCCACCTGCTTATCATTGCCCCCCAAGGAGAGCTCAATACATTCCAAATGCTCTCTCACATAGAGAGCAATCCCACCTCCTCGCCCTGCCAGCCTATCTCTCCTAAAAAGGACAGAGCCATTCATGACAGTGTTCCAGTCATGTGAGCTGTCCCACCATGTCTCAGTGATTGCAATGAGATCAATGTCCTGAGATCACACATAGATCTCAAGTTCATCCTGTTTGTTCCCCATACTGCGTGCATTAGTGTACAGGCATTTGAGTGAGTAACCAGTGCTAGAGCTCCGCCTGACCGGCACATCCCCTGAGGTAACAGCAGAGCTGGCACAACACCCAAGAAACTTTACAGAGTTGTTCCCTACGAACCAGGTTTTTCCCCCTTCCTACTTCGAATCTAGTTTAAAGCACGGTTAATGAGCCCAGCCAACTCCCGTGATAAAAATCCTTCTCCCCTTCTGAGAGACATGCACCCCATCTGCCGCCAGTAGGCCTGGCATCCTATAAGTTGACCCATGGTCGAAAAGCCCAAAGTCCTGCTGATGGCACCAGGCTCGAAGCCAAGAATTTATCTGATGGGTCCTCCTTAGCGTTTCTGGGTTGGCCCCTGCAACAAAGGGGATAGAAGAAAAAAATACCTGCGCTCCCACTCCCTTGATCAGTTGACCCAGGGCCCTAAAACCTCTCTTGACACTCTTCAATTTTCTTTTTTCAAGATCATGATTTCCCAGCTGAAAAGTCAACAAAATACTTCTTTTCCCTCTGTCATTTTGTTTGATGGATGGATCTCTTCTTTGAAGGAGTCCTGCAGGTCTGAAATCACCAGGACTTACCAGGGACAGGGACAGGCAACATCCACAAAGAGGGAGCAGAAGGAAAGGACTGTGCTTAAATTAGTGTTTGGAGGGAATGTAAGAGCAAGACAGCAAATAAAAAACAGTAGAGCATATAAAAGCAAATGTTATAAGTGCCATACATATTATTCCTAGAAAAGTCCTTGGAAAGGCATCTGCTTGCCTCTCTCACAAAAGCTTTAGACAAGAAAACACACTCTTTAACTATGTGGGTATCTAGAAGCTACTCAAAATTGCAATTAAACCTGTTTGCTTATGGGGACCCAAATAACAGAGAAGATCACAGTTCACTCTGTCGTTAACATAAAAATCCAATCTGTCTCCCTAAAAATTGTTCCTAGTGCAAGATATGGGTTCACAGCCTGAGACAGATCCAGACAGGACTCAGGCATCATCGTCGTCGTTGTGGCTAGGCTTCGCGAACAAAGATCCAGGGAGGGCTTCATCCACGCTCCTCATCAGCGCCTTTTCCAAGCGCGCTGATAAAAAGAGGAGAGCAGATAGCACCCTCGAGCCTGTGCTATGGATTTTTTTTAGGCGAGACACAGCATGTGCAGAGCTGGACCTACCCTTTAGCCCTAAGGTTCATCTCCCAGGGCCTAGCAAGCTTGGACGCTGGCAGCCATGTCCTTAGGACGGAGGTTTAACCTCTTAGATGGAAGGCCTTCCAGGGCTAAACGAGCTCCATCTGCCTGGGTTTGGAATCAGAGTTGTCCCTCTCCTAGGATGACTGCCAGAAGGCTAATGAGCTCATCCTACCCATCCAAGGATTATAAGAACATGGGTATCACTCCCCACACTTTACCATGGGCAATGAGTTTAATGCTCCCTCTGCTGTCGGCACAGTTATCGCACCAGGGGCCACAGAAGACCCCAAGTGATTTTCAGACTGTGCCTGGGACTTAGGCATAGGATGGTCCAAACTGCCTCAAGCGAAGTATAGACAGGTGGAGTAGTCATCATCAGCAATGCCATCTTCCTTTACTGTGCCAAACATGATGCTCTCACGGCATCCAGACTGCATAGCAGGAGCTGGACTGAGGCTGGTCAGAGACTTTGGCCCTAAGGACATAGCGAGCTCCACAATAGGACAGCATTATGCCATTTTGCCATCTTAGTCTCCTTGCAGTCTCAGTAACTTAACCAGGTCCAGGATTTTATTCCTTTATGTATCAGGTAACTGTTGAGAATGAATCCATACAACTTGAAAGGTATTAATGTCTTGAGTAAAGAAGTATTACTGTAAAGACTTTTTAGCCATATTCTGCATCTTAATACTAACGTTCAACCTTCCTGGGCTGAGCCTGTTCTCAAGTGCATGGAAAACTCTCACTAACTTCAGTCAAACCCCAGAAGTAGATGCTGTGGGAAAGAGACTGCTTGTATTTCAGGGCAGTGAGAAATGATTATTCCCTTCCAGATGTGTTTGCATCAGTCATCATGACTAAGTCTGGAGCTGGCTTATGGTTGACAAATTCATGTAACTCCCTAAGCAGAGACTGGGACCTAACAGAAGTCATATGCAATACTACCTCCGTTTGCAAAAATATGTCCTAATTAAAAAACACAGAATTCACCAAGGGTTTTGTTAAGCAATCTGTCAATTACCAAAAAGTAGATGTAGCTCCATTTCAGACTGCATTCCCTGATTTAATAGGTCTCTCTCCAACCATGACACAGTAGCATTCAATAAAGACACATTTATCATAAATTCATAGAATCAATCATAGAACAGTAGAATCATAGAATGGTTTGGATTGAAAGGGACCTTTAAAGGTCATCTACTCTAAACCCTCTTCAGCAAACGAGACATCTTTAACAAGATCAGGTTGCTCAGAGCCCTATCCAACCTGAGCTTGACTGTTTCCAGGGATGAGGCATCTGTCACCTCTCTGGGAAACTGTTCCAGTGTTTCACCACTCTCACTGTAAAAAATTTCTTCCTTATATCTAGTCTAAATCTACTTTCTTTTAGTTTAAAACCGTTACACCTTGTCCTATTGCAACAGGTCCTGCTAAAATATTTGACTCCATCTTTTTTATAAGCCCCCTTTAAGGCTTTGTGGTGCCTTCTCTTCTCCAGGCTGAGCAACCCCAGCTCTCTCAGCCTTTCCTCACAGGTGTACCCTTTAATCATTTCTGTGGCCCTTCTCTGGATCTGCTGAGGGCTCCAGAGCTGGACACAGTACTCTAGGTGAGGTCTCACCTGAACAGAGTGATCAGGTCAGTTATAAGGATCATCTCCTGATCTGCTGGTCACACTTCTTTTGATGCAGACCAGAAAAGCAAAGTACTTTTTAAATCTATTTGGCTCATTATGAAGCAGACGTGATTTCAATGGAAAACATTTTAATACCAAAATACCAAGATTTTAGGCACTACAAAAGGTTATCAGCCAAACTCTTATAATCGGTACTTGCAAATGCTATATTAAGTCTGCTAGTGTTTACATTTTATCTTGTATTAAAGATTATTTCTTTTGAAGAAAAAACATTAGTGGCTAATAAAACAGCGTATCAGATTCTTCATAGTGTAAATTGATGTGGTTCAAATTAACTTAGCTGTGTCAACTGAGGTTCAGGCTTGAGTTTAATGGGATAGTGAGGGATTTTGCAGGCAACATCAAAAGAAACTCTGATATCAAAATAACTGAAAATTCATAAGCAAATCTTTTAAATCCTTCTGCTCCCTATAAAGTTCTTTAAAATTCAAATGGAAAGAAAATTAGATAATGTATCTAAATATAGAGGATATTCCTGACTTAAAGCAAAACTGGTGATTTCTTCTGTTATTCAGATTGTCTAATTGGATTAAAATTATTTTCTATTAAATCAATTTTCCATTAAATTTATTATATTTTGTATATTCCATATGTGTAATAAATCTTTTCCAATGGAATCTTTACTCATTGACATTATGAATTGTCTTGCATTTGTTAACAAGATTGCTGTTAATGTATAGCTTTGTATGTGTGCAAAATTATCTTTATCTGCATCCTGTATTCAATCCAGTTTTTATGTACTAGACATTTAAAAAGCAGCACAGTACTTGAGAATCAGAATCATAGAATCATTAAGCTTGGAAAAGACCTCTAAGGTCATCCAATCCAACCACTGACTTAGCACTGCCAAGTCCACCACTAAACCATGTCACTAAGCATTCTGTCTACGTGTCTTTTAAATACCTCCAGAGATGGTGACTCAATCACTTCCCTGCACAGCTTATTCCAGTGCTTAAAAACCCTTTGTGTGAAGAAGAAATTTTTCCTAATATCCAATCTAAGCCTTCCCTGGCGCAACTTGAGGTTGTTTTCTCTTACCCTATCACTTGGTACTTGAGAGAAAAGACAGGCACTCACCTCGCTACAACCTCCTTTCAGGTAGTTCACAGAATCACAGAATCACGAAGTTGTAGACTCCCCTGAGTCTTCTTCTCCACAGACTAAACAACTCCAGTTCCTCTAGCAGCTCCTCATAAGACTTTTTCTTTAGATCCTTCACTAGCTTCATTGCTCTTCTTTGGACATGAAGAGCAGATTTTAGAATCTACTAATGTTTGGCAATGATTAAGGTACAATTGTTTCTTTCAGCTTATGAAAACATAAAGAAGGCCAAACCAGAAATACTCAGTCCAGAGCACTGCTTTCATGGTTTCATCCTGGTGGAAAGACAAATACTATTGCAATTAGAGTGGAACAGGCTACCTATTTACAGTCCTGAGAAGATACTGGAAATAATTAACACCATCTTTCTCACCTCATATTTGGAAATTAGCAGAACTTAATAGGCACATGGCTCTTCAGGACCCAGCCTGACAAGGGTGAGGATTGTGCAGGATATCAGGGTTATAACGTATATGTTCCTGACCTTTAATTAGCTACCCGAGTTTTGCAAAACCTAAAAGCTGAATAATTTTCTTGTTCAGTAGAGGACAGCAAACCGTGTCACACACAGATTATATACACCATTCAGAATGGAGAGAATATATGCTGTGAAGAAGGGCACTTCTGCAAAATCTTGCCCCGGGAAAAGTAACTGAGGACTAAGGTTGAGGGTGGAAATGAAAAGAATGGATTTTCTGGGTTAGCAGGGACTTATGTCTGTCTCTGGGTAAAGTCAGTCAGAAATCATTTATCAGAATTTATTTGGGTTACATTGAGGCATAGAATTATCATGCAAAAATGCAACAAATTTCCTTTTTTTTTCAAGTATAAAATACTATTTTCTATTCTAATGAACTACACTTCTGAAAAGGGACAAAGATGTTAGCACTGACTTAGGAAACACCTAAGATGTGTAGCATTGATGATTCTGATTTGGGTTCACCTTAAGAAATTTTTCCAAAATGTGTCAATTACCAAGGTTCCGGGCCTGGGCTAATTTGGCTTAAAACTCAAAAACTCAGAGAAAATCAGGGAATGTATAAAGATGTCTTTAAACCAACCTACAAGCTGACAGTGCCTCAAACACTGTAGCATTTGTCCTTAATCAGGTCAGCATCCCACAGCATAAGGAGAGGAGCACTTATCTTGACTCATAGCACTTCAGTGACCTGTTTCAAATCAACAGAGAATGTACTCATGCCTTTTACCAAATAAACAACTTGTACTGTGTTTTCAAACAGCTCATCTTTCTATGCTACATTTCTAGAATTGAAAAAGATTAGATTACTGTCTTCTCCTGTTTTTTTGTTGTTTTTTTTTTTTTTTAACATTTCTTCATTGCCTGAATAAGCAAAAAGAACATAGTGAAGTGCTATGTTGACTGGCTTTTCCAATGTTTTCAGCTAACCAGAAAGTAGAGATCAAAGAGTGTGATTGAGTTATACCTAAGCCATGATTGAGGTTTTGCAGTCTTTTCCTCCAGATCCTCAGGTGGCTCTAAAAGTTCTGCCCTAGGTAGCTTCACAGCTCTCTTCTGATTTAGGTATGGGGGTTAGCAAGAAGTGGCATCCACTTGACAAAGTGGGGCAGCAACATGTTTGCTAAGAGACTTACCATCCTATTGAGGAGGCCTTTAACTCTGTCATGATGAAGCCTGGTAATAGCATCTTGTAATAAATTGTGTAAACGCAGATCAGAGGTGTTAAACAGGTGAGGCAGGATAATGGGAGATACATGTCCCTCAGGTCGAAAAGAGACTCACTGAAAGCCGTCATCATCATCGTCATGGCTAGGCTTCGCGAGTGAAGATCCAGGGAGGGCTCCATCCATTCTCATCAGTGCCTTTTACAAGCGCGGTGATAAAATGAGGATAGCGGATAGCACCCTCGAGCCTGCGCAATGGATTTTTTTTAGGTGAGACACAGCATGCACAGAGCTGGACCCACCCTTTAGTCCTAAGGTTCATCTGCCAGGGCCTAGCAAGCTTGGACGTTGGCAGCAAGGTCCTTAGGATGGAGGTTTAAGCTCTTAGATGGAAGGCCTTCCAGGGCTAAACGAGCTCCATCTGCCTGGGTTTGGAATCAGAGTTGTCCTTCTCCTAGGATGACTGCCAGAAGGCTAATGAGCACATCCTACCCATACAAGGATTATAGGAACATGGGTATCACTCCCCACACTTTACCGTGGGTCATGAGTCTAATGCTCTCTCTGCTGTCGGCACCAGGGGCCACAGGAGACCCCAAGTGATTTTCAGACTGTGCCTGAACTCACTGCAAGTGCCTGTGCACAAAAACACACAGCTGGGGAAACAAAGGGGAGGAGCTCTGACACCTGTTAAGCAGCTCTGTAGTGAAACAGTGATACAAACANGTTATCCAATGTCAGGATAAGAGGGAATGGGAGCAATTTGGAGCATAGAAGGTTTAGTGTAAACACAAGGAAAAACTTTTTCACAGTGAGGGTGACAGAACACTGGAACAGGCTGCCTAGGAGGGTTGTTGAGTCTCCTTCTATGGAGACATTCAAGAGCCACCTGGACACGTTCCTGTGTGACCTCATCTAGGTGATCCTGCTCTGGAAAGGGGGTTGGACTAGATGACCTTTCTAGGTCCCTTCCAACACCTAACATTCTATGATTCTATGAAACAGCTTATATAACAGGATGTCTGTGATGGGTGTTATGGTCTTTGTAGGAAATATGGGTAGGGAAGAGAGAAGTCTGGATGACCATTTACATGAAGGAGCAGCTCAAAGGTGTGGGACTGACTGTTGAGAAATAGCAACTGGTCCTATCCATGCCTTTGTTGTTACTTACTGGTTTCCTTATGCTTTATACTGTAATATCTTCCCTCAGGTTTTTGAAACTCTGTCAACCTGCTGTTCACCAAGAGACTGCAGTGAAAAATTATACACAATAAGATATGAAATAAAATAACAATAAGATATGAAATAAAATAACAATAAGATATGAAATAAAATAACACAGATGTGCTTCTGAGGGTGCATAATTAATGAACTGAGACACAGGATTACACATATAAAATAAGTTTCATATTTTCATCTCTTTTCTATTTTTTAATTATAAACTTTAAATATCATTGCAGTAAACTATAACTAACAAAAACTGATGCTTTTTTAAACTGAAAAATAACCTGCCTAAGGCAACAGTGAAGTTCTTGAATAAGTGCTTTGGGCTGACACAACATTGATTCATTGTGATCACTTCATATGTGGGTTTAAACCTGAATATAGTAAATATTAAGACTAGTTATTTTATTAAGTGATGCAAAATTCAATATCTAAAAACAGTGATTAAAAATCCTTCAATTTTAAGCACAAAAGAAAACTTAAACAGCTTTTAAAACTTTCAAACACCCCTCAGATATACTAGATGAATGTGCAAATTAGCCTGAATTTCTTTGTGACTAGAAAACATTCATCCTTCACCCAGTTATACATCAAATGACATATCTCCAATCCTGAATCACTTTTCTTATCAAATTACTTACTTCAGCCCCCAAATTGAATTATTTGTATCTTGAAGATAGTAAAAACTCCCTATAGTTGTTTAGAACACCAGCTAAGAAATGATCTTGTATATCACTAAGTGATTAGATTAGAGAAGGTATATGGCATACTTGACAGTAACATAATTCAATACAGTTTTTATAATGTAATATGTGGTTTGCCTAAGCAAAACTTCCTTGACACTTTCAGAAATTGGAGATTTTTTAAGTCATCTGATTATCTCATTAAAGAGTTACTGTTCCTGATGGATACTGGGAACTGCATACTGGTAAAATGATCATGGTTCTTGAGATACTTTTTCAGATTTTTGGTGTTCTGTAAATCAAAATAAGTGACCATAATTGCCCCCTTTCAATCTAAAAACAATATGAGTGTTTAAAAAACACTTTTAAAATATGAATTCAAATGAACTCCATCAATTGCCTTGGACAGTACTTGTGGTGACTTCCACTTTTGTTTCTTTCTGTAATTACACACATGCATTCTTCCTCACTTGTTCAAGAATGTATGTGAAGAGGAAATATGAATACTTTTATGGGCAAGAACCGTTCGTGCAAATATGTGTTTGCATGGATGTTTCTACCACTAGTATGTTCCAAGGACTGTTCCTATTCATAAATGTTCAGTAAAGAAGCAGCATACAGAGTCCTTCAGAAACAGTAAATACTTGAAATAACTACTGCAATGAGGAATTAATGAAAACAAAATGTATCTCTATGAAAGAGTTGCAGAATAATAGAGAAGAAGCCTAAAGATAAAAACTTCTGTCAATTGCTTGCCCAAACAGAAGATTGCAATGAATACTTTTGTTAACTTATTGGCAGTTTTACAGTGAAACATTTTGTTGAGTATTTAAAATACCATTACAAATGTACTCCCTGATCAACTAATAGAATTATAAAGAAAAACAATTGTAAAGCCTTAGACTTCTCCTTCTAGTGTGGCTTGCAGGGGATATGATGGACCTCTATGAAACCTCAAATGATATAGGAAAGTGGAACAAACAGGGACTATTCACCGTGCCTGCCCATAAAAAAAAAAGGGGCCATTAGGTAAGGCTAATCAGAGCCACAGCCTTACAGGTTTTAAAGATTGGGTTTTCATGCCACTGGTCATAGACTTGTGGGACTCATTGCCAAAGGTGTTTTGAGTGCAAAAATTATGTAATAGTTCAAGGGATGATTGGATAATTACTTTGAAGAGTGATCTGTTGTCATTAAGCAGAAAAAAACACATCAAGTTCATTATATTCCTTTAGCAGAAAATAATGAGAGCTAGGAAATTATGCAGGGAAATGCTATATCCACTTGCCTAACGTTGCTCTTTCTCTAGCTCCCACTGCTGGAGATAGCATCCTGTGCTTGGTGGATCCCTTGTCTGAATGGCTGCTCTTGCACTCTAAGGGGACAAAAGTTTTTAAAATCTGTTTGGCATCAGGTAGGCTATCGGCAAAAGACCCAATTTGGAGAGATTTTCTCTTTTTACTGTTTAGAGAGTGGACAGGAGTAAAAGTTGGAGAAAACAGATCCAGTTTTTGTCCTAGTTTTAGTGATGTGAGTTAATCTGAACCTCATTAAAGCCCTGCTCTTGGTGTCTAACTGAAAAACATTGAAGCACTGTAAAGGCTGTGGGTTTAAATCAGGTCTAAGCTGGTTCTAAGGAATTCCATCATGTTTGCAAAGGAAATTTTAAAGAGCTGTCAGTTCTGGCTTAATGTTTCCCTCCCTGAGGAAAAAAGCAAAAGAGTTAACTCCCATGGAGGGCAACAAGGATACACCTTACAAACTCTTCTCAGTCATTAAATGAAGACAGACTGGGATGGAGGTAACTCTGACATTTCTTCTTCTGTCAATATCTTGATCAGAAGATCAAGACTTAAAAAAGCCCAAATTTACTCTTTGGAGATTAGGTTATATTTTTTAATTATATATATATGCTAATTAAGAAGATATTAGGTGGTTTGCGCTTCAGAATATTGCACAAGATTGAGAGCCACTCACTAATGTGTTTCCAGTTTACCTTCCTGATTTTGTAGGTTCACAGTGATTCTTACTTCTGTTTCCCACTGGGGAATCTGTGCTTACAAAAAATTGGAGGATTACAATATCTAATTAGATAGTTAATGTTTATACACTGGTTTGAAAATTATTTTGAACTAGTGCTGCTTCTTTTATTTTTAATAGAATGTCCTCAAGAGTATTATTTCTCAGTTGGATTTTTAATGAAACTTATGAGTGATGTTAGTCATGAATTCTTAGACTATTACCAATGTCATTGTATATCAACAATATACATTCTGCTTTCTATATTTCTTATGTAGACACCTGGGTCACATTTTTTGTATGAATGTAGTCTTCTTCAAATGATGCTGCTGTTGTAAATACTAGTGTTTCCATATTCTAAATTCTATTTCAGCAAATATTTCCTTCTAGTGACTTAAAATCCAGTTTTCACAGACCTTACTGTTAACTGACTCAGAGTATACGTACATACTTAATAGTGTACAGAATCCCACATAAGCAGTTAAGGTAAATAATTCCTTTAAATGAATAGTAATAAAAATACTTTTTCATGCTGCTTTCCCTCTGTTGAATCCACAGTAACTCACAGTATAAGGAACATTAGTTAAGTAGCAGCCTGCATTTATATTTATTATGAACCACATACAGTTTCAGGTATCACATCCTGAGAGACAAACACTTGTCACATAATCCAAGTTACACCATTATTCTTTCCAAAATCTATTATGAAATGTAGTTGCCCCATTTGAATAATATTTGGAAGGAAGACAAAGGGAAATATTTCTACTAGTTCACCTGAAAGATGTTACACTGAAGAGTGCAAAAATTTTCTGTCCCACAAAGTCAAGTCACTTTTGGGGATATTTCTTTCTTTGTAAAGGACAAAAGAAGATGGGAAGAATATGTTTTGAAGTCCTTGATTAAATAAGGTTTTCAGAAATTTTAAAGTCAGATAATAATAATAATGATAATGATAGTAAATAGTAATACCACTTGTACATAATACTATGACCTGAATACCTCGTTGTGCTCCAGAAGTATAATTTAATTATCTTCCCAGAACAACTGTATAAAACATACAAGAAACTTTGCTGTTTTTCTGAGGAAATGTAAGGAAGTATAAGAAGAAATAAGGGTCAGTAGTGTAGCTTTCCTATGGAGGTGGAAATTGCACCAACAGTACATATGCCAATAATTTGGCAACATCAGTCAGTGGGATGAAAGAGCTGATTATTTTTGCCTCTTCATATCTGGATTTGTAACTCAAGTAGCTAGAGGTGTAAATTCTTGTTCGTTTTCATTTTGCAGACCTAATTTTCACCTACAATCAGACCAGTAGAACTTAACTCAGGTAAAAAAGCCTACTTTCTTTTCTCAACGAAAAGAAGGCCCAGAATTTTTCCCTAGGAGTTCTACCTTCCTTTCCGTATTGAAAACAGATACTTAGTCTGCTATGCTTCCTCCCTCTGTTTAATATGCCATAGTTTGAAACATAGAAAATTACATCCTTTCATCTTCCAGTTTCTCCACTTCTATTTCACTTACTCCTTTCCAAATACATTTCAAGCCTGCTAAGCTGAACAGTCAGCAGTCATTGCCTAGGAATCATAGCTTTATTTGAATAAAACACCCTCTAAGACACATGAAAAAGAATTGTGAACGTCTAGCTAGACATGGGTGAATAAAAGCTTGTCTAACTGCATCATTACAGACATTAAAGACAAACATTTCTATGCTGGAAGTGGCTCACATGCTTATTTTCCAGAGATGCACATTGATACTTGAATTAATCAGGTGTTTCTTCTGCTTGCAGCCTCCTCACTTTTTCTAACTCCTAACCTGTTAACAGAGTATTTTAACACTGTCAGATGAGCTAGCTCTCCAATGCATTTTTGGGTCCTGATCTCCTAGTNGACCCCAAGTGATTTTCAGACTGTGCCATTCCTAGTGTTAGTGTAACAGCTAATTAACAATGAGGTTTTCTCTTAAGAGTGAATCAGCTATTTCCTTCTGAGAGAAAACCACTCAGGTGAGGCTGTGAAGATTGTTAACTGAAAAAAAAATAAGGTGGGCTTGTGTATACATACGTAGTACAGATGTGTGGGTAAAGCTGCACTAGAATTGGCTCCCTTGACCCTCCATTGATTTTGTACCCTTTAACGTCTGCACACTTACTGCACCCTAAGGCATGCAACACTTCAACAAACCCCATAAATCTCAGCGTCTGAAGCTGTCACACTGAAGCATTTGAACAGAAGGAAACACTCAAGATGTAGCTTGCATGGCTGCCACAGACATGATAGTCCCAGAGAAGTCCCAAGGCAATGGTTATAGAGTGCAGCTGTAATAGATCAGCTCTAGACATAGACTTCAGCAGGACAGACATAACTGTCCTGTAACAAGATATCTGGGAGCTAAAGGGGCCTTCTTGCAAGACATGGTTGTTAGCTGTATAAGTATAGCTCCAGAGACCAGTTTTCTCTGTCACGCCTCCTCTTCTTTCCCCCAATTTCCTTAGCTTTTTATGCAAACTTTGCCTTGAGATATTACCGGTCCTACAGGTGTTAATTCTTCATTTTGGTTAATCACTGTTATTTCTTCCTTTTTCTATTTTACACTGAGCACAAAATTCCCATAGTACTTCCTAGTTTCCAAATAATGAGAGATTTATTTAATAAAAGAACCTTCTGGCTTACTGCCAGTTTTTTTAGCATGTTCCAAATATGTCTTTTGGGCTTTCATTATTTTAAATGAACACCAAAGCCCCCTGTGGTCACCTGTGCAAGTGGCCATGCTGCAACCTACTTTATTAAATTTTTAATGATTTTCTTATCCCCAGAAGACTCTTCTGATGGCTTTTCTAGAGGCAGTGACTCATATAATTTCCTTAAAAACACAGGCTAAATTGCAACAGTGAGTAGAGGAAGCCTCTCATAGATTTTTATCAAAAAAATCTATAATTAACCACATTTTTTGTATGTGTAATGTAGTCTATTTTCTATGATAATTTTAAGTTTAGAACAGCTTAATGAAACTACTGTATTGTTTGCTAATTTCTCATGCCTTATTGTTAGTCATAAAATTCATATCAAAGCCAGTTACCAAAATTCATATCAATTAATTCTTGCTCAAAAATTTGTCTATTTTGGTGCACTAACAAGTTCAGTTGCTGACTACTATGTTCACTGTTAAAATAATTTTGTGCAATTTATCATGAGTTATCCTTAATTGTACGTGATATAACAGCTTTTTTTGAAGCTGAAACTCAATATCTACAAAAGGCATGTTTTGAAAGAAATCTTTCCTTTTATTACAGTGAGAAAGATAAGGTTAAGTCTGTCTTTTCAAAGATGAGCCTAATCTAGATTCTAATTATATCCAAAAATCAATCTTTGGACAAATGTGAAATGCTCTAAAAAAGCAAAGGCTGCAAACACTTTGATAGAATTGATTATTTCTTAGATCAGTGCTGTTTTTTAAATGTTATCTTGGTATAAAGATGTTGAAGACCAAGTAATATTGTTTTGTTTTGATCACTCAGTGGGTGCTATGTACTATTTAAGTAACAAGGTGATTTATACTGATATAAGGTAGTGTGGCTACTGCAGTCTTGGGTGTTCCAGAATTCATCCCATACTCTCTGATTCTAACACAGCCATTGAAAGCATCTGCAGATGTAGTTTTACCAGTAATATCTGTAGGTAGGATTTAGTCAACCTAATTTAGGAGCTTTTTCATAGGAAATATGAATTTCCTGCATATACAGAGGATCCAGTCCCTTGATTCAGTTGTTTGAGGACTGCAGCTAAATGAACAAACCCACCACCTCTCTTTTGTAAAATAGGGATGCTATTGGGGCATTTGGGCTTTAAACTTTTAAAAATTAAAAATTAATACCTGTCTTCTAAGAACAAGCATTTCTGAGACCTCAGACAGTTGAAGTCAACCACAATGAAAGTTACAGGTGATGTAAACAGAATTTTAATGACTTCAGGTTCCTACAGTGCAAGGTAGTCTCAGAAAGGAGCTGGTCTGGATCATGTGTTTGGATAGAATGCATTTTGTCACTGGCATGTCTGACTCCACACTATCCCACAGATTTATGCTAAAACATGTTAGCACACTCACATATTTAACATCTATTAATTCTCTTTTCCCTGCAGTTTGTCTTCAAAGGTTAGCACTTGATTTGTCTTGACCCTGTGAGATTTGCTTCTATGCGTACTTTCATCATATGCTGTTACATATGAAGTTGTGAATCTTAGGAGGCCAGTGGAAAACATAACTCTAGCTGTTAAAGGAAAAAATCCACGTTGATTTATTTTGTGCAACTAGAGATTTGAGAAACAGATGTTAAGACAAAATTCTCAGGTCCTTTCATGAGGAGGAATTCTGGGCTGCTATTCTCATCCTGAAAATGCTGGAAGATCAGGGGAATCAATATGTGCTTCCTTTCATAATACCTCTAAGAAGCCTGCAGAACTTTTTCACAGCAATTCTGGAAGCTATTGATGTCCAAATAATAAATAATTTTATCCACTAGTTATCACCATTTTGTCTCAAATTTTATCCTATGGTGCATCTTATGCTAGAAGATTTGGGGGTCAGGTGTACAGTCTACTGTCCCAATATATCTTAGACAATAGTTCTCATCTGATGACATTTCTGATCTGATATAAAAAGAGGATAGCTTGGGGCTGACTTTTGCAAAAAACAAGTAGTCCTTCAGATAGTGTTGCACTCATAAATCGTATTGTTTGTCTCATATCGTGGCATAAATAAAGTGCAGTAGTGGATGTCATGAGGCTGCATGTAGCTTCTGTCAGCCCTCCCTTGAGATGATGTTTGTATTTTGGAATTTACGTGTAAAGCAGAAGAGACTGGAATTCCTATGGAAGATGATCCCTTTGATAATGGCAAATAGTCATAGATAGTAACATCCCACTACTGAGATTATGACAAGGAATTTCAAATTTATGTCAATAAAACTCAGAATGCAGCTGCCTGTTGGAGTATTTTCTAACATTTATTTGTGTTTTACATATTTATTTCTATGTGGAAGAGGTGGTCTGGTTCTTCCCCCCCCGTGCTCTGAGGGAATTGTGGCCAACTTAGGTTATTCACAGAGCAGAAGAAAAAACAATAATAATATATGGAACATATGTGAAGACTTATTTCATTCTACCTACAATATGCATGGTATTCTTCTGTAGATTCATTAGATTCTTTTATGCTGAGGATCCTTGACTTGGACAAATAGTACCTAAAAGAAGTTGCGTATTTCAGTTGAAGTCCCTCAAAAAGTTTTTATTTTTGATATCATAACATCAATTCAGGATCAATGGTTTTATCTGTTGTTTGTAGTAGGCTGGGTGCAGGGGCTTCACTGACAGATCACTAGGTGTAAGTCCAGCAATAGAAATAAAAGCAGTACTCAGATCTGTATCAGTGGCAACCGTAGCAACGAGAGAGCTCTGAGGGAACAGTCTCTTCTGCCAGCAGCAGAACAACACCCTGCTTCCTCCCAAGAATTTGGATATCTGTTCTTACTGCTATTTGATAAGTTTATGTCATGTCCTTGCTGCAAGTGTCTGTGAATAGTGCTGCCTCACTGGATTTTTTCCTAACATCTCTTCAGTTTTTCTTTGTAACAAAAGCAGAATAGTTGCATTAGTTTGCATGGCCAACAGTAATATGTCTCTGTATAGAGGAAAGTATATTTTTGACTGGCTGAGGAAAACATGTTGAACTTACATCAGTAGTACTCATAAGGCTGCTATGCTTGGAAAATTATTTTTCAGTGTGTAATGCAATGGCCTAGGAAGGAGAAGATATCCAAAAACGATGTGGTGGGGAGGGCAGCACATAGGTCTAGGCCTAGGCTAGGCAGGAGCTGTACATATGCAAATACAGTTCCATTAAGGGAAGTCATTCATGGATGCTGAAAGAGATAGCTTGAACAGTGTCTACAATGTCTATCATCTAATGAAACATTGTGGAACTCAAGGTACCCAATGACTGGGGACCTCAAGTTGCAGCAGGGGAGGTTTAGATTGGATGTCAGGAGGAATTTCTTCACTGAAAGTGTACTTAAGTCTTGGAAGAGGCTGCCCAGGAAGGTGGTGGAGTCACCATCCCTGAAGGTGTTTAAGCAATGTATAGATGTTCTACTTAGGGACATGGTTTAGTGGCATGCTAGTGATAGGCATGATTGGACTTGATGATCCTAGAGGTCTCTTCCAATCTTAGTGAATCTGTGACTGGAAAAAAGCAATGACAACTTCCTTCTAAAAAATAGTGAGAAGGAAACAGGGAAGTGCAAGCTTCACCTCAGCTCCTTTTTAGGAGATATGCCCTCTTGGAATTGATTTCCAAGCAAAAAATAAGTCAGTCACCACAGATTTACCAGGGCAAATCTTACTTGGCCCAGTTGCTTACCTTTTCTCTGAGGAAAAGACCATATATGTGTCTGAGAAGAGAGTGGGTTAATGCACCTTGACTCTAGCAATGCTTTTGACACCAGCATCAAGGCATTCTTACTTGGAAACAGAAGAAATGTGGGCTGTGCAAATGGACTGTTATACAGATTGAAAACCAGCTGGACTGCCAATCTGCCAACCTCATAGAGCAGTAATCAATAGCTTTGATGTTCATTTGGCAGAAGTAACAGAGCTACCCTAGGGTCAATATAGGAGCTGATATTATTCCATATCTTCACCAGCAGCCTGGAATATACTCTCAGCAAATTTATGGATGATGATATATTGAGGAGAAAAATGATTGACATGCCAAATGGCAGAATTTCAATACAGAAAGACCAGAGTAAACTGCAAAAAAGGACCAGATGAGGCCTCACGATGTACAATATGAAAAATATATAAATGTCTCATCCCAGAAACAAAGAACTGTGCAAATCTACACAGACTGGGAACTGACTGGCTAAGTGGCAAACCTACTGAAGAGGACCCAAGCAGTCAGAATCAGTTTGAATATCAGCCAATATTGTGCTCTCATTTCAGGTAAGACAAACCTCACTAACTAAATAAGATGGTAGAGGTACATTAGGAGGAGCATGGCCAGTGGATCAAATGGAGTTATTATTGTTATTTTGCCCCACGTGTCACTGATGAGGTCATATCTGAATTTTGTCCAATTTTGGGCCCACATTTCAAGAAGGATGTTGAGAAAATGGAAGTGTCCAGTGGAGCGCTGCCAAGATGGTCAGAGACCTATGAAAAAAATCATGAACTGTCATAACTGTCGATAAATGTGTAGCTCAATACCCCATTCATGTGGTTTCATTATCTCATGCTTACCATGTGTATTGCAAGATCTTATTCATATTACTTGTCTGATATTCAGGGATGACCATTTTCAGAGTCAGATTATTACACAGAAATTCAACAGGCATGAGCTTTCATGCTTTTCCTGGATGATCCCAAATGAGGAGCAGTAGACTTCAAAGATAATATGAACAGGGTTGCTCACTTTGAAAATTTTTTAAGATGTTAGCGGACTCTTACAGAGGTTGCTCAAGTTAGGCTTTGAAGCTTTGTTTTGCATTGGCACATAGCTAAAATGTCTTTTTAGGTAAAATCATTGATTTTTCATATGGTGACAAATGACACTGGCAATGGGGACCTTTAGTGCCTGTCTTAATTCAGACTTTTTCCGTATCTACAGGTATAATTTTTTGTCTATAATCATGTCCTACAAGGATATGCAGATGGTTACTTCTAGGAAGTCATGTAATGAGATATCTGACATTATAGTTAGTGCCTTCAATTCAGTTCAAGGTCTTTTTTCAATAAGAACTAAACTGCAACAACAAAACTGTGACCTGGCTTAGTTATAAAACCAAGTCTAGCTGTACAGAGCTCTACAAAATCTGGGTCTTATTTTTGCCATATGGATAGTGTCTATAAAAAAATAGCATAGTCATGCTGAGAGTGGCCTAATTTACAGAGCACCTGGATCCTGAAAGACCTCAACAGTGCCACTTAGATACTGTGATTCTCTTCTCATTGAAGTGAATGATCTTGGCACGTGATAATATGAATAAGAATGATAACTATAACGTGATAACTATAGATTCTATAGTCATGACTGCAGCATTTGGATCCCTAATTGTGTTGCTGCCAGAACAAGCACTGAATTCAGCTCTAAGTGATCTACAAGCCAAGTTAGGACTCACTGCATATCTTGCTCATAACTATAAATTTATTCTTCTCTTATTGTTGGTCATTATGTATTCAGTTGCTATTATGGACATAATGCTCTTCACTTCTTGTCTGAACATCTTGTTCTCTCTATAAAGTTCCAGACTTGTTGGGAAATCAGCCAGGGATGCTGAAGCTCTCCCCTTTGGAATTTTATGTACTGTGGTAAGTCTATGCAGGCTGCAGGCAGCCCTATTAGGGACTTCAGTGTTTTAGAGGCCTATAAATATAGAGTGGGTGGTTTTCTTTCACAAGTCATGACAACAAAGTGGCAGTGTAATCTCAGGGAGGTGGCTTCTCACTCCTACAGAAGTCTGAAGTATACCTAACATTGTGCCTTTGGCACAGAGCACCCACTTTCCATCCTTTCTATTATGTTGATGAGTCTGATAGTACTTTAGCATGCAACTTAGTGCTAGAGAGTTAACAATTTACTTGTCCTTTTCATCTGGACATATGTCTTGGTGCTGCTCTGCTTGGTTACTCGGGCACATTTCTGCCATGGCTGTCTGTGATACACTTTCTTATATGTGTGAAAAATTGCTCTAATTGTTCTTCTGCAGCAATATGACTCTGGTTAATTTTAAAACAAATTTAGTTTATGGTCTGGGGAAGATATAGTCACATCAGTGATTCTGGGAAAGAAGGTAGATCTAGAATCTGAGAGATAAATATTAATTTAAATGTTTTGAAATCAAATCTTCATGACATCGGATTAGAAATACATACATTAGTTCCTTGGTTTTGATGTTGTCCTCTCTGTATTCTAAAAAGGTAGAAGAAATGACCCTGGATGTGGATGAGAGGAAGGAGCCTAGATTACTGAGGCTTGACAGGGCTCTGGCCAACCTGATCTAGTTGGGTATTTCCCAGCCCACTGCAGGGGGTTTGGACTAGATGACCTCCAGAGGTCCCTTCCGATCCAAACCATTCTATGATTCTATGATTCTATGATTATTTAAACTACAATGCAATAATTTTAAGGAGAACTACATGATTCTCAAACAATGGAGACTGGCTGATTAAATCACCCCGTGTTGCTTTGAAAATGTATTGAAAAATTGACAAACACCTGGAAGTGTAATTCTGAGGAAGAAAGAGACCTTTAACAGTTTCTTTCTTTTGTGCTCCTAAATAATAAATAAAATGTAAAATTTATTTTAAAAATGTACTATTCCTGAAGTAGAATACTTTAATGAAGTCTGCCTGCTGATTTTGTTTTATACTACTCATAACCATAATCAAATAAAGAAAGAATACAGAGATCTTTATACCCAAGGAGATTAGACCCCTTAGCTAGTCCATAATACATAATTTTTCCTGTTGGAATCTAGTGCTACTACCAACCTATTGGTCATACATTTTAAAAACAGACACAAACTGACTTGGAACATGCTTGTAAGATACATATTGTTTTAATATACCTATTAAAAGTCTGTGAAACTGTCTAGAAAAACACAGGTTTTGAGACAAACTTCTCATAGAGATGTCACACTACATAAATCTAGGTCTCTATATGTCTCACATTTTAGAACAGCTCTAGTCTCACCACCAGTCCCAAGGAATGCAGAGGCTGTGTCCCATAACATGGGGAGACCTATTCCATGAGAAGTCATTCAAGTCAGGTCATTTTGTTCATATTTCCAATAAAAGGGAGAAAAAGATGGAAAAAAGGCCTATTTTTTTATAGATTACATTTAGATTTAGAAGTAGCTCTGCAGCCGTTAACGTCCTGCTTTGCAGCCGCTGCTGAGCTTTTTGGGCTGGAAGTTAGTTTAAAGAAAACAGAAGTTTTATATCAACCTGCACCTCAGGTAGTCTTTCATCATCCTCATATCACCATTGGCGATTCAGAGCTTCGATCAGTGCAACAGTTTAACTACCTAGGCAGCCTCATCTCCTCAGATGGTAAGATTGACAGAGAGATAGACAATAGGTTGGCAAAGGCATATAGTTCTTTCGGAAAGCTCTATAAAAGAGTCTGGCAAAATAAACACTTGAAGATAAGTACAAAGATCAGTGTTTCTAGAGCCATTGTGCTATCTACTCTTTCATATGGTTCCGAATCATGGGTCACCTATTGCCACCACCTACGTCTCTTGGAGCGCTTCCATCAGCGCTGTCTCTGTACAATCCTAAACATCCACTGGACAGATTATGTAACTAATACCTCTGTCCTAGATCGTGCAGCAATTTCAAGCATTGAGGCCATGCTGCTGAAAACGCAGCTGCGTCGGGCAGGTCACGTCTCCAGGATGAAGAACTACCGCCTCCCTAAAATCATACTCTGTGGTGAACTTTCCACAGGCTGTCGCAAGAAAGGAGCCCCAAAGAGGAGATACAAGGACTCCCTGAAACAATATCTCAGCCTTGGCCATATTGATCACCTTAACTGGTCTTCTCTAGCCTCCAGTCGGGAGGTCTGGAGACACACTATTTTTAATGCCACGGATGTTTTTGAAAGGGCACGCAGGATCACTCTTGAGGAGAAAAGACAGCGTAGAAAGAACCGTGTCTTGCAGGTTATACCTCCTGGGGAGTCCTTCTGCTGTGCCTTTTGCAACCGCTCTTGTCTGTCCCGCATTGCCTTTTCAGCCATCAGCGCACTTGTAAAAAGCGCTGATGAAAAGCATGGATGGAGCCCTCCCTGGATCTTCGTTCACAAAGCCTAGCCATGATGATGATGACATTTAGATTGGAATTCAAGTGTTCACAAACTATAATCCACTGAATTCACCAAAAAGGATTGTCTTCAGTTTAGGAAAACAATTCCAAAAGATAATTTGGTTTACTATGTCAATATATTTACTGTCAAGTAACTTCAACACTGCCTCATTTCTAGTTCATGGTCTCCTGCTCATCTGCCTCATATACATATACATATATTGTTTGATCTTCTATTGTCTTTCAAGGTGAATCAATTGGACTCCATCAGATGAAATCCATCCACCTTGCAGTTCTGGGAATAGTTTACCTCTGTGATTTCTCACAGCCAGAGATATAAGACTTCCCAATGCCTCCCAATGCTATCCCAATGTCTCTTCCACATCCTGCAGCCATACCATGGGGCACATAACAGAGATCCAGTGGCCATCCTATTGAAGAGAGGAGATGTTGTGAGGGCCTGCCTTGTTGTGGGTGGATGCGAGTGAAGGACGGACATGTGGACAGACTTTAAGACCATTTAAAGACAGGGACATTAGAAGGTCTGGAAGGCTAGATGCAAATACAAATATCAAACTACTCATCAACATTGCACCTCTTAAAGGGAAGCGAAATGTGCATTCAGAAGTGCTTATTTTCCCATCCATGGAAATCTTGTTCCTAGAATCATAACTAAAAAAATGAGCTCAATACAGCTACTGAAGTCATGATAGGTAAAGCAAGAATGTTATGTTTCTGGAGGCAATAATTGCAATTATTGTGTATCTAACTTCTGGGCTTATGATCTTGTCATGTATGTAGAATCACTTTAGTTATCTACTGAAGGCTGGAGCCTCAAGGAAAAAGTCAGTAATTCTGTAATTGTAGCTGGACAACTTTCTTCTGCATTGCTACAGAGCAAATGATTGTCAGTGCAGCTTTGAGCATTGGTGGAGTTTCCTTAAGTATATAGCTACAGAGAGGGAGGGAGGAAGGGAAGGAGGGAAGAAGGGAGGAAGGGAGGGACGAAGGAAGGAAGGAAGGAAGGAAAAGTTTCTTGGGAAATTTCAAGAAGTGGTAACATACAAACAAAATTAATTATATTTTTTTTGCTGTTGGAAGAAAAATTATAAGGGTATGTTCCACCAGCTGGAAATGCCTTCTGGTGAATTACTCATGACCACCTACAGCAGACAGTCAGAAAGTCTATTCCCAGCTTCTACTCTCTTTCCGATTTGATCCCTGCTAGTACCTATTTCTGGCTCATAAAGTCTTAAAAGGTAAAATGAAGCCATTTGAAAATCTTGATGCTTCTCCACAACAGCCATTCTGCTAAAACTGCTGAGAGACAGATCAGGATAAGCAGTTGCTTTTTCAGGGGGAGTTCTGCCCTGTAGATAACTGTTTTATGTCTGTGTTTTTATATCAGTACTTTGGTACTGATCAGAGAAAAGTACCAGTTTGCCTTGAGCATATGACATAATCCCAAACAATTTGGGAGGGATATTTTCACAGCACGAACTCCTCAGAGCCCAGAGCACTTGAAGGGCTGCGTTTTCATTGCCATTCCATTAGTGTGAACAGAAGCTGTACTTGTAACTCCCTGTGTAATTTGAGAAACTTCAGTAAGAACTGTAAACAACCTGCCAACTCTTCCTGACTTTTATGAAATCTTTTATTCAACCAAGTGAGGTTTTACTTCACAATCTCGGTTGCTAATTTTTCTTTTTGCCAGAAGTGTATGGGTTTATTTTTCTGTAAACAAAACTGAAAAGGCCAATTTTCTTCTCACAATGCTTGATTAACTTTTTGCCTCTACCTTAGTAAAATTGATTTCTTGAACAGAAAGATATAACAAATTATATTAATTTAAATGCACTCAAAGCCATGATGTTTATTAAAGTTACAGCAAATGTGCCTCTCAGCGTGCAAGGGGTAACTACTTAATCTTGCAGTTCTCTGCTGAACCGCATGCCAAAAGCAAATATATGTTCTATGAATTCTATAAAATGTGTAACAGTTATTGCCCATTATTCATTACGACTATAGTAAATGTCTAATCAGAAGTTTAGAGGAATTTGTAGGAAGATGTAGAAATCCTAGTGAGAAGCCAATGTGTGCCACAGATTCTGCCTAGGAGGTACCAGCACCGCTTACAGGAATGAAGACATAGTGATGGGCTGGTACAGATCTCATCTGAGGACCCTTCCTTCACCCATGTCTCTCTTCTCTTCAAACCTCTGTGAGAACACATGATCCAGGCTTCTCTGACTGTTTGTAGAGGTATGAAATTGTAAGAGCAGACATAATGACACCAAGCTATGGGGTGGTGTTGATAAGTTGGAGGGGCGGGATGTCATCCAGAAGGACCTGGACAAGCTGGAGAGGTGGGCCCAGGTGAACCTCATGAGCTTCAGCAAGACCAAGTGCAGTGTCCTGCACCTGGGTCAGAACAATCCCCACTATCAGTACAGGCTGGGGGGTGAGATGACAGAGAGCAGCCCTGCAGAAAAGGACTTGGGGGTGCTGATGGATGAGAAACTGGACATGAACAAACAGTGCACGCTGGCAGCCCAGAAGGCCAATCACATCCTAGGCTGCATCAAGAGAAGCGTGGCCAGCAGATGGAGAGAGGTGATTCTGCCACTTTACTCTGTTCTGGTGAGACCTCATCTGGAATACTGTGTCC